>JAJUPC010000279.1:0-465855 GCA_023614405.1 Avena insularis
GAAGGACTCGATATTTCCAAATGAAGTCGTATTTGTTGCTTTATTTGGGTGGCGGCCAGCGTGTGTCTGTGTGCTTGTCATCGGGTGATGTAACCATCAGGAAGGGCCGACTCGGGTCTTGAGTTTATGGAGTAGCGGTTGCTTTGTCGACTCCTGTTTGGGGGACCAGATAGAATAGATGAAAAGCGCGATCGGCGATCACTTGTAAAGCTGCATAAAACATAAAGAATTGTGAAGTAATGGTGTATCTTGGAAAAGAATATTTGTTTTTTCAAACATGCGGTAAGATTTTGTTTGATCGTCGATCCTTTATTTGCTGTATGCTAGAGCCTTTTAGATTAGCCTTTGATTACCCTTGAGTCTCGGTACCTTGCTTGAGATTTTCGAAATTCAACGATTGAGCGGTCGAGGCCAGAATCAGCTACTCGAACTGTCGCGTTTGAGGTGCTAAAGTGCGTGGAGCCGATGGCACATTAGGTTACTCGAAGAGGCGTAGCCCCGATCTGTTTAGTGCCGATTAAAAAGAAATCAGCTCTAAGTAGAGAAAACTTAGCTTTATTGGTGATTCTTGGTGGACAAAGTTGATCACGGTGGCGAGTCACGTGCGTGCCGGATGTCAATCGACCGTTGGTCAATGAGTGGGCCGATGATGGCGAGTCGTCGAAGTCGAGAAGGATGTGGGTCGGGTCACCTTGAGTCCGAAGACATGGTGGGTCGCCATACATCCAAGAGAAAGTCAAATGGAAGGTCATCAAGTCTAGAGACCCAGACGACCGTAGCCATTGAACCCACCGGAGAATTAAGCCATGGCGGAGAAGCCCAGCAGGCCCCAGTCGTTGGGCCGAAGATCACATCGAATTCGCCGAAAGCAGAAATCCAGAAATTTATAATTTGAAGACCATGAGTTTGCCGGTGTCGAAGCTATTCGGCGGAGTCGCCGCAACCAGTGCGTAGCCCAGGCGTGGAGTTGATGTGGTCGGCGACGTTGAAAGCCGTTCGCGGCGTCAAGATCAACGCTGCGGCGGAGTCACCAAGGCCAATGATGGCAACATTTCAATTGAAGATGTGATGAGTAGCATAGTCACATGACCCGAAATCCATGGGAAGTCAACCGGCAAAGTCGATGTGGCCGCTGCATGATCGCCTAGTCCAAATACAGCCCCCGAGCGTGAAGCAAGCAGCAAGGTGATCACCGGGCCAAGCTGACACGAACGCAGGATCGCCGGTATAGGATGCCATGATAAAAATAGGCGTTGATGCACCCTCCGTTAGGTCATGTGGTACATGTAATTGAATAACAAGCGTGGCATTGATTAGATTTGTATAGAATTTATGATTCGCAAAGAAATTAATGCAAAGATAGATACTAGATCGAATAAACAAAAAGGGAAAAAATCCATGAGTCACGTCCTTGAAAAGGTCACCGTGGTGTAGCTGTACGGAGCATCCTCCGATTCATGCCAATCCGACTGGCGCGGCTAACTCAGCCACAGAGATTTGCTCGCTCGTGCGGATCGCTAACGACAAGATCTAATTGACGGTGATCGTATGTAGACCCAATCAGCGGAGCCAAAACGTGAATCCTACTTTTTTGGCTCCGGATCTTGGCGAAGTCCTAGATTCCGAATCGTGAATCGTTTTGTTTGGAACCGTCCGATCATATAATCAGCACCTCCGATTCCACAGAGGCGCCAATTGGACGAGGTTTAATCTCGTCAATGCCTATTGTTATGGACTTGGATTTGAAGAAGATGGGGATGCTGGAGATCGCGGCAGTTGTAAACAAGCAACACAGGACCACGAGGTTTACCCGGTTTGGGCCCCGGAGGAGACCTACTCACTGCTTATGCGCTCTTGATTCTGGCGGAACCAAAAATTCTGAGTGCGCAGATGCAATCTGGCGTGGAGGTGTGTATCTTGGTGATATCGCGAAGTCTTTGGGAGATCGTAGATCTGTAGATCTATCTATTGTGTCGTAGCGTAATCTGTCTATTGTTAATGCGTGTATCGGGGTGCCCTCATCGTTTGGACCCTCCTAGCCTTTATATATGGGGAAGTTAGTCTGAGGAATTGCGAAATCCTGTCTCTGTCGATCGATATATCATTATACTTAACAATTATAAATAACAAATATATTTACTCTATAGAATTTCCGATATATGAATAATAAAGATATTTGTGATAAAAAGCGTTATTGAGCGAGAGCAGTATATCGAAAACCAAACAAGCCCTTAAAGTCGTGGCGACTTACGTAAGATTTATCAAGCATAAGATAGAGTGTGTATGGAGACAAAATCACTAACCGTTGGCTCAAGTCCGGAAAGAGTTAACGAGCACGTGCCGACTAGGTGAAGCCTCGTATTGCCGAATACCGTCTTGATCAACACAAGCTGCGACTCGCACCGCCACCGACGGCATGTCCTCGGCCCGGCTCCACGCTCAGATCTCCTCACTCCACCAGCTCTCGCGTCCGTCCATGGCGGCGGCATCCGCCCGCCCACAGCTCCCCGTAGATGACGTCCACCGCGCACGGCTGGGAGAAGTGTTGGAGATATGCCCTAGAGGCAATAATAAATGTAGTTATTATTATATCTTTGTGTTTATGATAAATGTTTACATTCATGCTATAATAGTATTAACAAGGAAACATTAATACTTGTGTGATTTGTAAACTTAATTTGAAGTCCCTAGTAAAGCCTCTATATAATACCAGCTTGTTGGTTAATAGATGATTGTGGTTTCCCTATCATGAACATTGAGATGTTATTAACAACAAGATCATATCGTTAGGAGAATGATATGATGGACATACTCCTATAGATAAGCGTAGCATAAAGATCAAGTCATTTTAATAGTTCAATTGCTATACGCTTTCTGATACATAGTAATCTAATTCCTTTGACCATGAGATCATGCATATCACCTTTGCGGATGGATGCTTTGATGACATCAAACACCACACCGTGGCTGGCTATAAAGGTGGCATTGAGTGTTCGGAAAGTGTTGGTTGAAACACATGGATCAAGAGTGGGATTTGTCCATCCATATGACGGATAGATATACTCTGGGCCCTCTCGGTGAAATGTCATCCAATTAGCTTGCAAGTATGTGACTGACTCACAAGGGATCACATATCAGGAGCGAGAAAAGAGTACTTATCGATGCGAGGTTGAACTAGGTATCTTGAGATCTGCGATCATAACCTCGGATAAGTAACATATCGTGAGACAAAGGGAAATTGATATCGTATGTAAGTGGTTCATTCGATCATAAAGTAATCGTAGAAATATGTGAACCATATGAATTTCCAGATTCCTCTATTGGTTATTGTTAGAAGAAGTGTCTCGATCATGTCGCATAATTCACGAACCGTGAGAGACACACTAAGGATTGACGTTGTTTTAGTAGTTATGGAATGATGAGAAAGAGACCGAATGTTATTGAGTCCGGATAGGATCCAGGATATCACGAGGAGATCCGGAATGGTCCGGAGAATAAGATTCATATAAGGAAAGTCCCGTTTCGGAGTTGGGGAATGGTTCCGGTGTTTTCATCGGGAATGTTCTAGAATGTTCCGGAATGTCCGGCACTCTGGAGGGGAAGGGTACATGGATGTGTTGTATCAAGTTGGTATGATTGCATCATATACTAAGTGTCATCTCTGTTCCAAATAAAGGATTAATTCAAATCCTAGTTTGAAAAGTCAAATAGCTAAATTGAAAAGTCAAACGGCTAAATTTGGAAAGAGGAAAAGAGGAGGAAGGGGAAACCGAGTTGGGGAGGGAGTCCCTCCTCCCCAAGCCGGCGCACCACCCAAGCCGAGTTGGGGAGGGACTCCACTCCCTCCCCTTGGCCGGCTGGCCCCTCCACCTATATAAGGAGGGGCAGGGCTCCCTCCTAGGACACACAACTTCCACGCCTCAAACCCTAGCAGGTGCTGCCCACCATAGCCGCCGCCACCCCCTAGGGTTTCTCCCCTAGCCGCCGACTTGGGAACACCTCCCTAGCCTAATGGCGCCCTAGCACCTCTTCCTCGGCGTGTCTAAACCCTAGAACACCGAGGGACTCTCTCATAGTCCACCATACTCGCTCCGGCTTAAGGCGAAGCCCTGCGAGATCTCCCCTCTACTTCCGGTACCACGTCGTTGTGCTGCCGAAATCGCGAGGAGAGTGCTACAACCTCCATGCTGCTGGAACAAGGAGAGGAAGGTCTTCGTCGAGTGAAACGATGTGACCGACTGCAGGGGGCGCTCTTAGGAGCATAGCCGGAAGGATCGTCTCTGTGATCTTGAGATCGGAAGAGTCGACTACATCACCCACGAGAATCCGCTCTCGTTAAACACTTTGGAATCTTCGAGGGTGAGTTATTCCATCGACTCGTTGCTACAATCTAGTAGATAGATCTTGGCTTGTTTGTTTGTATGCGGTAGAAAATTTTTGTTTTCCATGCTACACGAAACCCTCACGGTGGTATCGAGCCGTGTCTATATGTAGATCTGTTGCACGAGTAGAACACAATGGTCATTGTGGGCGTTGATGCTTTTATTGTCGATTGCTTCTTGTGTACTTTGCATCTTGCGGGATGTTGGGATGAAGTGGCCCGGGCTAACCTTACATGACATCGTTCATGAGACTTGCTCCATGCTTGACATGCAACTTGTATTGCATAAGTGGCTTTTATGGTGCTGTTTCTCCTAGCATAGTTAAGATCCAATTTACAACGGGTGATTTACAATACTAGTATCAATGTTGTGGTTCATGTTCGTAAGTTAGAACGACACTTATTGAAAGCCCCAAACCACGTAAAACATGCAAAGAAAGTAGAGGCGTCTAACTTTGTTTTGCGAGGGTGTGATGATGTGATATGGCCATGATTGTGATTATATTTGATGTATGCAATGTTCCTTATTGTAAGTTGGCAACCGGCGGAGAATATATGGTTGTCTTTAATTTATGTTAAGACCCGCGTGTCTATTCAAAGTAGTTGTAATAGTTGAAGTCGGTGAACGACAACCATGGAGAAGCGTCATTGACCTTGATGCAATGCCGGTGATGATGGAGATCATATTCGTGCTAGAAGATGGAGATCGGAAGCACAAAGAAGAAAGGTCATATCATATCACATATTATGAATTGCATGTGATGTTAATCCTTTATGCATCTTGTATTGCTTAGTAGACGACGGTAGCATTATAAGATGATCCCTCATGCACATGAATTTCAAGTCATAAAGTGTTCACCTTAGTTAGCACCGTTGCTAAAGCTTGTTGTTTGAAGCACCCGTGATGATCAGATTGTGTTAGATTCCGCAGTGTATACAACGTGAGCAACAGATTTGCTCATGCGAAACTAAGGTTTGATCTTGATTGAGCCTAGCATGTCAGACATGGTCTGGAACACGGATCACCGAAAGGTAAATCATGAATCATATAGTAGATATGATGAACATGTTGATTGTTTGCCATTGAAACTATATCAACTCTCGTGATGATCGGTGTTGATGTGGTGGATTTGGTTCATGTGATCACTAAAACAATGTGAGGGATATTGTTTTGAGTGGGAGTTCACCTAGATTAATTTTAATATTAATTTGAACTCCATTTGTCATAAACTTAGTCTAAACTATTGCAAATATGTTGTAGATCAATGGCTGCCCCTACCATCAATTTTAATGCGTTCCTAGAGAAAGAAAAGTTGAAAAACAATGGAAGCAACTTCGCGGATTGGTTCCGCAATTTGAGGATTGTCCTCACAGCTGGTAATTTGACCTATGTGCTGGATGCATTTGGGTTACCCACTGCCCTGATGCTTCCGATGAAGTAAAGAATGTTTACCTTACTCAAGACTCGGTACTCCTGATTCAGTGTGCTATCTTGTATGGTTTAGAATCGGAGCTTCAGAAAAGGTTTGAGAATTCAGACCCATATGATATTATCGAGGATCTCAAATTGATCTTTGAGACTCATGCGGCAATTGAAAGCTATGAGGCTTCTGAAAAGTTCTTTAACTGCAAGATGGAAGAGGGCAGCTCCGTCAGCGAGCATGTGCTTAAGATGTCTGGGCACGCAAACAAACTTCAAATCTTGGGTATTGTGATTCCCAATACTTTGGGGATTTACCATGTCCTCCAATCACTACCACCAAGTTACAAGAACTTTGTGATGAACTACAACATGCAAAACATGAACAAGACGTTGTCAGAACTCTTTGCCATGTTGAAGTCTGCAGAAGTGGAGATAAAGAAAGAGCACCAAGTGTTGTTGGTCAATAAGACCACCAAATTCAAGAAAGGCAAATCTAAGCGAAGGACACTTCAAGAAGGGTGGTAAGAAAGTTACGCCGACGAAGAAAACCAAGGCTGGACCTAAGCGACATCGAGTGCTTTTCGCAAGGGAGAAGGTCATAAGCAGAATTGCCCAAAATACTTGGCGGATTTGAAGAACGGCAACATCAAGAAGAAAGGTATATCTGATATACATGTTATTGATGTGTATCTCACTAGTACCGTAGTAGTGCACAGGTATTTGATCTTGGTTGGTTGCTCATATTTGTAACTCAAACAGTGCTGCGAATAAGCGGAAGCTAGCGAGGAACGAGGTGACGATGCGCGTTGGAAGCGGATCAAGGTTGATGTGATCGCGGTGACGCTACCCTTCATCTACCATCGAGATTAGTTTTATACTTAAATAATTGTTATTTGGTGCTGCGTTAAGCATGAACATTATATCGGGATCTTGTTTATTGCGAGACGGTTACTTGTTTAAATCGAGAATAATGGTTGTTGATTTATATGAGTAATATGTTTTATGCACATGCACCTTTGATAGATGGTCTATTCTTATTGAATCTCGATAGTGGAAATACACACATTAATAACATTGAGGCTAAACGTTTGAAATCGAAAGCGATAACTTGACCTATATGTAGCTGTCTTGGTCACATTGGAGTGAAGCGTATGAAGAAACTCCATTCGATGGACTTCTTGAATCACTTGATTTGAATCACTTGATAGATCTGAAGCATGTCGATGGGAAAATGACTAAGACTCCATTTTACGGTATGATGGAAGCGAGCTACGGACTTATTGGAAATCATACATACCGATGTGTGGTCCAATGAGTGTAGCATCATGATGGTTATCGTTATGTTCTTACCTTCACGGATGACTTGAGTAGATATGGGTATATCTATTTCATGAAACATAAGTCCCAAACTTTGAGAAGTTTAAGGAATTTCAAAGTGAGGTAGAGAATCAACGTAACAAGAAGATCAAATTTCTACATTCCGATCGTGGAGGTGAATATCTAAGTTACTGAGTTTGGCGAGCATTTGAAGAAATCGCGAATACTTTCATGATTGACACCGCCGAACACCACAGTAATGGTGTGTCCGACGTCAGAATCGAACTCTCTTAGATATGGTTCGCTCTATGATGTCACTTACAGATTTACCGCTATCATTTTGGGGTTATGCATTAGAAACAGCCGCATTCACTTTAAATAGGGCACCGCCTAAATCCGTTGAAGCGACACCGTATGAATTATGGTTTGGGAAGAAACCTAGATTGTCGCTCCTTAAAGTTTGGGGATGCGAAGCCTATGTAAAGAAGTTACAATGGACAAGCTTGAACCCAAAGCGGAAAAATGCGTCTTCATAGGATACCGAAGGAAACTATTAGGTATACCTTCTATCATAGATCCGAGGGCAAAATCTTCGTTGCCAAGAATGGATCCTTTCTAGAGAAGGAATTTCTCTCGAAAGAAGTGACTGGAAGGAAAGTAGAACTCACGAGGTTGTCGAACCTTCTCTCGAAATTGCGAGTAGCGCACACGGAAGAAGTTCTGTGGTGCTGCACCAATAAGAGAGGAAGCTAATGATGATGATCATGAAACTTCGTTGAAGTCGCTCTGAGCCTCGCAGTCAACGAACTTCGTACCACTCCATTGGTATGATCCGTTATGAGTGTCATGTTGGTGGACAACACGATGACCCCGAGACATATGAGGAAGCGATGATGAGCCCAGATTCCAATAAATGGCAAGAAGCCATGAAATCCGAGATTGGATCCATGTACGAAAACCAAGTATGGACTTTGGTGGACTTACGGATGGCCGAAGGTCGAGAACAAATGGATCTTCAAGAAGAAAACAGATGCTGATGGTAATGTTATCGTCTATAAAGCTCGACTTGCATAAAAGGGTTTCGACAAATTCAAGGAGTTGACTACGATGAGACTTTCTCACGGAGCGAAGCTAAAGTCTGTGAGGATTATGTTAGCAATCGCATATTACGATTATGAGATATGGCGATGGATGTCAAAACAGCATTCCTCAATGGAGACATTGATGAAGAGTTGTATATGATGCAACCCAAAGGTTTTGACGATCCTAAATATGCTAAAAAGGTATGCAAACTTCAACGGTCCATCTATGGATTGAAGCAAGCATCCGGTTGGAATCAACGCTTTGATAAGGTGATCAAAAGTTTTGGTTTTATACAAACTTATGGAGAAGCTTGTATTTACAAGAAAGTGAGTGGGAGCTCTGAGCATTCTTAATACTATATGTGGATGACATATTATTGATTGGTAATTATGTAGAACTTCTTAATAGAGTCAAGTAATATTTGAATAATAGTTTTTCAATGAAGGATCTTGGCTAAGCATCTTACATATTAGGCATAAATATTTATAGAGATAGATCGAACGCCAAATATCATTGTCACAGTACATATTTGGACAAAGTTCTAAAGAGGTTTGGAATGGAAGATAGCAAGAAAGGGTTCTTGCCCATGTTGTTTAATCGACCTTGAGTAAAACTCAAGGTCCGACATCGGCGTAAGATAGAGAAAGGATGAGTAAGACTCCCTATGCCTCGCCATAGGATCTCGATGTATGCCATGCTATGTACTAGACCCGACATTGCATATGCCGTTAGTTTAACTAGCAGATATCAAAGTGATCCAGAGTGGATCATTGACAATGGTCAAAAACATCCTTAAGTACTTGAGAAGAACTAAGGATATGGTTATTTCTTATGGAGGTGATGAACAACTCGTTGTTAATGGTTACCGATGCTAGTTGGAACACCGATCCGATGATTCTAAATCACAATCTGGATACGTATTTATTTTGAATGGTGCAGCTTAGCTGGAGGAGTGCAAAGCAAAGCGTTGTGGCGTAGATCTTCAACCGAATCGGAATACATGGTTGCTTCGAGGCTTCACAAGAAGCGATATGGATGAAAGAGTTCATTACAGAGCTGGGTGTGGTTCCTAGTGCGCTGGACCCAATGTCTATCTACTGTGATAACATGGGGGCCATAGCCAATGCGCAAGAACCAAGGTCACACAAGAAGCTGAAGCATATCAAGCTACGTTTTCACGCTATTCGAGAAAATATCCAAGATGGGGATATAAAGGTTTGCAAAGTACACACATATCTGAATGTGGCGGATCCGTTGACTAAACCTCTCCCGAGGGCAAAACATGACCAGCACCAAACTGCCATGGGTGTTCAGTATATTACCATGTAATCTAGATTAGATGACTCTAGTGCAAGTGGGAGACTGTTGGAGATATGCCCTAGAGGCAATAATAAATGTAGTTATTATTATATCTTTGTGTTTATGATAAATGTTTACATTCATGCTATAATAGTATTAACAAGGAAACATTAATACTTGTGTGATTTGTAAACTTAATTTGAAGTCCCTAGTAAAGCCTCTATATAATACCAGCTTGTTGGTTAATAGATGATTGTGGTTTCCCTATCATGAACATTGAGATGTTATTAACAACAAGATCATATCGTTAGGAGAATGATATGATGGACATACTCCTATAGATAAGCGTAGCATAAAGATCAAGTCATTTTAATAGTTCAATTGCTATATGATTTCTGATACATAGTAATCTAATTCCTTTGACCATGAGATCATGCATATCACCTTTACCGGATGGATGCTTTGATGACATAAAACACCACACCGTAACTGGGTGGCTATAAAGGTGGCATTGAGTGTTCGGAAAGTGTTGGTTGAAACACATGGATCAAGAGTGGGATTTGTCCATCCATATGATGGATAGATATACTCTGGGCCCTCTCGGTGAAATGTCATCCAATTAGCTTGCAAGCATGTGGCTCACAAGGGATCACATATCACGGAACGAGAAAAGAGTACTTATCGGTAACGAGGTTGAACTAGGTATGCGAGATACCGCGATCATAACCTCGGATAAGTAACATATCGTGAGACAAAGGGAAATTGATATCGTATGTAAGTGGTTCATTCGATCGCAAAGTAATCGTAGAAATATGTGGGAGCCATATGAATTTCCAGATTCCTCTATTGGTTATTGTTCGGAGAAGTGTCTCGATCATGTCCGCATAATTCACGAACCGTAGGGAGACACACTTAAGGATTCGACGTTGTTTTGAGTAGTTATGGAATGATGAGAAAGAGACCGAATGTTGTTCGGAGTCCGGATGGGATCCGGATATCACGAGGAGATCCGGAATGGTCCGGAGAATAAGATTCATACAAGGAAAGTCCCGCTTGGAGTTGGGGAATGGTTCCGTGTTTTCATCGGAATGTTCTAGAATGTTCGGAATGTCCTAAGACTCCGACGGAAGGGTACATGGATGTGTTGTATCAAGTTGGTATGATTGCATCATGTACTAAGTGTCATCTCTGTTCCAAATAAAGGATTAATTCAAATCCTAGTTTGAAAAGTCAAATAGCTAAATTGAAAAGTCAAACGGCTAAATTTGGAAAGAGGAAAAGAGGAGGAAGGGAAACCAGTTGGGAGGAGTCCCTCCTCCCAAGCCGCGCACCACCCAAGCCGAGTTGGGAGGGACTCCACTCCCTCCCCTTGGCCGGCTGGCCCCTCCACCTATATAAGGAGGGGCAGGGCTCCCTCCTAGGACACACAACTTCCACGCCTCAAACCCTAGCAGGTGCTGCCCACCATAGCCGCCGCCACCCCCTAGGGTTTCTCCCCTAGCCGCCGACTTGGGAACCTCCAAGCCCTAGCTGCCGGCCCTAGCACCTCTTCCTCGACGTGTCTAAACCCTAGAACACCGAGGGACTCTCTCATAGTCCACCATACTCGCCGGCTTAAGGCGAAGCCCTGCGAGATCTCCCTCTACTTCCGGTACCACGCCGTCAGCTGCCGAATCGCGAGAGTGCTACAACCTCCGGCACCTTTGGAACAAGGAGAGGAAGGTCTTGCCGAAAATCGAACGTGTGACCGATTCGGGAGCGCTGCCGAACGCATAGCCGGAAGGATCGCTTCACGATCTTGAGATCGGCAAGAGTACGACTACATCACCCACGAGAATCCGCTCTCGTTAAACACTTTGGAATCTTCGAGGGTGAGTTATTCCATCGACTCGTTGCTACAATCTAGTAGATAGATCTTGGCTTGTTTGTTTGTATGCGGTAGAAAATTTTTGTTTTCCATGCTACGAAACCCTACAAGAAGAACGCGGCGGTGGCCACGCCGGCCTCCCTCGCCACCGGCAGCGCCCACGGGAGGTGAGGGTCATACACCAGCACGCGCACGGGCCGCCCCGCGCGCGCCTCCGACAGCAGGAGCTCCCGCAGCGTCTGGGTCCCCACGGCCTCCATCCGGGAGAAGTATTCCGCGTAGTCGGGGCAGGACGCCATGCCGCCGGCGTCGAAGCCGTCGGAGATGGCGGCCACGCGAAACGGGTGGCCGGGGGGTGCGTCGGTGGAGGAGAGCACGTACCGCGTGACGAAGAGGGTGGGGCGGAGGCCGTGGTATGCGAGGCGGCGCCCGAACTGGAGCATCGGGTTCGTGTGGCCCTGCGCGCCGGGGAACGGCAGGAAGAAGACGCTGACTCCGCCGTCGCCGCCTCCATGGCTGACGCTGGCGCTGGTGGCGACCGTCGCCGCCGTGACTGTGCTTGTGGTCTCCATGTGACTGGTCAAGGATCTGGTAAAGAATTCATGGATAAATAGGCGTCGAAAGCTTGAAGCAGAGTGGCGCGCAAGATTGCTGTTTTTGACGGTCAAATTTGTCTGGTGGCGAAATTGGGAATTTGCACTTGACTAGCTCTGGGTGTCTTTTGCTGGCGAGTGGAAGGAACGTGGATGCTGCTCCGGCTGCATTCTGGACCATACGCATGCGTACCTTCCCTCAACAGAAGCAGAGTAATTTATCATGTCCATAAGAGCATCTTCACTAGTAGGGTGTATCCAGCCCGAAATCTGGATTAAATTTTGGCCGAACGAAGCAACTTTTCGGTCTAGCTACGTCTAGTTTCTCACTCACGCATCCAGCCCGAAGTTTCGGTCGCCTGCCGCTCAAATTGCTCAAATTCGTGAAGATTTCAGTATAGTTCGGCATATAATGAATACATAACAATTTACGGCCAAAGTTCGGCGAAATTTTAAACAAGTTCGACGTAAATGTAAACATAGTTCAGCCTGCAGTGAAAGTACAACATATTTCGGCCAAGTTCGGCCAGTTCATGCTTGCCATCTACGTCGTGTTGCCCCTGCGTATCCATAAGTGCTCAACAAGATCATCCTGCAGCTGTTGATGCACCGCCGATCTCGGATCTCCCGACGCATGGCGATGAATACAGCCCAAGTTGGAGGCACCTAATGATCAGGCTCGGCAAGAGGACTCTATCTGTAGTATGGCTCGTTCTCCTCGAGCAAACTCACTGGATCCTTCCTCTTATCCTCAATGATCATGTTGTGCAAGGCCACACAACAGTTCAAGACTTCCCGCATCTGATCTTTCGACCAGGTCATGGCACGAAACGGGACAACTGCAAACCTCTGCTGGAGCACACCGAATGCACGTCCTTGGAAAAGTGAGAATGCTTGGGGAGCATTGGACTTGAGATAGTCTTCACAGATGTTGGCCATCTTGGATAGATGCCATCTGCTAGATAGTATCCCTTGTTTTAGTGGTGTCCACTGATCTCAAATTCCACAGGGGGAGCATGACCCTCAACAAGCATGGAAAAGACAGTTGAGGAGTTGAGGACGTTGATGTCGTTGTTCGATCTTGCCATGCCAAAGAAGGAGTGCCAGATCCAAAGATCATATGTAGCAACTGCCTCAAGTATCACAGTGCATCCTCCTTTATGGCCTTTGTATATTCCTTGCCATGCAAATGGACAGTTCTTCCACTTCCAATGCATGCAATCTATGCTTCCAAGCATACCAGGAAATTCTCAACTTTCATTGACTGCGAGGATCCCAGCAGTGTCTTCAGCAGTGGGTGATCTCAAGTACTCTTCTCTGAACACTGCAATCACTGCCCTGCAAAACCTGTACAAGCAATCAATGACGGTCGACTCGGCGATGCGGAGATAGTCATCGGCAGCATCAGTCGGCGCTCAATATGCAAGCAACATCATCGCCACGGTACACTTCTGAAGTGAGGAAAACCCAACCAAGTCAGTGCAGTCCTTCTTGTAAACGAAATATGGGTCGAACTCCCGGATGGCATGCACGATCTTGAGGAAGAGCTTCCGGCTCATCCTGAAAAGGCGGCGAAACACGTCCTCTCCATGGAGTGGCTAGTTGGCGAACTAGTCGGCGTACAACATGCAGTAGCCCTTTATCCTTTGTCTCGCCTTGCACTACCGGCAACCTGGCGCCGAACCACCGCGCTTCGGCTTCGCCATCTGCATGTACAGCTGGGCGAGCGATGCGAGGATCTGCAAGTGCTATTCGCCTTCGGCGACCTCAGCGCTCTCTTCCTCCAGGAGTACGGCGAGCATCTCCTTGTCGTCGTTGTCCATGGCGAGTATCTCGTCCTCGTCGGAGTCCATGGCCGAATCGGGCCAAATGTCGAACACTTTGTGGGCGTGGTGGTGGGAGCACACAACGAAGCAGAGCTACGGCGAAGCTCGGTCGGTGAAAGCGGCGGCGTAGAAGGTGTGGATGTGGGCGGCAACTGCGGCGAGCGTATCTAGAGGCGTGGGCATGGCTCGGCGTGGGGGAGCTCCACCGGCGAAGTCATGGCGACAGGGGGCGCTAGGAGCTCTTCGCCGCAGTCTGGGCGAGTGGAGTGGGTGGGAATGGGACTGTCTCGCCGACAGAGCTGGCCCACGCCTGTTTTCGTGGCGTCCGGCGTCCCCAGGGTGTACCCGGGAACCTGGGTTCGGCCTGCAGACGGACCAAAACATGCCTAAATCTGGACGAAAACAGGTCCTCGGATACATGCTGGACGATTTTCGCATCGACCTAATTTCAGCGTCCGGATCGGCGTCCTGGGTAGGCGAGTGGAGATGCTCTAAAAAATTGCAGAGGAGACACTGACACATTTCTTTGCTACTTCCTCCGTCTCCAAAATTGCTGAGGAGATACTTATAAATCTACGACATTTATTTTGAGATGGCGAAAGTATTTACTTATTCACATATTCCGGTAAATTGCAGAGAACATGCTAGAATTACGGAATATCTCTTCCTTAGGTGTGCGTGGCTAGATTTATTGAGGTTTATGGTTTCACATTTTTACTTAGGTTGGTAGCCTAGTGGGCAACAGATGTAAAGTACCCAAATCCTTATTTACGCATATTCTAATTTACTCAATCGTGGAAACCTCGTTACATCCTTATTACACAAATTCTAAATAACTTAATCGTGGAAACTTGTTTTTTAGCAAGGATATATGATTCAGAACGGAGATAACGATTATAGCAATTATTTACATCTTGAAAAGACAATATTGGACTTTGGTGAAATTTTATTGGACAATTATTTGCTGGAATTTTCAGTATATTCACTTGTTTTTATGCAGTTGTTGTTAAGGGTTTACTCTCTATAAACAAAATCTTCATCATTCTTTTATCTTTTTGGTTTTCTTTTGGGGTTAATCTATTCAGAGTTGAAAAAATAACAAATACGGCATTTCGAGGTTGCTTTATAGTGCAATCGTGTTTATGTCCTTTCCTCGGGGAAACTTTGCAAGAGATAAAAGATAGACCCATATTTATGTTATAAAAGTATTTTGAACTACTATTAATAGATAGTTTTAGGGTGTTTAATAGATATTTTACTTTTAAAATCAGCAGCATATGGTCTCGGGAGACAAAACATGCTACGGATAACAAGTATTTCAAGAAAAGACTTCATTTATTTGCTAAAAAATAAAACTATCGATAATAGGAAGCACAATAGCTTAGTTGATTTAATTTACTAGAATGATTGGTATATTTTGTTTTAGCTCATTGAATCTTTTGAATGAAACATGACGAATTAAGTAGTTTAGACATATAATTATGCAACGGTTGTCCAGGACCAGGAAGTTATGATTTCACCCAATATAAAATGCTAGCATGGATGTTAAGCATTGAAATATTAAAAACAAATGAACAAGTCTCTAGGCGTATTTTGGTTAGATATGCCATCATGCAACTTTTGTGTGGGAGAAATTATCATTGTTACCATACTCGTGTTTAAAAACACTTCTCTCTTGTTGGGCCTAGATCAGTTATTCACTCAATATAACCTATTGTTAAATATTCACGAGATAAAAATTAATTTTTTTCCTTATGGATGTTGAAGTTTGATCCAAATGCATTAAAGGAGGCTAACTTCAGATGAGTGGAGCGAGGCCCGTCGCTAGAGGCTAACATTGAGAAAGTTTTTTGTTGTTTTAATATGCATGGTGCAAAGTTAGTTAGTACTCCTATTGTTTCTTATTTTAAGTTTGCAGTTTCTCAATGTCCTACTACTGATGAATAGTTTGAGTACATATCAAAGCTGTCATATTTTAGTGATTTTGGTTCCTTGATGTATGACATGGTTTACTCACGTCCTTATTTATCATATATATGTTATAAGTTTGATAAGTAGATACATGGCTAATCCTGGTAAAAACATAGAAACATGGGAAGGTTGTTCACTGGGGTTTTTAGGTACCTTCATGGCACTTCCAATGCTTGTTTAAAGTTTAGTCGGGCTGTGAGGAACTCGTTGTCTGGGCTGTGATTTTGGTCTCTCATAGGTTATGTGTTTAATGTTAGTGGTTGTGCTGTTAGCTAGAAGGCAACGTTGTAGGTTGTTGTTGCCCAATCTGCCACTTAAGTATAGTATATGGCTATTGTTGAAGCTTGCAAAGAATCTATTTTCTTGAAAGGTTTGTTTGCTGAGTTTTGTGGAGATGATTCTTATATTACTTTATTTTTTGATAGTCAAAGTGTCATATACCTTAAAAGGATCAGATGGTCCATGAGAAAACAAAGCACATTGATGTCAAGTATCATTTTATTCGAGACATTGTTTCTCAAGTTAATTAAAGGTATGCAAGATCAGCACTCATGATAATCCTGCTGACGTGATGACTAAACCTTTTCATGTCATTTAGTTGGTTTAACTGATTATCCCAAGTGGCTATTGGTGACAAAAATATTTCCTTTGTTGTTCACGGAGATATTGTTGTTGATGCTATAAGAAGGAATTTGTTTCAAGGTAGAATTTGTTAAAGTTTGATTTAAATTCATTATGGAGGCTAACTTCTGACGACCGGAGCGGT
This sequence comes from Avena insularis, assembly GCA_023614405.1. Lineage (NCBI taxonomy): Eukaryota > Viridiplantae > Streptophyta > Magnoliopsida > Poales > Poaceae > Avena > Avena insularis. The sequence continues at coordinate 16,527 of JAJUPC010000279.1, forward strand.
ACTGATCATTGAAGACCTAGGTTTGTACCTGTTATATGTGCCTCTTGTAAGTAAGTCGCATCTGCGATAATACTCGGTGTTGTGTAAACACTCCTCATATAGTAAACATATAGTAAAGAGACGCTAGCTGGCACCCATGGTTTTTCTCTCTCTCTCTTTGTTCGAAAGGTTTTCCATGTTAAAATCTTGTGTCCCCTGCTATGATTTTTTCGTTCTTCGTTATTTGCTTGTCGCATTTATAACAATGGACACTTTAAGAAATACATTTGCAACATTTCTTGCACTTTCTCTTTGTGGTGTTCCAATTTTTACTTGCTTCTGGTACAAAGATGAAATCCTTAGTTAATAGTCATCTGATACCACCCCTAGTAACCTTATTGGTGTAACAATAAACTTTTTTTGGAGTATTTTTTTTGTAAATGAGGGTAATACAACAATCTCTGCATCTCTCTTGATGCACACAACCATCTCGTGCTAGAATTTTTGTCATGACATATCATCATAGCATAAGAAGAAGGGAAATAATACTCTTTCAATATGCATACATAAGCAATGATGTTGATGCCCATCATTGCATGATCACTTGGAGTTGTCACCACCTAATGAAGCACGAATAAACACAAATAAATTTAACGTGATAAATACTTTGCTGCAAATTCTGCAATATTCTTGTCGGAGCTCCCTCCTTCCTGCATTGCCTCCTTGGCCATCTTTATCAATTTTTCGGCGTTTGTACGGTACTCGTCCTTCCTCTCTCCATCCATCACCTTTCTAATGCACCCTCCACTTCCGCTCTACTCACCAAACCTTTCCTGTTGGCCCGCATCCGCACGCCGATTTCCCATGCGCTCTCCACATACTTTGCATTGGTTGGCTGGTCGGCGGACCGTGGAATTGCCACCATCGGCACGCCGGCAGCAATTGCTTCCGTTATCGAGTTCCATCCGCAATGTGTCAAGAAACAACCTGTAGGTACAAGGGTTGCAACATGATTGCCAAAATCTACTACGAATTCAGTTACAACTGAAACTGTATGTATTCATTGCATATCAATTTCATAGAAGAAAAAATCGTACCTATGGCCTTATGCGCCAAGACCTCAAGTTGGGAACACCAAGGCACAATTATTCCTTTCTCCTTGGATCTGTCATGTAGTTCTTGAGATATCTTCTGTGCTTCGCTGGACCTCACGACCTAGAGGAATGGCTTGCCCGAATCGCAAAGCCCATTCCCAAGCTCATCGGCATCCATGCTGTAGACTGTCCCATAGGACGCCAGCACAACCGAGCCAGGCCGCTGCGTATCCAGCCATGCCATGCAGGGCACGTCGCTGCTGAAGAAGTTGACCCCATAGGCCCTGTTCGACGGCATGCGGCCGTCGTCGAGGAAGAAAGACGGCAGCATGGGGCCGACCGTCTTGGCGCGCCACCTCGACGACATGTACGTCGCCTCCAGCGGCTCGAGGTCTCGAAACGAGTTGACGAGCACGTCGTCGACCTCCCCGAGGTCCTCGAACTGCCGGATGGACACGTCGAGGTACTTGGGGTACAGCTCGGGCGAGACGAGGAACGGCGACAGGTCCTCGGGCGCAAGGTCCACGCTGACCAAGCCCCGGCGCCGTAGCGCGGCCCCGTCGGCCATCGGCAGCGGCGCGCGACCCGCCCAGGCCTCCCCGTAGAGCAGGTCCACGGCGCACGACTGCGACATGAACGCGGCGGTCGGCAGGCCCGCGGCACGCGCCACACGCCCCGCCCACGGCATGTGCGGGTCGTACACGACCACGGACGGGGCTCTCCCGGCGCGCGCCTCGGCGGCGATGGCCTGGGCGAGCGTCTCGGAGCCGACGAGCTCGGCCTTGCGGCAGTACTCGACGGGGTCCTCGCAGGAGCCCATGCCGCCGGCGTCGAAGCCGTCGGAGATGGCGGCGACGCGGAAGGGCTCGCCGGGTGGCGGGCCGGTGGAGAGCACGAAGCGGGTGAGAACGAGGGTGGGGCGGAGGCCGTGGAAGGCGAGGCGGCGGCCGAACTCGAGCATCGGGTTCGTGTGGCCGTGCGCCGGCAGCGGCACCAGGAGGGCGTGCGCGCCGCCGTGTTGCCTCTGTTCGTCGTCGGAGGTCTCCATGTCTCGGCTTTGCTTGGCCTCCATCCAGTTCAGCTAGTGTACGATTGTAATGTCCGAGATTATTGGAGAATATATTGGCGTTGCGAGACTGTAGAAGAGTGGCGCGCAAGCAGGTTGTTTGGTTTGTGCTCTGCTTTGCGTAGCTTCGGAGAGGCAGGGCACGACCACGAACTGGCTTTGACTTGACTAGTACACTACTATTACTGCTTAGGAATGCACGCCCATGAGCACAAGGATTCAAGGAAGCTGCTCCGTAGACGCCGGCCAAATATTATTACTGCTGTGCATCGCAAGTATTATTACTGCTCGTTATGCTTCGCTTTCACCAAATTTTTGCTGGCCTAATATCAGTCATCTAAAATTTTGCACACTTAAAATCATACGGTTGTACCAATACTCGGAATCATGTAGATTAGCACTAAAATATGACAAGATACATCTGAGTCGGAAGAAAAATTGTAAGTCCATCAACTTAGTTTTACTCTGTAATAAATGGACATTTTCTTAGAAAGGAAAAAAATGTCCATCAAAGGTTATCAAAGTTTACACCATCTAAGGAAGACAGAGAACGGATAGCAACATAGGTGCACCAACATGTCTGCTATTATGCCCCGTTGCAACCATTTCAATCGGTTGCACCGAGAATCCATGTCTTGCAGATTCTCCTTTGCTTAGAGAAAGGACCACAAGCGGATCCAATTGGTAACTAAAAAAATTAATCAATTGGTAACTAAAGACATAATCTGTAAAAATATATCTAGAGTTCCGTCCCTCTCGTTCCGCGTCCTGTGGCATTGGTGTCTTGGAGCCTTAGAGGTGTGGTGGACCACAGCCTCTCACCGGCGGGAAGGTTCACGTTCTTTGTTTAGACTATTTTCAGTGTCTTTTGAGGATGTTGAAATGGTCGCTACGTCTCGAAGTTAGAATAAACTCCTCCCCACCCTATCCTCACTTCGGTGGTGCGTCTAGCGTTAGCGAAGGGTGCCTGAAGTCATGTCATCGGGCGGATTTCTTACGATCCGGTCGTTTTTCGTATTTGCTGGTCTCGTTTGATGCCAGTTTCTTTCAATCTACGGTTCTCATCTTCGATGATTGGTTGATGCTTTGGTGTGTTGATCTTTTGAGGTATTGACATGACGATTATTATAGCAAACTCTATTAGGACAAGTTTTGACCGAATCCGGCGATGGAAGGAAGACACGCCTTTGACTTGTACTAGTGTATATAGTCGTTACTAGGTGATTCGGTGACCAATTTGTAATTTGTGTTACTTCCTTTGACCTATATTAGTTGACTCGGATTTGTCTAGATATAGATATATCTAGAACTAAAAGATATTTAGATGCGTCCAAATTTAGACAAATCCAAATCAAGTACTAGGAGTAATATGAATTGAAAAGAGTACTGATTTTTTTTAAAGAACCCGGCATGACCATCTTCCTAGGAAGCATAGAACACATCGACACCATCACGTACGTCGCACGTGCATTCGTATCCGCCGATTCGAGTGAAAGCGACCTCGAACATTTCCACCCGTTTCTCCTTCCCCGCGCCTCCTTCCAAAGAAAACATTTCTTTCGGAGGAGTCAAATTAAGCTCCATTCAGACAACACCACTCCCACAAAAGAACTTGCGCGCCACTCCACCGCATCACTTACTTAAACTAGTAATTTACTATAGTCCAATCAAATCTAATCCATCCACGCCCAGCAAGCCGGCCGACGGTCCAAGCCATCCACGGCGTGCACATCGCAGGCGGGCAGCCCGAAATGGACAGCACGGGCACCACCGTCGTCCAAGGCCACGGAGGCGGCGGCGGCGGGCGCGTCCTGCTGCTGCCGTTCCCGGGGATGCAGGGCCACGCCAACCCGATGCTGCAGCTGGGCCGCCGCCTCGCCTACCACGGCCTCCGACCCACCCTCGTTCTCACCCGCTACGTCCTCTCCACCACCGCCACCGCCGGCTGCCCGTTCCCCGTGGCTGCCATCTCCGACGGCTGCGACGCGGGCGGAATCGCTTCGTGCGGGGAGGACACCGCGGAGTACCTGCGCCGGATGGAGGCCGCTGGGTCCGACACGCTGGCGCGGCTCCTCCTCCTCCTCGCCGGCGACGACGCCGTGCGGGTGCTCGTCTACGACTCCCACCTGCCCTGGGCGCGGCGGGTGGCGAGGGACGCCGGCGTCGCCGCGGCCGCGTTCATGACGCAGATGTGCGCGGTGGACGCGGTCTACGGCGAGGCGTTCTCAGGGCGCGTCGCGCTGCCGCTGGCGGACGGGACCGCGCTGCGTCACCGGGGCGTGCTGGGCGTGGATCTCGGACCGGACGACGTGCCGCCGTTCGTGGCCAATCCGGCGTGGTACCCGGCGTTCACCGAGTCGGCGCTGGCGCAGTTCGACGGGCTGGACCAGGCCGACGACGTGCTCGTCAACTCCTTCCGTGACCTGGAGCCCGAGGTGACCACCACCTGTTTGTTGTTTTGACCAGCCGAAAACAATGTCCCCCCGGAACAGAGACATACTGGCCTCTCATTTGAGATGCGCTTAGATCATCTCCACTCGCCTACGAAGGAGACCGATCCGGACGCCGAATTTCGGCCGGTCGCCGAAAATTGGCCTAGTCGCGTACCAAGGACCTGTTTTTGGCCGGACTACCCAGGCCAAACCCAGGTTTCTGGGTACGTCCTCGGAACGCCGGACTGAGTGAATTCGGCGAAAAAAAACCAAAACGGCGTGGACCCGAGTCGGTGATAAAACCGAAGTCGTCATCATCCTCGGAACCACGCGGCGATCACGGACAATAATCGCCGTCGTCGCCCACGATCGCCGATTACGGCACATTACCGCTTTGGCCTCCCATGACGGACCGGGCACTAAAATTTCGCCGCTTCCCTTTTCCCGCCCCGCCACACCTCCCGCCCTAGCCGCCCACCTCGGCCTTTATAAGCCATGCCCTCGCCGGAGATCTTCACACTCTCTCACAGCTCCCCCACCCACAAGCCCAAACTCCGGCGAACCTTCTCTCACCGTTCCCCCTTCCCAGCCATGGCCGAACGCTACCCAAGGCGGCTGCAAGGCAGCAAAGCGCACCCTCCAGTTCGAGGCTGGGAGCTCCCGCCAGCATACCGCCGTAGCGGCGGCATACAACGGCAATGAGGATGATTTGTCATACGACCGTTGCTACGGCGTTCTACAGAACCGGCATGTAGGATACGGCGAACCGAAGTGAGGCCATGGCGACGGCCTTTTTAAATTTATTATGTACTGCTTTAGGTTAAATTTGATGTAATCCGTCTATATTCGTCCAACTTAATGAAATTCGCCCATCTTTAATGAATTTTAGCCGAACTTGGAAAACTCGGCCTGGGTACACGAGTGGGAAAATGGGCATACCCAGGCCGAAACTAGTTCTGTCCGGCCGAAAAACGGACCAATTTTCGGCATGGGTTCGGCCAACGAGTGGAGATGCTCTTACGCTTTGAAATTCAAAAATAGGCTATAGGACGTCTCATAGGTTAACTGAACACGAATTTGTGGCAATTTGCTATACAACAATGCTCTGCGTCCTACCTTTTATGACAAAACAATTCTATACTTTTTGATCGAGCAGGAGGCAGATTACATGGAATCAAGATGGCGCGCAAAGACAATCGGCCCGACCTTGCCGTCGTTCTACCTAGACGACGACCGTCTACCTTTGAATAAATCATACGGCTTCAACCTTGTCTCGAACCCTGCTCCATGCATGGCATAGCTAGACAAGCAGCCTCCTTGCTCCGTGGTCCTTGCGTCCTACGGTACAGTCGCCAACCTCGACACTTCACAACTAGAAGAGCTAGGTAATGGGTTGTGCAATTCCGGAAAAGCTTTTCTTTGGGTGTTGAGGTCCGACGAAGCACAAAAGTTGCATGAAGAACTCCGTGGCAAATGCAACATGAAAGGCCAAATTGTTCCTTTTTGCCCCCAGCTGGAGGTGTTGTCTCATAGGGCTACAGGTATGAAATAAACCTAGTTCTGCATATGTAGCAACAATGCAAACAATAGTTAGGGGCATGTCGCAAGGATTGAAAGTAAGGTTTGCAATCTCCATATTGCAGGTTGTTTCTTGACACATTGTGGATGGAACTCGACAACGGAAGCAATTGCCACGGGGGTACCCATGGTCGCAATACCGCAATGGGCAGACCAACCGACAACCTCAAAGTATGTGGAGAGTGCGTGGGGGGTTGGCTTGCGTGCGCGACGAGATGACAAAGGTTTGGTGAGAAGGGATGAGGTTGAAAAGTGTATCAAGGAGGTGATGGGTGGAGATGAGTATAGGAGCAATGCTTCTAAGTGGATGCAGAAGGCAAAAGAAGCAATGCGGGAAGGAGGGAGCTCTGACAAGAATATTGCCGATTTCGCAGCCAAGTATTTATCAAATTAGATATCGGATAGCACTTAAGTCGCATTGATGTGAAGATGGTGATAGTCGATTTATTAAGGAGAACCAAAAAGATCATATGGCACATAGCAGATGGACATGACTAGCGAAGTATTTTTCATAGATTTTGGTGATCTAGAAGTTGATGTTAAAACCAAATTGCTAGCTTTCATGATGTACTAAGGAGGTTGTAGCCTAGTAAACTGGAGTTTTTTTTTGCTTAAAATGCCCAACTAAGATAATTTTAGATAGATGAACATATGCTTTTATGTTCTTTCGACGAGGCACGTCATGAATGAGTGCCGACAAACTGACACATCGAAAATGGCAAAATGTCGGTGCATGATGTAAAACTTGGTGGCTACAGACAACTTCAAGATACTCGTTCTCAATGTGGGGAAGAGATAAATTTGGAAAAATATGTTTTTTGAGCTAGCCAGACCTTATCCTGAACCAACACAAAGCTAAATATATCTGTCTTTCAGGACACTAGGATGCAGCTGAATCTAAACCAAACTGTAAACGACCATACATCAATACAGCACACTACCATCATCAGCCGCCAAAAAAGAAGTGTACGCGGTGGCCTAGCCCATCTCAGAGTAAAAGACTCAGCGGGCGGCAGACGTTAGTCGGAATGCACGACGGCGCTCTCCTCTCTTCTAGGCGTCGGCGGCCTCGGCAGGCCGGTCCGGCGATGGATCCAGGAACGCGGTGGCGTAAGGTGAGGCAAGTAGGTAACGCCGATTTTCCACCAAACACCCACCCATTCTCTCTTTCACTCTCTCGTTCGAGTCTCGATGTGGCGCCGAGAAAATCCCCATCGATCTGTGCTTCTCGATTAGTAGCAGCATGTCTAACTTACCATGAGAAGCGGAAATTTACGCTGTGTCATTTGGTGAGGGTAGAAGATATGGAGTTTCAGGTTGGCTCAGGATGTGGATTGCTTGCCCTGCTTGCTCCAATTTCAGTGAAAACCGGGGGCAAAAGCCCCGCCCCTTTGGGTCCATATTTTGTGATGCTATAATTGGATCATAAGAGAAAATTTATTAATTCTATCTACATATTGTTTTCATAGGCTGAGATGTCTGGTGCACGTTTCCAAAAATCGCTATGCACGCCTATCTATCTATCTATCTATTATTCGACGCTCTATTTTTTTTTTGACATGAACTAGCAGGTGCTCTGCTTTAAGTGATCTAAAATTACACTGGGAGAGAAATACAGTTAAATGATCTAATTAATGTACATCCATGGATAGTGCTACTCCATTCACAATATACATGCTACTACCTACTAGGCTACTACTGTGTATTGGCATTGTGCAGCCCAAGTTGCTGGTGCATTGTGGTGCCAGCACGGTTCTTCAGCTACCCTGACTCCATCTCCGGGACTTACTCCCACTCGCCATGATCCGCAGGATGTCCAGCGGTCTCCAGTCGGACGTGATGGTTCGCCTCCGCTTCCGCTCCATGTTGCAGCACCTCCGGCCAGCTCACAGCGGACGTGTCCAGCAGGCCGTGCACCGTGTCCATCTTGGTTGCCTCCTTCACCTGCTCGATGATGTTGAGGTCGAGCAGCCCCGTGAGCACCTGCAGGATCACCACGCCGAACGCGTACACGTCCGACTCCGTGGTGAGCTCGCCGGTCGTGAGGAAGGCCTATTGTCGATCCCACGAATCTACACAAAGACCGAACGTGAGCTCGCCGGTCGCCGGTCGTGATTTCGCCGAACGCGTACACGTCCGACCCCCGCGCCTTGCCGATCCCACGAATCTACACAAAGACAACACCAACTAATAAGAGCCAAAAAGACAACACCAACTAGTAGCTGGCTCACGTCTCCGAATTGTTTTTTTTTTCTTTTTTTTCATAGAAATAAATAAGTCAAGATCGATCACATTGAATCGGATCGGAACGACAACACAACAGATTTTGAAGAAAAAATTAACAAGGCCTGGGGAAAGACCGGATGGACGGATGGATAAGCGTACCTGCAGCTTGGATCTCGCAAACCGATCGAGATGCATATGCATGTCGCCGGCCGGCCGGCCACTTGATCATTTTTCATCTTCCGATGATCCCGCCGCAGCCGCCGCTCCCAGGAATCTACACAAAGACAACACCGACTAATAAGAGCCAAAAAAGATCATAATAATCAGGCAGAAAAAACTGCTCGCAAATCACAAAGAAACACGGGTAACATACCTCACCCTCTCCCCTCACCGAGCCTAAGTCTAAGTCTAAGTCGGTCGCACGCGGTTGCTAGCGATGGGCTCTTATTTATAGAGAGAAGCGTTTTGGGTTCGAATTTTGAGAGGCGACGGGCACAGCATAGGGCATGGGGCGGGAAGAGTTGAAATTTTGAGAGACGACGGGGGCAAGGGGAGGGAAGAGTTGAAAATTTTGAGAGGGGGCGGGAATAGTTCAAAATTTTCGCACCCCCTGCTCCCTTGGCTATCCTATCCCTCGTGGGCCAGCTCGATAGTTAGTTGCATCTGGACCAATAACTGATCGATCATCCCAGATTTCCAGGATAAAAGTCCGGCTGTATATCCCAGAGATCTATCGCACCCCTGTTTTTCTTTACCGGAATTACATCCCAGCAGGATTCACTGCCGCCCTGTCCAATTAATATCCCAGATTGATATCCCCGGATTTACGAGCACTAGTGTACCTGCTTTGACTTGGAGCGGGAATATATATGGAATTAAACATATTTGTTGCTCTTACGAAATGATCAAGTACAACCCATCCCATACAAAATAGTACATGATTTAATTTGGAGGGCGAGAAGAGAAGAGGAATAATATTTGTATAAGAAGAAGATTAAAATTCGAGGCTCCTTCTCCCTTCCCGTGCTGATCGGGTCTTTCTTCCCTGCATCATTTTGACACAAAATCACGCCTGATTATTACCAAACCAAGTTTCCATGATATATACGCCTGGCCAAGAAAATCACGCCCTGCATCATCCAGCTAACCGGCGGTTTAAAAGTCCGGTTCTTGTGGGCTGTATTTATATATATCCGCTCCCCTCATTTAGGCTAATTATTCAGACTAGTAACTGATCCGAAAACAATCCGCGCGCTCATTCCCGAACCACCACACCGCACCATGCAAAATAAATAAACTCTCTATATATCCCAGGTTTTTCTTTAATATAAATCCTGTAAATCTGCGAATCTCTAGAGTTTCCACTTCACGGGTAGTAATAGTAGACCTTTAATTTGACCCAGGCCAGGCGAGTGAGATCTAAGCAGAGCATCAATCAACGATTACAGTTTTCTACTAGTAGTATCATGTACTCCCTCCGTTTCAAAATATAAAATGTTTTAAATCTGTGAAGTGAATGTATCTAGATTTATTTTAGTATGTAGGTTCACTCATGTTTGGAGTGAATCTAAACACTAAAACATGTCTAGATACATTTGTTTCACAAAACTAAAACATCTTATATTTTAAAACGGAGGGAGTACTTACTAGTTGTTCTGAAACAAGACAGCTGCTGGTGCAACAAGCGATTCGTTCCTTCAATTTACAGCTAACACACCATGTCTCGATGGCAAGAGTAACTGATCAAAACGCCAACAAGAGGATACACGTCTGGTGCACGGAGCACAGGTACAGTAATTGCCACCCTTCATATTGTATTGTCTTTGTCAAACAAACAAACACACTAAGCATGTAGTTAGTTGCATCCCCCCTTCTCTCTCCCTTGGCTCTCCTCGTGGGCCAGCTCGATAGATAGTTGCTTCTGGACCAATAAGTAACTGATCGATCATGCCTTATCACCAAAATAAACCATGCAAACAAACTCTCCGTTATGTTCACTACCCTGTTCAATATATTATCCCAGATTGGTATCCCCGGATTTACGAGTACTACTAGTGTACCTTCTTTGACTTGAAGCGGGAATTAAACATAGGATGTATTTGTTGCTACTAGTGTACGAAATGATCAAGTAGAACCCATCCAATACAAAATAGTACGTACTACAGGATTTAATTTGGAGGGCGAGAAGAGGAATAATATTTGTATAACAAGATTAAAATTCGAGGCTCGCTCCTTCTCCCTTGGAGCTCGATCTTGGCTCTAGCTGCTCCTCGGGTCATCCTTCCCTGCATCATTTTGATCAACTGATCCACAAAATCACGCCTGATTATTACCAAACGCCTGGCCAAGAAAATTCCAGCTAACCGGTGGTTTAAAAGTCCGGTTCTTGTGGGCTGTATTTATATCCGCGGAAAACAATCCGCTCATTCCCAAACCACCACAGAGCGCACCATGCAAAATTAGGACTATTCACTATCCTAATTAAAAAGATGATCTGTAGCAGGCACAATAGATTAACCAATAGCATCGGGATCCCATTAGATGCTTAAAGAAAGGCAAAAAAGTCATTTGTGAAGGGGGTCCTCTTTAGACTTAGTCATGTTGTCCATCTCAACTCGCCGAAAAGAAAACATGTATATGGATCGTGACTCCGGAAGCCGCAGACTAGAGAAACATCCTTTTCATACCTGAGGTGGGATGTTGGGACATCATGACAGCATGGCGCTGCTGTGAAGAGTTTGCTCCAGGGAGGGGAGGAGTCGTCGGCCTCCTAGCCATATCCCAGCAGCAATCAATATGCCATGCAGACCATTGTCGTTGTCCTCTATAGCTTGCTGGAGCCGTTCACTACCACTCGCAGTCGTGGAGCATTTCCTGAGTAACTAGCGGGTATAGTCAAGAGAGACCCCGATGGATGAGCCATGCCACACAGGAGGCTCGGTGTGCTACAGAGCACAGGACCTGGCATTTTTTTCTTGGTCTTTTCTTCTTTACCTGAAAGTCACGACACACAATATAAGAAACCTGCGCAACACACCCTTGTCTTGTGACTTGTCAGTGATCTGCTTAGGGTCAGATTAAGTCGAACTATATAGCATGCTATACACAACAAGCATATCACATACACAGAGTGATTCATATGAGTGCTAAGAGAGCACCTGTAATATATCATTGGGACTCTACTACCAACATAGATCAGCATATAAAAAGCCAAATGACAATAAGTACAGCATGATTTAACACAAAGAATAACTAGAAAGCTAGGTGATCAAGTGTTCTATTTTTATTGTTCTCGGCTTAATGCTCCCACTTTAAAATATTTCTCATACCGTTACATGGCCCTTATCTGGCCATTACAAACTTTGTAGCCTCAAAAGTGCAAGAGAAGACTCTTTGTTGTTCTTTACCAAGATGGAACTGTTTTCAGATTTATAGTATCTCTACTCTGGAAGAGCATGAAGGACTGAGCGGCAACAATACTGGATGAGAAGCACATTTTGAATGACAAATATGAAACTGCAAAGAATCTTAATGAAGCAATAAGCCAAGTTGGAGGAGCAAATGAATTTGAACAAGTCTCAAAAAATTGCACTTTTCAAAACTGCCAGTGCCTGAGCTGAAGTACATGGAGGAGGATCTTTTTATTTATCTCCTCAAAATGTGTAGTAGCATGGGCTAGCACGTAATTGTGTGGTGTTGCGTATCTACATGCTAGCTAGTTTCTACCTAGCACATGGCCAAGGAAGGAATACATGAGGCACTCTTAGCAAAAAGTCTCAACCAACAAGATCTACATGGACACAATAGACAAGAGAACAAAAGAAGCTTAGATTTATCAACGAATCTGACACTTTTTAACAGAAAAAAATCTGCATTTATTCTGACATACTAATTGACAAAGAAGTGAGTATAAGGAATCATAAAAGAAATATTCTGTAATATTCCAGCTTGTAGACTCGCTTCTAATTGCTCTAGTTCAAAATATATTCCAGCATGATTGACTTTTATTAGAATAGATTAGCACGACAAAGTAGGATAACTGCACTTCTGATCATAAATGATGAAAGCTACATGTCTAAGAGACTAGCACTATTCTAGGTTGATCGAGAAGCACGGCAAGATACATCCAGTTACACACCCTAACATAGAAAACATGGATATTTATTTAACACGCAAATCTCGAGAAATTTACCATTTCAAATGCAGCTGTACATACCACAAGACCAAACGAGCATAACTATGACCAACATGGCACAACTCTAATGGAAATAAACCAAGTACCTTGGCAGTGCTCTTGTGAACTCATTGTACTATTTGAGCGTCAGCACGTTCTTGTCCGCTGTGATGCCCAACTCGTCCTGGTTCTCTAGGTTACACTCAACACACTTCTTCCTTCAACCAGCAACACCACTCCCTTCTTTCAGCTCCATCCGCTCCATGCTCTATGTTGCCGATACAATGAGGTCCCCTGTCGCCACAACCACCACGATGATTAATACTAGTTCCCAAACATTTTCTAGGAAAACCAAAAAAAATCCGTCACGCGGCCAAAACAAAGATACTAAAATCGAGCAATTTCTTAAAGCACATTCTTCTCTTCATGGAAATTAAATCTCCTATCATACTATATCAAATCCAAAGCATGGATTTATAACATGACTACCACAATGTGACCTTCCTCAACCATACAACCATGATGAAGAAAATGCAAATGAGAAAATTATTACAGAACATTCTGGCAACTCAAACACATGTGTGCATTCTACACTGTCATCATTATAGATAGAATGCTTATCATGGAAAGAAATCTGCAGTCATGTTGGATCAAGTCCAATGCACAGGGATCTACAAGAAGAGCACACGATATCATCGACACTTGAAGTATTCTATTGATGATAATCTCAAGACACAGAGCAATCAGCCAGAATATATACATGTATATGATTCGAGAAGTAGCAGCATACACTTAGGAAACACATACATTTACCCAAAAAGAGAATGGAATCTCAAACACTCAACATCGCAACCCAGCTTACACACAAGCTAAGTTCACTACACCAAAGGCTAAATTGGTACTAACCAGATACCTAACATCAGTTAGAGTGACAAAGGTTAGGTTTTTACTACATATTCGCAGCATAAACTTCTGACCAGCATGGTCAGATACCTGCATCACCCACAATAGCACCACAATTCCTAGATCGGGATCTAAACACATCAACTCGGCCATGGACATTTTGGACATAAAAGAAGGAACCACATACCTAGAGAAGGAAGAGCTTGAGCATCTCCATGGTTTCGAGGTGCAGGGAAACAACAGAGGATCAACTCGGACTTGCAGCAAGCAGTAGGAGCTCCAGAAGGTGGCCTGGGAAGTCGCAGGCAGCACCATCCCATGGCGGTGGGCCTTGGAGGCGAGCAACTTGACACTACCTGCATATAGCAAGAAACTTGGAGTTAATTAAGAGCACATATAGTTTGGAACTAAACACACTAATGAAAATAAGTCGTAATCTGTAGCTAATTGCATGGTTTTTAAAGCGTCCTAGCGCTTTAAAGCGCTGGGGGCGCCTTGACGCCTAGGAGCTCGAAACACGAAGCGAGGCGACACTTTATGGTTATTACTAAAGGGCTAGGGCATAAGTGCATCAGTATATCATGGGAACAAGTTATAGAACACTAGAACAGAGCAAAGCTAGCAGCAGCTGAGGCAGAAGAGAAAAGAGAGAAGGAGGAGGGAGGGAAAGCAATAGCTTGTGCCCTGCTGGGGAATGGATGCGCCAGGCGGAGGAGAGGCCCGGAAGCTTGGCCGAAGAGGAGTAGGCCGGCGGAGGAGGGAGGAATAGGCTGGAGGAGGGGATCTGGCGGAGGAGGAGCTGGCCGCCAGAGAGGAGAGAGCTCCTCTCTCTCAATCGACTGGATTAGGTCACGCGTCAGTTCCCCTCTCTCTCCCCTCTCTATTAACTCTCAATCGGCCCCCAATTCCCCTCCAATCCCGCACAATTTCTGTTTTCCCGCTCGCTGCCATAGTCGCTGGGCAGTTTCCCGCCCGAGCTTCCCATGTCGTCCAAATCAGACACATGCGACGCTCAACTCACCTAGGCGACGACCTGGACGCTTCGGCGATGCTAACTGGGACGCCTTACAGCAAACTCTAAAGCGACATCGACGCTTTGCCATGCCAGGGCGCCTCGACGCTGCAGCGTCGACTAAGCGACGCTTTTAAAACCATGGCTAACTGAGCATATTGTAGAAAGAGACAAAAAACATATCGTACATGTGTATATTTGCAGCAACAGAACTTGAGTACTTTTTCTGCTTAGGTTCCATAAAAATAAATCATATGGCAGCAAGAAATATTGCTAATTACATTTGAAATACCACAGGAATCAAGTGCGATTCATGGCTACAATAGACTAATGCAAATACAACCGCCATAACAGATATACATCTAAACACAAGCATGGCTAGTTCTGAACATGAAAAAGCAGCATCCAATATTTTCTAATGCAAGCATAACTTTCTCATTGTAGTTACAACATTACAAGGTAGCTCTAGGAAACAAAACAACGCCCAAATCAGAAATTTCATGATCATGCCAAAAAATACACTTTAGTTGCTAAAGAGTATTCCCTTATATAGCCAAAATAAAACAAGGTTGAGATGATAGGGTCAGTAGTAAGAGAACTTTTGAAGCATCCAATGTCGTAAAATTAAAGGAGAACTCTCAATATGGGTCACAGAGATGCAAATTACTAGTCAACCTAATTTTTTTGTCTAAGCTTCTACTCAGACCAATCTGAACTAAGTTAGTGCAATCCTATAGTGAATCGAGAACGCCTCATGGACCAACAAATGGCAGCTCTAGGGACCAAACCATAAAGACGAGGCAAGTTCAAGAAAAAATTAATACTAAGGGCAGCACCTTACAGGATCTAGGAGAGAGAAAGAGAGATGATGGCAGGTGTCTCACCAGCTGCGGCGGCAGCGGAGGGCACGACTTTACTCTCGCCAAGCACATCCGAGGGGAGAGGAGATGGCCAGGAAGGAGCTGAGGCTCTGTGTGGGCCTCCCGCAGTTTCACAAAGGGCACGGGAAGGAGGGGAGCCCCTAGCCATCCTCCAGTAGTAACATCACGCTCCTTGCAGCATGTGGCGGACGAGACAGCCCTCCGTGGCTCCCATCCTGATCTAAAAGAGATGCAAATATGAGTATGTTATAGGGCACCCAGATTACAAGTTAGAACCAATAAGTAAACATTCTTAGCCATCCCCTAATTACATTCCAATTATGTTTCTAGACCTTCATCATGTATTTTAACCTGAGCAAGAGAGAAGAAATAGACATTAAAAGGAGAATTAGGTCATCATCTCTAGGCCAAAACTGGCTTCACGGATGGCAGTAGCAGGTTTCGTCATTTTAATGAACACAGATGTTGCATAGAAACACAAGGATCCCATAAACTTGATCACTTAGTGATGCCAGTCACATGGGAAGTAAGTCAACCATCCTTCATTCCTGAGAACAAATGCAGTAACAAGTGGACACCTCTAGTGCATACATGATTGCTAAGATTGGATTTAGCATGATCGTATTGCTCCAATTATCAACAAAATGTTCTAGTTTCCGTGATAATTAGCACAACATGCACACACACACGTGGATCAGAACACGAATCAGAGTTTGATCTGAACTAGAAATGTGAAAGGGAAATAAGACTAGAAGAGTATCTTCTGACATCGCCTCCATGGATATGCCCTTCGATTCATCATGGCTCCTCGCTCGGCCACCTTGACCGATGGATCTCCCATCTAAAAGGAATGTTACCACAATTCAGCCACTGTATACCAATCATACATACCCCAAGGTGTGCAACAAAGAATCTAAAGTGTGAGCAATGATGTTCTCACAAGCAGTTGATACCAAATGGTAAATAGTCTCCTAAAAGTAACTTACAACTCCATACTATCAGTCATGTAAACCTCACTAGTTTTACTGTTCCTTGATATACTCAATTGACAAGTAGTATCGAACGCTTGACAAAAGATCAACAATAAAATACTCCCTCGGTTCCACAATATAAGACTTTTTTGTAAGCTATTTTAGCTTGCTACAAAGGCTTACATTTGTGCAAGGGAGGTAGTATATGCTAAGAAGCTAGACCAGACGATAAGCTACACAAGAAATTAGCAAGCGACAATCATGAAAAATCTAATTGGAAATATGATCTTAGATCCCACGGAGTAGAAATCAGCTGACAACAAACCTAATAAACGTTCTAGAAATCTGTAATGCAGAATCAGTCATCGCATCATAATATTGCATCCCTTTTTCTCTCTCTTGTTTCAATGCAATATGAATTGAGAGGTTCAATTTTATAACTACACAATGGAGAATGATATCAGCCAAAACACAAAAGACTAGTGTCTCACTTGATGTGGTTCTTAGGCTTGTGAGGAGCATCATGCATCTTTCCTAAAACACATGCCTTGCAAACACAATATTTGGCAAAGAAAACATTTTCTTTTATTCCAACAATATGACCCTCCTTATGGAGACTTTGCAAAGTTCTCATATTGACATGGGCTAGTCGGCGATGCCATAGCCAACCCACATCAGCCTTTCCGAATAAGCACATCGGACTTGTAGTGGCTTGCCCCGAAAAGTCCACCACATACAAGTCATGTTCAACGTACCCAACGAAAGCGACCTTGAGAGACTTGCTCCACAAGAGGACCACAATATCAACATCAATAAAGATGGCAAAGTCCATCTTTCCAACAGCACGGACTGAAAGTAAATTATATCCAAGGGTTTCAACAAGCATGACGTTCACGAGTGTAATGTCGTGAGCAACCACAACCTTGCCGAAACCCATTACCTTAGACTTTAACTTGTCGGCATATGTCACAGAGATTTGATCATCATTTGGCTTTAAGTCCTTGACAATAGACGAGCTTCCGGTCATATGACTTGTGCAACCACTATAAAGCACCCACTTTGACCCTCCGGAAGCATATGTCTACAAAAGATCAAGCTAATTTTTAGGTATCCATTTTTCAATGGGTCCTCTTTTGTTAGTAACAAGGGTCTTGGGAACCCAAATAGACCAAGCAATATAGCCATCATATGTCCCAACATATTGTGCATACACATCACCATAAAAATTTCGCATTAGAACATAGTGAGGGTTAGCACTTCCCGCAAAGTCATCATGAGACATAGTTTTACCACTTATGGTCTTACTATCCACAATGGCCTTGTTGGTCTCTTGTGCGGGCTTGGCCTTCCTTTTCTTGGTGTTCTTCTTCTTAGTTTTGGAGACAAAACCAATGCCCCCTTTTTCACCACTAGGCCTTTGCTTACTCAAAAGATCATCAATGGACTTGTTGCCTTGAGGAAAAGTGGCCTTGGCTAGCTCCCCCTTCAACCTAGCATGTTCTTCAAGAATAGTTGTGCTACTAGATGGAGTGAAGTTACTAGGTGAAGTAATAATGGCCAATTGAGTTTGAAGCGTTTTATGGGACTTTGTGAGTGACAAGAATTTACTTTCCAAAGCCTTGTGAGCCTTGTCAAGAAAACTAAAATCCTCGGCAAGTTTTTCATGAACCACACCAAACTCAATCTTGTCCTTTTTAGCCCTTTTGCATTTAGCAATAGCATGATCATGTTCTTTGATGAGTTTATTAACAATAATGTCATTGGCCTCATCAAGCCCCTCAAGTTTTAATTCAAGTGACATCCTAGTCTCTTGTTCTTCTTCTAGAGCATTATTTAAAGCCTCTAGCTCAATCATGTGTTCATGCCCAAGTTTACATCTTACATCTAGAAGCTCTTGTGTATGGGAAAGTTGATCTAAGATGTTTCCAAAATGTATCTTAGCATCTCCTTGTAGGTTAGTCGTAAACTCATCAAAGACAGTTAATTCCTTTTTAACATCAAGAGACATCTCATCATCAATTTCATCATTATCTAAGGGAGTAGAGTGAGATGATGAGGATACCTCCGCTCCTCTTGCCATAAGGCAAGTGACGTTCTTGATGGGGGAATTCTCATTTGGAGAATCGAAGAGTGAGAATGTCGGAGTAAAAGTAGTGGCTAGAGCCGCCACACTATTTGACGTTTCTTCTTCCTCACCATCTTCATCATCGGAGGAGTATTCTTCATGAGTGATCAAGACAATTTCTCCCGACTTCTTGTTGATGGGATTCTTCTTGATGAAGGGTTTCTTGTAAGATCCTTTGAGAGTCTTCTTCATCACAAGGTTAACACCATGATCTTCTCTCTTATCATAGGGACAACTTGCCACAAAGTGATAGCGGTCACCACAATTGAAGCAAGTTCTCAATCTAGTGGTATTTTCTCTTTTCCCATTTGGGTTGCTTCTCCGTTGCATTTCCATCTTGGCCTTGGCGGGGTTCTTCCAAAAGTTCTTAGCATAGAAGGCCATATATTGACTATGAGCAATCTTGACTTCATCGGGGTGGTCCATGGAGAGACCTTCATCACTATCATCTTCATCCCCATGGTCCACAACTTTGGCCTTCAAAGCAACATTGACAACATTGCTCATACCAAGGGCACGAGAACGGGCATCTTTGGCATTCTTGGCGGCAAATTTGAAAGCGGCCATCTCTTGCATAACTTCATTTGAGGTCATGAGATGGTAGTTGTGTCTTCCTTGTAGGCTCTTCAAGTTGGTGGGCTCAAAGGGCATGAGTGCACTCACATATTTCCTTTTTATCCACGCATCATCCACATGTGAGGCACCCACATTTCTAAAAGCGGTGGCGGTGGTCTTTAGCCTTCGGTACATGTCTTCATGATCTTCACCTTCCATAATGTAGAAGCCTTTGGCTTCATTGCTTAGTGCATCATACCGGTTTCTCCTCATACTCTCATTTCCAACAAACAATACCGTGAGGGCATCCCAAGCTTCCTTGGCAATGCTAAAGTGCTCAATGTGTGGGTAATTCTTTGTACCCAATCCTTGTTGAATCATATGCAAGGCAGTGGCATTGAGTTGACTATTTACAATCTCTCTTCTTGTCAAGTTGTTTGGATCCCAATAAAGAGTCTATGCTCGATGATGTTCCATAGTTCAATGCAAGAGTTGCGCACATGAGTTCTCATTAGTGATTGCCATTGAGCAAAAGTAGCAGATTCTTCAAGATTAGGTGGGTCACCTCTATTGTACACATGAGGGTGAGGGATTGGAGGGTCGGGAGAGTACCATGAATCACGGTGCTCACCCTTCCCCCCATCATTTTGTGTGGAGGAATTAGCGTTGTCTTGTTGACCCCCCCACCATCATACCCTCGGGGGACACCAGAGCATTCCCTTTAGGTAAAACAGATGGAGGATCCTCTTGAGGAGATAGGGTTTATGAGCCATCTTTGTCTTTAAGAAGTTGCTCAAGCATATTCTTGACTTAGTTGACCAAGGAAGAGCTCAATCTTGTTTCCAAGTTTTTGAGATCTTCCATGGTCACCGTGGTGGGCTCACCACCACCATCCCCTTCGTGGCTACCCATATTCTCTTAGGCGGTAAAACCCAAATAAAGAGCCGAGGCTCTGATACCAATTGAAAGGATCGTATGGGAACCTAGAGGGGGGGTGAATAGGTGCTACTTCAAATTTTCTTCTTTTTCAAATTAGGGTTTGACAATAAGGTAAATTCTCTAGATAATGCAACTAAGGTGAATTTACCTATATGACAAACATGAACAAGTTAATACACAACTAAGCAAGAGCAAGTAAGTAAAGTGTGGTAAAGGATAGAAGTAACCAAAGTGGTGGACGCGGAGACACAAGGATTTGTTTCCCGTAGTTCCTTCCTTTTGAGGGGAAGTACGTCTACGTTTGGAGAGGGGGTGGTTTCAAACCACCAACGCCACGAGAGGCCTCCCTTGTTCTCCGATGAATCTCACCCCAACGGGATCGATCCACCTTCCACTATATCGGCAACCTTCAAGGTGGAAGCCGACACCTTTACAAGTTTGGGGCACACATCCACAACTGAATTGGAGGCTCCCAAATACAAGCAAGTTGTCAAGACAATCAAAGACAAGCTTGTAAGAACCAAATCTAGAACTAGGGTTTCCAAGAAAACACTAGAGCAAAGGGGCCTCAATGGAATGAGGGGGAAATGAAGATCTCTTTTGGTGAAGTAGTAGATCGGGGCCTCCTCCTTTGATTCCCCAAAGATCAAAGACTTTGGGTGGTGGATTGAGGAGATCTTGTGGATTTTGTGGCTCCAATGGTGGTCTTGACTTTAATGCAAATGAGAAATCTGTCCCAAGGTAGGTGAAGGGCTATTTATAGTCCCAGATCCAATCTGACCGTTGGAGCATTTAATGCAGCGGTAGTACCAGAAGTTCAAGCGGCACTACCGGAAAACTCTGGTACTACCGGACCTGGTACCGGATGAACAAACTTCAAAATTCATATGCCCTAGCCACAACGGTACCAATTTGTGGTGCTACCGTAAAGCGGTAGTACCGCTCGAGGTCCCAGATTACTACAGCGAAGCCCGGTAGTCGCATATTGATACCGCTAGCGATGGCATATGCAACTTAGTCAAAAACTCTCTGTCACGCTAGGTACCAAAATGCGGTACTAGGTAGCCAGTAGCTTTTGACAACTTGTAAAATGCTTCTGCCACGCTAGGTACTAAAATGCGGTAGTACCGGGGTGGGCAGTGGCTTTTTACAAGTTGAAAAAAGCTTCTGCCGCACTAGGTACTAAAATGCGGTGCTACCAGAGTGGGCAGTAGCTTTTGACAAGTGGTCAAAAATCTTCTGTCGCGCTAGGTACTAAAATGCGGTACTACCGCTTTTTAGTACCTAGCCTGGCAGAGGCTTTTTGACAACTTAGTCAAAACCTCCTGTTGCGTCCGGTAGCAAAAAGCGGTACCACCGCTTTTTGGTACCGTGCCAGGCAGAAAGTTTTGGACGGTTTGTCCAACCACGCTGCCCCACAGCAAACCCTTTTTAATACCACCGGTGATACACTTGGAAAATAATTAGTCCGATATGTGTGTTGTTGTAAAACACCAAAATCACTTGGGATAGGAAATGCTCTTTCACACGCGTAGAGTTCATGAAGGCGCCCCTGCGTCGGGGTGGAGAGGTGGTGATCTCCCACGGCAGCAATCTGGTAGTGGTGGTACGTGATCTGGAGGATCTTCAGAAACCCTAGGTCATGCCATGGCCATTGCCCTTCGGTGGCCGCCGAGAGGTCGGGGTGCGGCCTGTTAGGGGCCTTTTTTGGCATGGGACTAGCATGAGTCGGAGTGGCGAGGGAGGGCAAGTGGTTTGTCGTCCGCGGCTGTGCTCCGACAGTGATGGAGGGCGAGCGGGGCCGCGATTGCTTTCTCCGTCGTTGTTCTGACCGGAGGCGTGGGAGGCCGTTGGTTTTCTTTATAATGGAGGCGTTCCTAGGATTCTCGCGCCAAGAGAGTGTTCTGCTGGATGACTGCCCTCATTGATCTGGCCACTAACGAGTTCCGGAAGGCTCCAACGGAGATCTCCATTGGGCGATTGATGCATGTAGATTGCTGGATCGGATGTGATTCGATCGTGTGCACCACTATTTCAGCCCATGCAGCTTTTAGAGGGTGTGACGCGCAGCTTTGTTGTTTGTTGACATTATGGGACATATCGGTATTTCGATTATCATGATGAAGATAGTGGAGGAGAATGTCATGTCGGCTGAGGTCTGAGGCCTAGCAATGGCGGACCGAGTCTTTAGGGTGATGAGGATTTTGATTAGTGATTCATGACTTGTAGCAACGGCATCAGCAAGTGTCGCTTTTAAACTATTATGTTGGACCTGGGTCATAATATGGTTTTCAATGGCAGCCTCACTTCACCAACTCACCATCTGAGCCCATTTGGGCCCAGATCGGAGCCCTCTTGTAGCTGCCATGACCTCTGCTTCGACCACCGGCACCAACTGCCAGAGCTCCGCCTGACCGCCGCCACCTTAGCACCGTCGACAGATGGGCGAAGAGGGGACATCACCACCTCCTTGGATTGAAACCGTCGACAGAGTAGCACCGCCGCCACCGCCACACCACACCGGCTTTGGCTGTCGACGTCCCCGATTATCGCGATAGTAAGGGAGTGAGGTGGGGGAAGGCTAGAGATGGCCGACGGTGACTCCACGATGCGGCACGACGCCACAACACGGGGGGGAGGGGTTAGGGATAGATATATTTATAAACCCGCTATTTTCTCTTTTGCACACCAAATGCTACTACCTTTGTATTCCCAATGTTAAGGATATCGCTTATCGGTAATTTATCGGCCGACTGAAAATTGGCGATTTTTCAGCGTATCTGCCGATTTATTGGACGATAAATCAGAAAATCAGATGATAAATCAAAAAATCGACATATCGGCCACCCTTGACTAGCGATAAATCATACTAATCAGCATATCGGCCGATTTTTTGAACAGTATTCCTTCATCTCTGTAATAGTGGAATTTGATCCATATTTGTGGATTGCTTGGAAAAAACTATACACTGGTTAAAAAAATTGAAAAAAATATTGTCTTACAATATGCCCAGGCTTCGACAAATTCCTAGGTCCGCCACTGGTTTGTGTTGCAGCTATAAGGAATCATTGTAGTGGGATCTTTTCGTTTCTTCTTCTTCTTCTTTGTATTCTTCTTTTTGTTTTAGGGATATGAGCATCCATAATGTCTTTAGGACATTTCGTTGTTGCAGAGAATGGGTGTAATTGGTATCTTTACGATATTAATATATTCCCTTGTCGAAAAAACTGGTTATCATTCATGTGAGGCACAAATCATTTAATTGTTATGTTACATCACACACTCGGGTGGTTCTGCCCCAAGGTCACCACTAAGGCCCTCAAACACAACCCTAGTTCCTTCCCACATCCGCCCAATCCTCCTCCTTCACCAGAGTCGGTGATCACCTATGGCGGTAGGATCCCCTCTCGCTCGCTTGTTGGTATGTGGCATGAGATTCAGGTGGTCTAGGGATTATGTCAACGTGACCTTGATCGAGCAACCACGTGGCCTAGGTTGACGAAGGCGCTCTTGAACACAATCAATGATTCTCCACGAGGATTGTTGATGCCTTTCTTGGTGCACCCTCCCCCTCGTGGTGCTATTGTAGTGCCCGTATTGTGTCAGTTCTAGCTTGTTGAGATCCCATGCGACCTAAGAGTATCCGGGTGTAAGGGTGGCGGCATCAAATTGTGACATGGCATGAGATGAAATTATGGAGGCTATGGCCACAACCACCACGAGTTGGTAGATGTTGTGCAGTGGATGGCAATGACAAGGTGAGTCAGCATGTGGTGCGACAACTTGATGGCTCAATGGTTGGAAACATGGGTTGCTTCCGTGAACTTCTCTTGTGATCTAACCACGAGTAGAGGCCGGCCTGTGAAGGATCCAATGGCGCGTGCCAATGGATGTGAAGAGATTTGACTAGCATGGTATGCACGTGTTGGTATGCACGTGTTGGATGTGACAAGTATGTTTTTTTGTTAATGAAAGTCCTTGATCAACCTATTTGGTCAGACCAGGTAGCATCGACATACATCAATTTTTCTAATTGTTGAAGGTGTTCAATAAAAGCTCCTCCTTAGGGTGTGATAACCCAGCATTGACCTTTCGCCGAAACCAGCGATATCGCCATATGAGTCATGTTTCATTCAGTCTCGTGTTGTGTTTCACTAGAGGACTATGCAAGGCCAATGTTTTGGGTGATGTTTGCTATCTTTCTAGTAAAATTTGAGTTGTGTGTGGATCCGATGACTTTTGATGTAGAGTACCATTTATCGTTTTCCAAAGATCCCTAAACATCCAATTTCAAGTACAAAATGGGTGAACATTGCCCTTCTCAACGTCTGATCAAATATATCTGAAATATCAAGTCCAAAAAAATACTATAAGCAAAAAAATTCCAGTTGTTCATCTCGAGGGCACTATTAACAGCCTATAGCTGTAGACTGTTAAGCAAAAAATATCTTGCCGGTTAAGTTTCTGTTGGGCCTAATTTTCATTGTGAATTACTGTAGATACATTCATGCTAGCTTTCTTGATGCAACTTTTGAGTTAATAAAAACTTCATTTGTCAAAATGCATGTCAGCTGTCTTTCCTTTATCGATGATACTACATGTTTTCCTTTTTGGTTAACTATATACTGTACCATGCACGTACGAGTATTTCAGGATGTTCAGCCGCAACAACAGGCTAGATTACCAATTATTCTTCCGTACGAGAGGTGCTTTCAGGTCCGTTGGCTCGAATGGGCTGATCGTGTTCGCATGCTTTTCCAACGTTATCGTCTGGACGATTACTATTGGCAGCAATGGATCATTTTTCTTATATGTATTAAGTTGGGCTGGCCTATTTCTATCTCCATATGCAAGACTACTCATATGCAGTCCGCTACTTGATGCTATGTCATTGTGGAGCCCAATGGTTGCAATTCTATTGCTTTACCCCACTACACTTTATAGGTATAGCGACTTCGATGATGATGTTAACGCTCAGGAGGTCAATTTCAATAACCCAATTGTCAGGAAGACAGTGTACATGGTACTGTTTGTTGTCGTGCTCCTGCTAACAATCACCAGGTTGCAGTTCCCAAGTATCATCAAACTAGTAGATCGGACTCTCGGCAGCAAAATTGTATCCTGGCGTCAAGTCATTCTAAACATGAGCATGCTTGCGATAATTGGGATGTTGGTGTCCAATTCTGATGTCAACCGTGAAATCTTCATTATCGTAATCGGCATAATGGTTCTAATTATAGTGTCATTAGGCAACCTTCAGATTCCAGCAGCAGTGTTGCGCATCGTGCTGGCAGCGTGGGGAATCAATGAAGCTAAAGACAATGGTGATTATGCTGGCAAGGTAAACCTCGGGGAGAACACAAACCTTGTGTCATCTCTCTATATCTTTTATTCAATGGTGCTTGGTCAAGGGATACTGTACATTATTGCTAGCATCCTTGAGATCTTTCCATTCATCCTACGGAGATCCCTCATCCGCAATGCTGGATTTAGAGGTCCCCAAGGAGTGGAATGTGTCGATTTGTACTGTGAAGATGCCTTCGAGAAATGCAAGAAAGGGACTGTGCTTGCTCCACAGAAGACCAGCCTCGTCACATTTGCAATGGGTTATTTGAAGTCAGACTCGCCCAAGAAGCAGCTCTATGGGCTAAAGATGCTCTACCACTTTCTCAAAAGGAGCCATTGAAGACTAAAGCCATATCAGAACTCACCACTTGCATGAAGACACTGACCTGCTTGATCAACATGTTGGGTTGGGTAAGTGAAGGGCATAAAGATATTAGATCATTGGCAGCAAAAGTCACAGCCGAGATCGCTGATAAACTCAATGTTATACATGTCCCTGGGGCAATACAGCTTATAGCCTCACTTCTGGACACTGTTCATGTAAAGAAAATAAAGGATCCTCTTTTAGACATTGGTAACCCTCAACATAGCCCGATTCAGCAAATTAGCAGCAGTGAATAGACCCCCACGACACTTGAATGGTTGAAACAGATGACAATATATTGTTTCATTCCGAGGGAGGAGCCAACTAACATGGGTGAACAAATGCCACGGATACTCAGATGCTGGAAGCGGTCCGTTCCGGAAGAAGAGCCATCGACGGATATGGATCTCCTCCCCGTACTAGGAATGTTAATTCTTGACAAGCTTGCTATCTTTGATCTTGAGAGTTGTATAGAGACCTACAGAGCAACCGGCCTCATCTCAAAGATCATAGAGTTCACCACCAAAAGAATTAATATGGCAAATATTAATGAGACACATCAAGCGCTGCTGAAAGGTTCATCACTGAAGCTGCTGAGAAGGCTTTCAAGTACTAAAGGGAAATCAGGTGTACCATTGCGTCTGAAGATTTTAGAACATCCCTTGATTTTGAGAAATATTGCAGAGATCTTGGATGACACTGAGAGCAGCCAAGAACTTAGGGAGACCACGGCAGAACTCCTCAGAAACCTTGCGATCGATGGAAATACAGAGGAGATAGATCACATCCGAGTGATCATAAGCGGGTTGATGCGTGCTTTTCTAAGCCAGAGTGCACCCTCGAGTACAGATTCAGATCAGCTGCTACGACTGATCGCTGGGCAAGCTTTGGCTGTTCTGGCAATTGAGAGTTCCAACAACTGTTTGGCTATGTTAGCAGAACCAGAGTATGCATTCATCAAGGAACTCACAGTCATGATCCATAGTGACAGGTACAGGTACATTGCGTCAAGCCTGTTGCGGAATATGTGTTTGCATGCTCGAGCTGAGTTTGGCAACTCGGACCTGAAGGAAGTCTCCTACATTTTGCGAGAGGTGAGCCCTGCAAATTAAAGCTACAAGTGCAACATTAGAGGCAGATATTATAACTTAATATATACATATGTTCTTGCAACGTTTTATTTCTTGGTTGCATCATGGATTATTAGCTTACCACAGCTACAATGAGGTACACAACACAACTAGATAAATAGATGCCAACACCATGGTTCATGGATTTCCATTTAATCAAAAAGCATCAATTTTTGCTGATGTTTAAGCATGTCTTACATAGCTTAGCTATTTCCACTATAGGTAATGGAAGGAATAATGGATGCCGAAGGAAGAGAACTGGAGATCCTCACAAATATGTGAGGTTATTCCTGAAGACTTTACGCGAGAATTAGAGCATGGTCAGATTAAGGAACGATTTATAAGGAGGCTTGTCAATGCACTTAACTCAAATATGATACCTGATGTTCACTGTCCTGGAATCAGGAGGGTAATAGTTGAACATGCCATATCCATGATAGAATGCAATCCTAGCTGCACGAGCTGTTTCAACAAATACTGGATGGTGGAAGCACTGCTAATGGTAGAGCATACACCTACGAGGGTTGAAAAATACAGGTTCTTCTTGGGTGATGCAGGACTTATGGAGCACAACATACCTCTATCCACTCTTGTGTCCAGAGCAAAACAACTGATGAGCCGTGAGTAGTTATGAGGCATCGGCACTGTGATCTGAACATTTATTGTAATCATATTGTACTAGATATCTATGCTGGAACTTGTAAACCCACTCAAGTTACTCACCGTAGTACATAGTGAGTTATTCCATTGCAATCCAAGGAGAACCCATGAATTAAGATTTTATACTAAAAGTGATGTAAGACCATGGATATATAGTACTCAGTGACACTTATTATGGATCGGAGGGAGTACTAATATTTAGAGATAAACGGTGTATGTATGGCTGTTATACAAAGAAGATGAATCTGATCTGTGATCTAATATGAACAGTCATGGTACCAGGTGACGAGGCTTCGGCCCATAATCAGTCAAGTTTTGAGCCGCACAAGTGTTCGGTACTAGTAAATGGTAGCTGCAAGCCTGCAACTGTTTAGTACTAAGATAGTATAGTAATTTGTGTTTTATTCCAACACCACAAACATCCAAGGTCAAGCAATTAGCCATGAACTGAATAGAAACTACACAGTACCTGTCTAATAAGATTTGAGTAGAGTTTTAGCACAATTGTGAGCCCTTTCAGTCCTGGTATGCGCTATCTCTACAGTAATTGTGTATGGAGATAACACAGTTTACATATGGCATATACCAAAGAATCAGTTGCCACATGTATATTATACCTGGTACTGTCAGTGGTTGTGCTCCTACTGACAGTCAGCAGGCTGAGGTTACAAGAATCATATAGCTGGTAGATACCGCTATCGGCGGTAAAGAGGTATTTTGGTGCCAAGTTACTCTAAACCTGTGCATGTTTGCTACATTAGGGGTGTCGGTGATTACTACGATCACATCATCAGTCCCATTAGATATTATGTTCAGAACAGAAGCATATGCTCGGGTGATAGTGTCATTTGATAACTTACAGATACCAGCAGCAGTTGTGTGTGTCATACTCGCACTATTGTGCCTTAAGACACAGGATAACTACCATGATGATCATCGTGACAAGGACATGAGAAACCTCGCTCTATCTCTGCGTATCTTCTACAGTATGGAGCTTGGACAAGGAATGCTACATCTTTTGGCTTGCATGCTAGAGGTCTTCTCTTTCATCCCTCTGAGATCCCTCGTCCTTTCTGGTGGATTTAGAGATCAGTGGGGAGTGGATTCTGTCAACATGTACTATGCATATGCCTTGGATAAATGTATGCAACTATCTCCAGAGAAAATCTGCCTCAGCAACTTTGCCATGGATTCTGTGCACTCATACTCATCCAATTATCAGCTCTGCGGAATTTGGATTATGCACTGCTTTCTGCAAAGGGGGCCAGCCAAGGCACAACTCGTTTCAAAACTCACTATTTCTAAGAAAATAATAGCCAGAATAATCAAAATGTTGATTCAAAAAGTCAAAAAGATAAAGCTATAAGATTTGCTCTTCTTGACACTGACAGAAAACCAAAAAGAGGAATTTCACTTCTGCACACGGATCATGATCATGGAGAAAGACAGGATCCATTTCTGAGTACAGAAGATAACCAAGAGGAAAACACATGATCCGACAACAGATGCAGCTGATAACCTATTGCAAAGACTAGAACAACTTCAAGACACCGAAAACCTGGTGCAAACTCAAACCGGCTCAACCCAGCAAGTTAGCAACAAACAGAACTCCTCCATAGTCAGATGCTGGCAACAGATTACAGAATCTGGTCGGTTCCCAAGAAACAGCTGTTGACAGACCATGAAACAGATGAGTATGCATCGCTTTGATGCAGAGGCTGGGGCGCTGCCTCCGTTTCGAAAAAAACAGACCATGAACTTCTACCTGCACTGGCAGTGTCAATTATAGACAGTCTTGCTGATTGTAATCAAGACAACTGTGTCGAAATCAGCAAAGCAGCTTATCTCATCTTGAAGGTCATAGAGTTCAGAAGCTAAAGAAGTGACACGGCGATCACAAGGGCGCAGCATAAGGTCCTGCTGCAGTCATCACTGAAGGTGCTGCAACTGCTCACAAGCATTGGCCAGGAAATCGGCATAACTCTCCGGTATGAGATATAAAAAACCCTTCATATTGACAAACCTCGCCGAGATCTTTGGAGACAGCATGAGCAGCCAAGAACTCAAAAAATTGGTGGCAGAAATCCTCAGAAACCTTGTCATTGATGGGAACACAAGGCAGGAGATTGCTCGCATCCAACTGACCATTAGCATGTTGATGCAAGTATTTCTCGAAACAGAAGGAACCATGAGTGTCAATGCTGGTCGCTTGCTACGGAAGGTTGCGGGGCAAGCACTGGCAGTGCTGACAACAGATAATCTCCACAACTGCTTGGCTATGTTAGAGGAACCAGAGTTCATAAGAAGCTCAAGATTATGATCCTCATCCAGGATGGGACGTGCATATATGTTGCTGCAAGTTTGTTGCGTAATCTGTGCCTGGACGCTCCATCAGAGTTCACAGAGACGGACCTGAAGGAACTATCACATACCTTGCGACAGGTGAGCTCTGCTAATTTAAGTGACAAGTGCACTACTAGAGGTGGATAATGAAACTTATGATTTTGCACATATTTTTATGGTGAAAATTTGGCATGCACTTGTGTACTTCTTACTAAACTATATAGGTATAATTGTATAGTATATTTTTATTTATTATGATCAACTTCATTACAGGTATTGGGAAAAATAATGAACTCAGAAGGGCCAGATCCCAGAACTAGAGATCCTCACTGGACTTAGTTCATAATTATGTAAAGTGATCCCTGAAGAAATTACCGGAGAACTATATGAGGGTCAGATTAACCGGAGATTTGTGAAGAGGCTTGCCAGAACACTTAATGCAAATATGAAACCTACTGTTCATTGTCCTGGGATCAGAAGGGTGATACTTGAGCAATATAGAGGGTGCAGGGTGTACAATTCTTGCTATGCAGACTGCTTAAATGAATGCAGGAGGCCAGAAGCCATATCCACTGTACAACGAACATTGTCAAAGGCTGAGAACTACAGGCTCTTGTTGGGCGACGCAGGATTCATGGAATACAGCACACCTCTGTCTGCACTTGTGACAAAAGCAAAAGAACTTATGGGTTGTGTGTTGTGACTACTAGGCATCAGCAGATGGTAGTAGGACTTCAAAACACATATGTTTCCTAAATTCAGAGTGAGTTGTAGGAGATATACAAAAGGATATTGTGAATTTAGACTTGATATCAAGACGTATATTGTTGCTATGGCAAAGGAACAATCCTGGGACTGGAGTCACAAGAGCATGATTTACTTGTAACGATCTCATGTTTGTAGAATCATTCTGAGAGATGAATGAGAATGAGAGTGGTGTACTTATTTCCTTTTTGAATGCACAAAAGAATCATTTCCAGTGAGAAAAAAAGATAATGATGTTACCCACAATCATATCGCTTTCTCTCTTCGTGATCCCATGTGAAATGCCATATCACTTTTGTATGGTCCTAGTGCTGCATTCTGAGCGAAATTCGCAAGTCAATTGCTTCAACGCTCAAGCCCCAATGTTTGTGCTGTTTTGTATTGTCTATTGAGTGGTCAAGAGGCCCCAATTCAGCAGATATCCCAAACACCAGATGCTAGTTTGGGTTGCTAAGTTTCGTCTAAAAAAAAGTTCGGGTTGCTAATTGGATAGTTGAGGCTCTAGAGAGTTGAAATTTCGACCACCCACAATCGGCAATTAAACACTACTGGAGGCTTCTAAGTTCTAACCGAGAGGCAGAACCACTATCTGGAATCTTCTGCATCGATAAACCGTGTTCTCAATTAGGGCATCTTTTAACCATAAATCTTGGGGGGCAAAATAGGGGGCCCCAAACCACTCCGATGGGTGCTCGAGCCGTGCTCCTACCTACGGCTCCTGGACAAAACCGGCAGGCGGAGAAGTAGATGCGGGAAGACTGGAAAAGAAGGGAGCGGAAGGTAATGGCACGAGTTAAATCCATGGGCAGTCACTAAACTTGCTTAGCAAAGTCAATACGGTCATTGTACAACGGAAATACGAGTTTACGGTCTCTGAAGACGCGTCGGAGCGTCATTCGTGATCACCGCGGGTATCATAGAGATGTATCTGATGATGTGACAATCTAGGGACCCATTGTCAGCCTCTACTTGTCCCTCATTTGCAAAAACATCCATTACATCTGCCGTCCAACCAAATCGAACTGACAGCAGCAATTTACAGCAAAACCGTTCAAAAAAGCAGTAGTACACAGCAAAAGGAGGCCAGCACGGGTCAACAAGGGCACGTCCACTTTTGGGATGAGCTTGCAGGTCCGGCCGCCGCCATCGAGCGACCTCCGGCCACCGCTGCTGCGCCCACCTCCGGCCGCGAAGGATCCCTGCAGGTCCAGCCGCCGCCGTCGTCGAGCGCCCTCCGGCCACCGCTGCTGCGCCCACCTCCGGCCGCGAAGGATCCCTGCAGGTCACCCACGCCGGCTCTCTCCGCCCACTTCCACCACGATGGCCCTGGAGTTCACCCACGTGGCTTCCTCCGCACACCCCTAGCCGCGACGGAGCTGGAGAAAATGGCCTAGACGGCGCTCTCCACCCACCTCTAATTGCTCCTCCACCCACCTCAGACTGCTCGCTCCGACGAAGCTCTCATGCCCTTCGTTGCAGCTGATAGCCTAGATATTCTTCAGTCAAACAATGAAAAACAAAAGCTGCACCTGTTGTTTCTCATATTCAGAACTGTTGCACAGATCAATGATAAATTTCCTATAAATTCTGCACAGGAGAGATTATATACAAGAAACATTACATGCAAGTCAGAAACACATCAGTTCAGATCAGCTCATCTTAACACCGAAATCTGTCTCTTACATAGTCTGCAACGGCATGCCTGCAGCATCCTGTACGTTTGTGTGCAGGTTGCGGGGAGGATGGGCGGCGCAGCATCTTCTGCAACTGCTCGACACCATGCCTGCAGGGCGCACACATATGCTCGCGTCCCTCGTCGTCTGTGTGCAGGTCGGGGCTCGCCAATGGAGGGGATCGATGCGGCAGCGACCACCTCCTCGAGATGCGCCATGGCGGAGGCCACCCCCTGCCCTTCTTACCTCTGTCGCGCCACCCGGACCCCGGCCTCGCCGGGCGCGAAATCCACACGACAGAGGCCTAGGGGCGCTTGATCTCGACCATCGCGTTGAGCTCCTAGCATAGGACGACCTCGACCTCGATCTTGCTGGGTGTGGAGGTGACGGAGCATGTTGGGGGCACAAGCAGGTGTAGGGCGGCGTGGAAAAGTAGGGAAACGGAGGACGGGGTTGAGGCGGAGCCTCGCCGGAGTGCAGCGGCTCCCGAGACGGCCGGCTTCGGCCGGGGCGGCAGCAGGCGGCGGCGTGGGCTCCCAAGAAGGGATTGCGTGAGATAGGCAGGCGAAGTGAATACATTGTTTGCAAAAAAGCCCTCCTCTAACTTGATATTCCTACATATCCTTTAAGTTAACTGACAGTAGGGTCTTCCATCTCGCCACGTCAGCAAATACATTTTACGGCGCGCGCGGTGACCGCGAGTGACCCTTCGACGCGTCTTCAGTGACCGTAAACTCGTATTCCTGTTGTACAATGACCGTATTGACTTTGCTAAGCAAGTTCGGTGACTAACCGTGGATTTAACTCTAATGGCACCTGTGGAGTTGGGGTGTTGGTTGTCCATGACGAGCTGCTCCCTGCCCTAGCCGAGGCGGAGGCGGTGGCGGGCCTTCGCCTGACGGCGGTGGCCGCCGCTTGCCAGCGTCGAAAGTCCTCAAGGCGCGAGGAAAAGCATGAAAAAAGAAAGGCTCGAATAGGAGTAGGATCCCTTTTCGTTTTGGTTGGTTTAAGCCCAAGTTCGTTATTCCGAGTAGGCACTTCAAAGATTCTGCTAGTAAAAAAAAGTTAAATACATGGACGGTCACTGTACTCAACCATATTTCTAATTTTGGTCACCGTACATCGCAATACACGAGTTACGGTCACTGAAGACACGTTGTTGTGCCGTACGTGGTCACTCGCAGTGGTACAGTGCAGTACACGGTCACTGGACTTTGGACACGTCGACGCGTGGGGGTGGAATTTGGACGCATGACGTGGAGGGTGGTTGGTTGCCCCATCTTTTGTGAAATCCCCATGTGTGTCTCCTCCGTCCTCTTCGCACGATCATTCTGAGGTGGGAGAGGCAGAGAGGAAGTCTATGGCGGAGCGGCGAGAGGACGGTGGAGGCGCTCGTCGTCGGCTTGCTGGTGGCGGTCGTCATTGGTTTGCCCGGCGGTCGTCAAGGCAACGATGTCTCGGGTGCAGCGGTCTGAAGGAGATCCTCCTCCAGTATATGGTGAGCCCCGTGAAATTATCCATCAATCTGGTGTCAAAAAAATTCTTTTGTTGTTAGGATTCGGGATTTATAGTTTTATCTGTAGCTTATGAGTTTCATGGTGGTTTAGCAGTCATTCATCATGTTTTCTTCAGTTCAAGCAGGGGTTTGATTTGAGGGTTAGGGTAGGGTTTTAAGAAGCTCATATGTTTCGGTGATAATCTTGAAGTGTGGGAGAAGTAGCAATATTTTTTTGTTCTGGCAGACAGAAGTAGCAATCTTTTTTCCCCTTGATGAACTTCGCTTTTTTTTGTTCTGGCAGGCAGAAGTAGCAATATGTTTTCTCTTGAAATACATCATGGGAGCTATTTCCTTGGCAGTGGTAACAATAGGAGTTATGTAGATGGTTTTGTTATATGGTATGATAATGTGGATACAGTTACTTGGTCAACCCTGATGCTGGAGAATATTGTGGAGGAGATTGGATATGAGATGCAGGGGAGGGTGAAGGTGCACTACTGCATTCCTATTCTAACAATTGGCAACAATGGTTTGAGGCATATCAAAGATGATCATGACATAACATTTATGTGTACATTTGTTGAGATTGGCAACCATTTCATCAGTTTATACCAAGATCATGATGATTCAATCAGGGCAATGAACCGAGATGATGTCCATCACTTCCCTGTTGCAGAATTTCCTCCTGTCATTAGCCCATGCAAGCCTTTGCAAGGCAGTACATTCACCTGATGAGCCAACACCAATTCAGGCCATGCATCCAGAGATATGTGAGGAAGGTAGAGCAGAAAGAAGATAGGGATTGAGGCCAAGGACCAAGATACGCTTTACCAGATCAATGATGATGAAGAAGGAATGGATGGAAGCAATGAGAGAAGGGGTCAAAAGGAAGAAGAAGCAAGTAGTGATGATCCAGATTATGCCGACTCAGAGAATGATATTAGTGAGGATGATGAAGATTTGGATGCTGATAATCTAGATGAGGAGGAGAAGATAGGAGTGAAGATGAGAATGAAGGGCAAGGCAAAGATGGAGTTCAATGATGGTGACTCTAAAGAAGAGTATTTGTGGGCACCAGATTCTGATGAGGAGATTGGAAATTTCAGGTTCAAGACTTTCAGAGAGGAAGATTTGCAATCTGTGCAATTCCATGTTGGGAAACTTTTTGAGTCAGTACACATGGTGAGAAAGGCAATCAAGGAGTATAGTTGCCAAAACAGAAGGGACATTAAGTTACCAGTGAATGACTTAAAGAGGATAAAGGCCAAATGTTGTGGTGGTAAAGAGAAGGAGTGTTGTTGGTACTTGTGGGCATCTAAAGACAGCAGAATTGAATCTTGGATGATCAAAAGATATGAGAGTGAGCATACATGCAGTAGGAAATGGAAGTTAAAGTCTTTCACATCAAACTTTCTAGTTGAGAAGTACTTGGAATGCTTTAGGGCAGAAAAGGTATGAACATGAAGAACTTCTCAAGAATTGTACAGAAGGAGTGGAACATGACACCAACTAGAAACAAGCTACAGAGAGCTAGAAGGCTTGCAATGAATATAATATATGGTGATGAAGAGCAGCAGTACAATCATTTGTGGGATTTTGCCAATGATATTAGAAGAAGCAATCCAGGTAGCTCCTTCTTTGTTTCTTTAGATGAGGCAGGAAGATTCAGTTGATCCTACATGAGTTTGGATGCATCTAAAAGAGGGTTTCTCCAAGGTTGTAGGCCCATAATTTTCCTTGATGGCTGCTTCATAAAGACTAGGTATAAGGGTCAATTGCTAGCAGCTGTTGGGATTGATCCTAATGATTGTATCTTCCCCTTAACTATTGTTTCTATTGAGGTTGAAGATACAAAAAACTGGACTTGGTTTCTTGAGACACTTAAGAAGGACTTGGACATTGTGAACACCAATCCATGGACTATCATGTCAGATAAGCAGAAGGGCCTAATCAATGCAGTAAAAGATAAATTCCTAGATTCTGAGCATAGGTTTTGTGTGAGGCATATGTGGCAAAACTTCCAGATGCTTTTCAAAGGTGATGCTCTGAAGAATCAACTATGGGTTATTGCTAGAAGCAGTACCCCTACCAGGTATGAGGCAAACATGAAAGCCATGGCAACACTAAACCCTGAAGCTGCAGCATGGCTAGATAACTTGGATCCAAAGACATTGGTTAGGGCATTTCAGAGTGAGCTTCCTAAATGTGACATTCTTTTGAACAATAATTGTGTGGTCTTCAACAAGTAAGCATCTTATCCTCATGACAATGTACTTACTGAATTTAGTAGTTGCCTGCTATGAAAATGTACTAACTGAATTTATCCTCATTCATGCAGATACATTTTAGAAGTAAGAGAGTTGCCAATACTAAGCATGTTTCAAAGGATGAAGGACCAATTCATTGGCAGAAACTACATGAAGATGATAGAGGCAGAGAAGATGAAATGTTCTATTTTCCCCAAGATCCAGAAAAAGCTTGACAAGCATATTGAGTGGTCACATGACTACTATTCTGAAGGAGCAGGGGATGGTGTGTTCAAAGTGGGTGCAAGGTTTTCTTCAACTCCCACGGATTACATAGTTGATCTGAAAGGTTTAACATGCACTTGTAAAAGATGGTCACAAAGTGGGATTCCTTGTCCTCATGCAATCTCTTGCATGAGACATGATAACTTGGACCCTGTAGATTATGTGGATAACTGCTACTCTGTTGAAATGTACAAGCTTGCCTATGGGAACATAGTTTTTCCTTGCAAAGACATATCAGAATGGGAGAAGACTGGTGGACCACCTATATTACCACCTCACTATGTCAAGCATGTGGGCATGCCAACCAAGTTGAGAAGGAAAGCTCTAGGTGAGGTGGATTCAAGAAGGGGAGGAAAGATAATGTCCAGGCATGGGGTTATCATGCATTGTAGCTACTGTGGTGAGCCTGATCACAATAGGGTAGGGTGTAAATGGTTAAAAGATGGTCTTGCACCTCCTAGAGCTGCAACTAATGTCCCACATGCACATACAACACAAGAATTAACTTCTGTGCCACCAACACAGGTAAAATAATCTTGGATGTTTCATATTTTCACTCATTACAAATTATGTGCCCTCTAACTTCCCCTTCATGTTCTCACTCATTAAAAACTGCAGGAGGAGCAGTCACAAGGTAGTTCAGTACCAAGAGAGCATGTTGTTCTTCAAAACATGGCTCAACAGGTATTGAACTTGCACTCTGTACCAAGAGAGCATGTTGTTAATGAGTTGTTGTTATATGTTGTTCATGAACTCTGTCATATGTTTCACTTGCAGCAAGTTCCTCCTAGAGTCATTCAAGCAATGTTAGTACCACAATCTACTTTCATTAGTAATGCCCAAGCTAGGACGAGTGCACCAGAGCCAGTGCCAAATACAATGAGGCAAGGTGCACTGCACAAAAGTTGTTAGCAATGCAACAGGAGAAGGACAAAGCTATTGAGGATCAGAAGATAGCAGTGCTAGAAGCAAAATACACTGCTGAAATCAAGAGAGCTGAGGAGGCTGCCAAGAAGAAACTAGAAATGGAGAAGAGAAAGGCAGAGATTGCACAATAAAGAGCAAGAGAAGCTACTAAGAGAGAGAGAGAAAAGAAGATATGATGCTGAACTTACCAAGAAAGTAAGACAGGAAGTCAGAAATATGGTTGCAGAGACAAAGAAGGAGTTAGCACTAGAGAAGAAGAAAAAAGCTGAGGAAAAGAAGAAGGAAGCTCAAGCTAAGAAGATAGTAGATGCAGAAAAGAGGAAGGAAGAGATTGGTGGCAAAGAATAGAGTCACCGCAAAAGAGCCAAATATGAAGAAGAAATGAGAAGGACTAAGGTCATTGCACCCCTGCATCACTTTCCTGAAGAACTTGTCCAAGTTCAAGTGTAGGAAGTTCATGTGCCCAAGAAGGCCAAGAAAGTCCATATGTTTGATGAATTGAGGCCAAAAAGTGAAATGTGTATGATGTATGACCTGTGCAAAACAATGCCTACATTCCAGGATTTCTATTTAGTTTATGCTACATTCCAGGCTTTATGTTTGGTTCATGCTACATTCCAGGCTTTATGTGATGGGTCACTTTTGTTGATTAATATCCAATCTCCAGGTCTTTACATGTCTATGTTATCGTTGTCATTTCTGTTCACTGTAATTTCTATTCAGTACAATGAACTGCTACAAACACAAGCAATTTTTGTCATACAAAGTGACGAGGGTTGATTTCATCAATGCCCATTGTTATGGACTTGGGTTTAGAGAAGATGGGGATGCTAGAAGTCACGGAACGGTTAACAGACAAGCAACACAGGGACACTAGATTTATCCAGGTTTAGGACCCCGAAGGGAAAACACTACTCCTGCTTGTCTGCTCTTGATTACGATGGAACCGAAGGTTACAGGGGTGCACAGATGCAATCTGGCGTGAAGGCGTGTATGAGGTGAGTTGAGGATCCTTCTCTCCATACCCTCCTGGCCTTTATTGTTGGGGATATGCCCTAGAGGCAATAATAAAAGTGGTTATTATTATATCTTTGTGTTTATGATAAATGTTTACATTCATGCTATAATAGTATTAACCGGAAACATTAATACTTGTGTGATTTGTAAACTAAATTAGAGTCCCTGGTAAAGCCTGAAGGGAATATGCCCTGAGAGGCAATAATAAAGTGTTTATTATGTGTATTCCAAGTATATGATAGATGTTTATTTTGCATGCTATAATTGTATTAATACGGAAACATTAATACATGTGTGTTTAATAAACAAACAGAAAGTTCCTAGTTATGCCTCTCTCATAAACTAGCTCGTTGATTAACAAGATGATCAAGGTTTCCTGATCATGGACATTGGATGTTGTTAATAACGGGATCACAACATTAGTGTAATGGTGTGATGAACATTCATCCGAAGTATAGCATTACGATCAAAGTCATTGAGTTTATATTGCTATAACAACTTACGAAGTGATCCTAACCCTTAGACCATGAGATCATGTCAATCACTAACACCGGAAGAGTTTCTTAATAACATCAAACATCACACCGTAACAGGGTGATTATAAAGATGGATTCAGAACTAATAAAGTGTTATGTTGAGGCTCATGGATCAAGAGTGGAATTTGTTCATCCCGATGACGGATAGATATACTCTGGGCCCTCTCGGTGATATCACATTGATTAGCTTGCAAGCAAGTGATTTGATCACTAGAATGTTATATCACGGGAACGAGAAAAGAGTGCATGTCAGTAACGAGATCAAACTAGGTATGGAGATACCGATGATCGAATCTTGGACATGTAATATATCGTGAAACAAAGGGATTAATATACTAGCGTAAAAGGTTCCGACGATCACAAGAAAGTCATCGTTGAATGTGTGGGAGTCAGTATGGGTCTCCAGATCCCGCTTCTGATTATTGATCCGAGAGGGGTCTCGATCATGTCCGCATTATTCACGAACCGTAGGGTGACACACTTAAGAGACACCGACATCCAATTGGAGCAAAAGTTTCATGCCGAAAGAATGAACAAGCGCAGGAATTTATTTCACTAGATACCGAAACAGGTTTTCGGGTGAAATTGCATAAAGTGGTTATGCATGTGAAATAGAATTCTAGCAAGGGGTTATTTGTGAATGTTTGTCATTAAAGTAATTGACAAAATTCTGAATAAAATAAAATAGTTTTATTTAATGAGAGTTTGCATTAAATTTGGTGGAAATTTAATGGCATGTTTGAGTGGGATTTTGAGTGGAGGGAATTTAAAGGAATTTTGTGAGTGGAGTGTGCACCCACATGAAGAGGGGAGGGCAAGGGGGCAGCCCCCATGCGCCGGCCACCCCCTTGGGGTTCCCCCCTCCTCCTATAAAAGGCACCCCTCTCCTCACTTCTCACTCACACCTTCTCGTGAAGGATCTCTCTCCCCCTCTAGAATTTATCCCCCATGGTCTCAGACTAGCGAGATACATGTTCCCGGTGGCTATTCGGCAAGAAAGAGTTGTGCTTCCGCTGCATCGCTGGAGCGAGGAGGCGGAGGTTGCTCGGTGCCTCGAACGTGTGTGCGAGCACGGATGCGCTGCTGATTTGCGGCGCTAGGACTTCCTCTCGATCTTGAGATCGGCAAGAGATCGTCTACATCAACCACGAGTTGAACTCGTTAAGCTTTGTCGGTCTTCAAGGGTATGTTATCTACGGATATACATCCGACCATTGTTTGTATCTAATAGATAGATCTTGGTACATAGTTCACATCGTAGGAAATTTTTTGTTTTCTATGTTGCGAACCCTACAGTAGTATCAGAGCCGGATCTATGCGTAGATGCTTTACACGGGTATTACACATATGAGTATGTGTGCGATGATGATCATGTTGTTGCTCCTTAGTTGTAATTTTGGATATTGGTGGCATAGTGGGATGAAGCGGCCCGGACAAACTTTACATGTCCTCGCACATGAGACCTGTTCCACGCTTGACATGCAACTAGTTTGCATAAGTGGCTAGCGGGTGTCTGTCTCTCCTACTATTGTCAATATCTATTTTGCAACGAGTTGTCAACAATTTGGTTATCCTCGTTGTGGTTCATGTTCGTAGGTAAGAACGGTTCTATCTCGAAAGCCCTAAGCCACGTAAAACTTGCAATGGATAAATTAGAGGCGTCTAGTTTAGATTGTTGCTGGGCTAGTGTTATGATATGGTGATGTTGTAAGTAGAAGTATGAGATGATACTCTTACAACATACATAACGTGTAATCTCCATAGACCTTGGACTTACACATATAGGTAAGATAGTGATCATACCACGATGCACATGATAGAGATCATATGCGGAAACCATATCATTTCACTAATAAACATGCGATGTTTGATAGCATCTTATATTGCTTGTTTAGCGCTTTGTTAGCATAATAAGATGATCCCTCATTTAAAATATCAAGATAAGAATGTGTTCTTCCTTTAGTATGCACCGATTATGTTTTCGTCGCTCCAAGACATCACGTGATGATCGGTTGTTCTTGGATCCACGACCATATTTCGGGTGTAAAACAGTTACACACGCGAATACTAAGGTTCTAACTTGGCGAGCCTAGCATGTACAGACATGGACTCGAAACACGGACCGAAAGGTTAAGCATGAGTCATATAGTAGATATGATGCCCATTTGATGCTCGCCTTTGAAGCTATACCGACTCACGTGATGATCGGACTTGGTATAGTGGGTTTGGTTCATGTAATCACCAAAAAGGCACGAGGGATGTCGTTTTTGAGTGGGAGTTCATTCGTAATATGGATTAGTTGAACTCAATCTATCATACACTTAGTCTAAACTTTACAAATTCTGTTGTAGATGGCACCACCTGCTTTTAATTTCAATGTGTTCATGGAGAAAGAGAAACTTGCAACGAACGGTAGCAACTTTACCGAATGGGCCATGAATTTGAGGATTCTCCTCTCTGCTGCACAAAAGCAATACGTGCTAGAAGCGCCACTAGGCCCCCCACCTTTTGAGGATTCCCCTGACAAGGAGAAGAATGTCTATCAGACTCGTTAGGAGGACCACAACTTAGTTCATTACGACATATTGTATGGGCTAGAGCCGGAACTTCGAAAGCGTTTTGAAAACGGCAATGCTTTTGATACAATGGGTGAGTTGAAAATGATTTTCGACACACATGCTGCTGTAGAGAGCTACAACGCTTCAGAAAAGTTCTTTAGCTGCATGATGGAAGAGCACAGCTCCGTTAGTGAGCATGTACTCAAGATGTCGGGTTACGCCGATAAGCTTGTGTCCTTGGGAATAACGATTCCCATTGACTTAGGCATCCATCGTGTTCTGCAATCTGTGCCACCTAGTTATAAGAGCTTTGTGATGAACTATAATATGTAAGGCATGAAGAAGTCTCTCCCCGAGCTTCTGTCAATGCTTAAAACTGCAGAAGTGGAGATCAAAAAGGAACATCAAGTGTTGATGATCAATAAGAACACTGGTTTCAAGAAAGACAAGAAGGGAAAACGGAAGGGTAGTAAGGGCGGCAAGCCTGTTGCCGTGCCTGAAAAGAAACCCCGAGTTGGACCTAAGTCTGATACCAAGTGCTACTATTGTAAGGGGATCGCCATCGGCGCAATCGCCCCAAGTATTTGGCGCATAAGAAGGCCGGCAAGGCAAACAAAGGTATATATGATATACATGTTATTGATGTGTACTTGACTAGTGCTCGCAGTAGCACCTGGGTATTTGATACCGGTTCAGTTGCTAATATTTGTAACTCGAATCAGGGGATGCGGACCAAGCGACCGATAGCAAGGGGTGAGGTCAAGATGCGTGTCAGCAATGGATCAAGCGTTGATGTGATCGCCGTCGGAACGCTGCCTCTCCATTTGCCGTCGGGATTAGTTATAAACTTGAATAATTGTTATCTGGTGCCTGCACTGAGCATGAACATTGTATCTGGATCGTGTTTGATGTGAAGTGGTTATTCATTTAAATCCGAGAACAATGGTTGTTCTATTTATATGAATGAAATCTTTTATGGTCATGCACCGATGATGAATGGTTTATTTCTATTAGATCTCGATGATAATGTTACACATATTCATAATGTTGATGCTAAAAGGATTAAACTTAATGATGATATATCCTCATATATATGGCACTGCCGTGTAGGTCATATTGGCGTTAAACGCATGAAGAAGCTCCATTCAGATGGACTTTTGGAATCACTTGATTTTGAATCATTTGATACATGTGATCCATGCCTTATGGGCAAGATGACTAGAACACCGTTTTCCGGTTCAATGGAACGGGCGATAGATTTATTGGAAATCATACATTCTGATGTATGTGGTCCAATGAGTGTGTCGGCGCGAGGTGGATATCGTTATTTTGTTACTTTCATGGATGATTTTAGTAGATACGGTTATATATACTTGATGAAACACAAGTCTAAAACCTTTAAAAAGTTCAAGGAATTTCAGAATGAAGTGGAAAATCATCATAATAGAAAGATCAAATTTCTACGGTCCGACCGTGGAGGTGAGTATCTAAGTTACGAGTTTAGCACTCACATGAAAGAGTGTGGAATTGTTTCACAACTCACGCTGCCAAACACCACAATGAAATGGTGTGTCGAACGTCAGAATCGCATTTATTAGATATGGTTCGATCTATGATGTCTCTGACGGACTTGCCGTTGCCATTTTGGGGTTATGCACTAGAAACTGTTGCATTCACTTTAAATCGGGCACCATCTAAATCCGTTGAAAAGACACCGTATGAATTGTGGTTTGGAAACAAACCTAAGCTGTCATTTCTTAAAATTTGGGGATGTGATGTTTATGTGAAGAAACTTCAACCGGATAAACTCGAACCCAAAGCGGAAAAATGCGTCTTCATAGGATACCCTAAGGAAACTATTGGGTATTCCTTCTATCACAGATCCGAGGGCAAGGTTTTTGTTGCCAAGAACGGATCCTTTCTAGAGAAAGAGTTTCTCGCGAAAGGTGTGAGTAGTCGGAAGGTAGAACTCGAAGAGGTTATTGAACCTTCTCTTCAAAGTATGGCAAGTAGCGCAACACCGGAAGTTGTTCCGGAGTTGGCTTCACCTGTTGAAGAAGGAACTAATGATAATGATCATGAAACTCCGAAAGAGAGTACTACCAAACCTCGCAGGTCTAGCAGGACGCGTGCAGCTCCCGAGCTGTACGTAAATCCTGTCATGAATTTCATGG
This sequence comes from Avena insularis, assembly GCA_023614405.1. Taxonomy (NCBI): domain Eukaryota; kingdom Viridiplantae; phylum Streptophyta; class Magnoliopsida; order Poales; family Poaceae; genus Avena; species Avena insularis. Next base: position 59,984 of record JAJUPC010000279.1, read on the forward strand.
TTGATCAAAATGATGACCCTGCGACGTATGAAGAAGCGATGATGAGCCCGGATTCCAACAAATGGTTAGAAGCCATGAAATCCGAGATGGAATCCATGTATGAAAATCAAGTTTGGGACTTGGTGGAATTACCTCACGACCGAAAGGCCGTGGAGAACAAATGGATTTTCAAAAGAAAAACTGATGCTGATGGTAATGTGACCGGCTATAAAGCTCGACTTGTTGCAAAGGGGTTTCGACAAATTCAAGGAGTTGACTACGATGAGACATTCTCTCCCGTAGCGATGCTAAAGTCAGTTAGGATTATGTTAGCAATTGCTGCATATTTCGATTATGAGATATGGCAGATGGATGTCAAAACCGTGTTTCTCAATGGTAATATTGAAGAAGAGTTGTATATGATACAACCAAAGGGTTTTGTCGATCCTAAGGATGCTAACAAGATGTGCAAGCTTCAGCGATCCATCTATGGATTGAAGCAAGCATCATGAAGTTGGAATCTCCGCTTTGATGAGGTGATCAAAGAGTTTGGATTTGTCCAAACTTATGGAGAAGCTTGTATTTACAAGAAAGTGAGTGGGAGCAATGTGGCATTTCTGATATTATATGTGGATGACATATTATTGATCGGAAATGATATAGATCTTTTAAACAGTGTTAAAAGTTATCTAAACAGCAAATTTTCAATGAAGGACCTAGGTGAAGCGTCATACATATTAGGCATAAAGATCTATAGAGATAGATCTAGACGCCTAATAGGGCTATCGCAAAGTACATACCTTGATAAGATTTTAAAGAAGTTTAAAATGGACGGAAGTAAGAAGGGGTTCTTACCTATGTTGCAAGGCAAGACATTGAGTAAGACTCAAAGTCCGGCTTCAGTGGAAGAAAGAGAGATAATGGACAAGGTCCCCTATGCTTCAGCCATAGGCTCTATAATGTACGCCATGCTATGTACAAGACCGGATGTGGCACATGCTATTAGTTTGACTAGTAGGTACCAATCCGATCCAGGTTCGGAACACTAGATAGCGGTCAAGAATATCCTTAAGTACTTACGAAGAACTAAGGATATGTTTCTTGTATACGGAGGTGAAGAAGAGCTCGTCGCTAAGTGTTATGTTGACGCTAGCTTTGACACCGATCCGGATGACTCTAAGTCTCAATACGGATACGTATTTCTCATGAATGGCGGAGCGGTTAGTTGGAGGAGCTCCAAACAACCTGTGGTGGCGGGATCAACAACGGAGGCCGAATATGTTCTTTGCTTGAGCGGCTCAGGAAGCAGTTTGGATGAAGGAGTTCATATCCGAACTAGGAGTGTTTGCAAACGCGTTGTACCCAGTGGTGATCTATTGTGACAAAAATGGTGCCATTGCCAATGCCAAAGAGCCAAGGTCTCACAAGCATTCCAAGCATATTAAGCGCCGGTTTCACTCCATCTGCGAGCATGCCAAGGATGGAGATATAAAGATTTGTAAAGTACATACGGATCTCAATGTAGCAGATCCATTGACTAAAACTCTCCCTAGAGCAAAACATGATCAACACCAGAACTCGATGGGTGTTAGATTTATCACTATGTAACTAGATTATTGTCTCTAGTGCAAGTGGGAGACTGAAGGGAATATGCCCTGAGAGGCAATAATAAAGTGTTTATTATGTGTATTCCAAGTATATGATAGATGTTTATTTTGCATGCTATAATTGTATTAATACGGAAACATTAATACATGTGTTTTTAATAAACAAACAGAAAGTTCCTAGTTATGTCTCTCTCATAAACTAGCTCGTTGATTAACAAGATGATCAAGGTTTCCTGATCATGGACATTGGATGTTGTTAATAACGAGATCACAACATTAGTGTAATGTTGTGATGAACATTCATCCGAAGTATAGCATTACGATCAAAGTCATTGAGTTTATATTGCTATAACAACTTACGAAGTGATCCTAATCCTTAGACCATGAGATCATGTTAATCACTAACACCGGAAGAGTTTCTTGATAACATCAAACATCACACCGTAACAGGGTGATTATAAAGATGGATTCAGAACTAATAAAGTGTTATGTTGAGGCTCATGGATCGAGAGTGGAATTTGTTCATCCCGATGACGGATAGATATACTCTGGGCCCTCTCGGTGATATCACATTGATTAGCTTGCAAGCAAGTGATTTGATCACTAGAATGTTATATCACGGGAACGAGAAAAGAGTGCATGTCAGTAACGAGATCAAACTAGGTATGGCGATACCGATGATCGAATCTCAAACATGTAATATATCGTGAAACAAAGGGATTAAGATACTGGCGTAAAAGGTTCCGACGATCACAAGAAAGTCATCGTTGAATGTGTGGGAGTTAGTATGGGTCTCCAGATCCCTCTTCTGATTATTGATCCGAGAGGGGTCTCGATCATGTCCGCATTATTCACGAACCGTAGGGTGACACACTTAAGAGACACTGACATCCAATTGGAGCAAAAGTTTCATGCCGAAAGAATGAACAAGCGCAGGAATTTATTTCACTAGATACCGAAACAGGTTTTTGGGTGAAATTGCATAAAGTGGTTATGCATGTGAAATAGAATTCTAGCAAGGGGTTATTTGTGAATGTTTGTCATTAAAGTAATTGACAAAATTCTAATAAAATAAAAGAGTTTTATTTAATGAGAGTTTGCATTAAATTTGGTGGAAATTTAATGGCATGTTTGAGTGGGATTTTGAGTGGAGGGAATTTAAAGGAATTTTGTGAGTGGAGTGTCCACCAAAATGAAGAGGGGAGGGCAAGGGGGCAGCCCCCATGCGCCGTCCACCCCCTTGGGGTTCCCCCTCCTCCTATAAAAGGCACCCCTCTCCTCACTTCTCACTCACACCTCCTCGTGAAGGATCTCTCTCCCCCTCTAGAATTTATCCCCCATGGTCTCGGACTAGCGAGATACATGTTCCCGGTGGCTATTCGGCAAGAACGAGTTGTGCTTCTGCTGCATCGCTGGAGCGAGGAGGCGGAGGTTGCTTGGTGCCTCGAACGTGTGTGCGAGCACGGATGCGCTGCTGATTTGCGGCGCTAGGACTTCCTCTCGATCTTGAGATCGTCTACATCAACCACGAGTTGAACTCGTTAAGATTTGTCGGTCTTCAAGGGTATGTTCTCTACGGATATACATCCGCCCGTTGTTTGTATCTAATAGATAGATCTTGGTACATAGTTCACATCGTAGGAAAATTTTTGTTTTCTATGTTGCGAACCCTACAGTGGTATCAGAGCCGGATCTATGCGTAGATGCTTTACACGGGTAGTACACATATGAGTATGTGTGCGATGATGATCATGTTGTTGCTCCTTAGTTATAATTTTGGATATTGGTGGCATAGTGGGATGAAGCGGCCCAGACAAACTTTACATGTCCTCGCACATGAGACCTGTTCCACGCTTGACATGCAACTAGTTTGCATAAGTGGCTAGAGGGTGTCTGTCTCTCCTACTATTGTCAATATCTATTTTGCAACGAGTTGTCAAAAATTTGGTTATCCTCGTTGTGGTTCATGTTCATAGGTAAGAACGGTCCTATCTCGAAAGCCCTAAGCCACGTAAAACTTGCAATGGATAAATTAGAGGCGTCTAGTTTAGATTGTTGCTGGGCTAGTGTTATGATATGGTGATGTTGTAAGTAGAAGTATGAGATGATACTCTTACAACATACATAACGTGTAATCTCCATAGACCTTGGACTTACACATATAGGTATGATAGTGATCATACCACGATGCACATGATAGAGATCATATGCGGAAACCATATCATTTCACTAATAAACATGTGATGTTTGATAGCATCTTATATTGCTTGTTTAGCGCTTTGTTAGCATAATAAGATGATCCCTCATTTAAAATATCAAGATAAGAATGTGTTCTTCCTTTAGTATGCACCGATTATGTTTTCGTCGCTCCAAGACATCACGTGATGATCGGGTGTTCTTGGATCCACGACCATATTTCGGGTGTAAAACAGTTACACACGCGAATACTAAGGTTCTAACTTGGCGAGCCTAGCATGTACAGACATGGCCTCAGAACACGGACCGAAAGGTTAAGCATGAGTCATATAGTAGATATGATGCCCATTTGATGCTCACCTTTGAAGCTATACCGACTCACGTGATGATCGGACTTGGTATAGTGGATTTGGTTCATGTAATCACCAAAAAGGCACGAGGGATGTCGTTTTTGAGTGGGAGTTCATTCGTAATATGGATTAGTTGAACTCAATCTATCATACACTTAGTCTAAACTTTACAAATTCTGTTGTAGATGGCACCACCTGCTTTTAATTTCAATGTGTTCATGGAGAAAGAGAAACTTGCAACGAACGGTAGCAACTTTACCGAATGGGCCATGAATTTGAGGATTCTCCTCTCTGCTGCACAAAAGAAATACGTGCTAGAAGCGCCACTAGGCCCCCCACCTTTTGAGGATGCCCCTGACGAGGAGAAGAATGTCTATCAGACTCGTCAGGAGGACCACAACTTAGTTCATTGCGGCATATTGTATGGGCTAGAGCCGGAACTTCGAAAGCGTTTTGAAAACGGCAATGCTTTTGATACAATGGGTGAGTTGAAAATGATTTTCGACACACATTCTACTGTAGAGAGCTACAACGCTTCAGAAAAGTTCTTTAGCTACATGATGGAAGAGCACAGCTCCGTTAGTGAGCATGTACTCAAGATGTCGGGTTACGCTGATAAGCTTCTGTCCTTGGGAATAACGATTCCCATTGACTTAGGCATCCATCGTGGTTCTCTACGCCACCTAGCTATAAGAGATTTGTGATGAACTATAATATGCAAGGCATGAAGAAGTCTCTCCCCGAGCTTCTGTCAATGCTTAAAACTGCAGAAGTGGATCTCAAAAAGGAACATCAAGTGTTGATGATCAATAAGAACACTGGTTTCAAGAAAGAAAAGAAGGAAAAACGGAAGGGACGTAAGGGCGGCAAGCCGGTTGCCGTGCCTGAAAAGAAACCCCGAGTTGGACCTAAGTCTGATACCAAGTGCTACTATTGTAAGGGGATTGGCCACTGGAAGTGCAACTGCCCCAAGTATTTGGCAGACAAGAAGGCCGACAAGGCAAACAAAGGTATATATGATATACATGTTATTGATGTACTTGACTGCTTTCAAGTAGCACCTGGGTATTTGATACCGGTTCAGTTGCTAATATTTGTAACTCGAATCAGGGGCTGCGGAACAAGCGACCGCTAGCATGGGGTGAGGTCAAGATGCGTGTCAGAAATGGATCAAGCGTTGATGTGATCGCCGTCGGAACACTGCCTCTCCATTTGCCGTCGGGATTAATTATAAACTTGAATAATTGTTATCTGGTGCCTGCACTGAGCATGAACATTGTATCTGGATCATGTTTGATGCTGGCCCGTCGTCGTCGCCCTAGCCGCCGCCGACACCTCCTCCTCCTCTCCGGCCTTCTAAACCTAGATCGCCAGAAACCCTAGATCCACCATAACTCGCACCGGCTTAGGCGAAGCCCAGCGGGATCTTCCCTCTACTTCCGACACCATGCCTCGTGCTGACAGAATCACGAGGGGAGAGCTACAACCTCTGCTTCCTGCTGGAACAAGGGAGAGGAAGGTCTTCATCGAGTACCGAACGTGTGACCGACTGTGGAAGCGCTGCCGGAACGCAGCTCTGGAAGGATCGTCTACGCGATCTTGAGATTGGCAAGTGTACGACTACATCACCCACGAGAATCTGCCCTCGTTAACCGCTTTGGAATCTTCGAGGGTGAGTACTCTAATCGACTCGTTGCTTCAATCTAGTAGATAGATCTTGGCTTGTTTGTATGCATGCGGTAGAAATTTTTTGTTTTCCATGCTACGAACCCCTACAGTGGTATCAGATCCGTGTCTATATGTAGATCTGTTGCACGAGTAGAACACAATGGTCATTATGGACGTTGATGCTTTTGTTGTCGATTGCTTCTTGTGTACTTTGCATCTTGCAGGATGGTGGGATGAAGCGGCCTGGGCTAACCTTACATGACATCGTTCATGAGACTTGCTCCACGCTTAACATGCAACTTGTATTGCATAAGTCGCTTTGCGGGTGCCTGTTTCTCCCAACATAGTGAAGATTCAATTTACAACGGGTAATTGACAATACTAGTATCAACGTTGTGGTTCTTGTTCGTAAGTTAGAATGACACTTATTGAAAGCCCCAAACCACGTAAAATATGCAAATAAAATTAGAGGCGACTAACTTTGTTTTGCAGGGGTGTGTTGTGATGTGATATGGCCATGATTGTGATTATATATGATGTATGCAATGTTCCTTATTGTAAGTCGGCAACCGACAAGAGCCATATGGTTGTCTTTTAATTCCGTTAAGACCCGCGTGTCTATTATTCAAAGTAGTTGTAATAGTTGATGCTGGTGGACGACAACCATGAAGTGGCGCCATTGACCTTGACGCCATGTCGGTGATGATGGAGATCATGTTCGTGCTTGAAGATGGAGATCGGAAGCACAAGAAGAAAAACCATATCATATCACATATTTTGAATTGCATGTGATGTTGATCCTTTTATGCATCTTGTGTTGCTTAGTTCGCGACGGTAGCATTATAAGATGATCCCTCTCACAAAATTTCAAGTTATAAAGTGTTCATCCTTAGTAAGAACCGTTGCTAAAGCTCGTTGTTTCGAAGCACCACGTGATGGTCGGGTGTGTTAGATTCTGCGAGTGTATGCGACAGGAGCAAGCCAGATTTGCTCATGCGGAAGCTAAGGTTTGATCTTGACGAGCCTAGCATATACAGACATGGTCTCGGAACACGGATCACCGAAAGGTAAAGCACGAGTCATATAGTAGATATGATGAACATGTTGATTGTTCGCCATTGAAGCTACATCATCTCTCATGATGATCGGTTTTGATGTGGTGGATTTGGTTCGTGTGATCACTAAAACAATGCGTGGGATATTGTTTTGAGTGGGAGTTCACCTAGATTAATTTAACTATTAATTAGAACTCAATTTGTCATAAACTTAGTCTAAACTATTGCAAATATGTTGTAGATCAATGGCGGCCCCTACCATCAATTTTAATGCGTTCCTAGAGAAAGAAAAGTTGAAAAACAATGGAAGCAACTTTGCGGATTGGTTCCGCAACTTGAGGATTGTCCTCAATGCTGGTAATTTTACCTATGTGCTGGATGCACCGCTGGGTGACCCACCTGCAGCTGATGCTACCGATGAGGTGAAGAATGTTTTCCTCACTCGGAAGAATCAGTACTCCACAGTTAAGTGTACTATCTTGTATGGTTTGGAATCGGAGCTTCAGAAAAGGTTTGAGAACCATGACCCACATGATATTGTCCGTGAACTCAAAATGATATTTGAGGCCCATGCGGCAGTTGAGAGTTATGAGGCTTCTGAAAAGTTCTTTAACTGCAAGATGGAAGAGGGCAGCTCCGTCAGTGAGCACGTGCTTAAGATGTCTGGGCACGCAAGAAAGCTTCAAAGCTTAGGTATAGTGATTCCTAATTCTTTGGGGATTCACCGTGTCCTTCAATCACTACCACCAAGTTACAAGAACTTTGTGATGAACTACAATATGCAAAACATGGACAAGTCATTGCCCAAACTCTTCTCCATGTTAAAGTCTGCGGAAGTGGAGATCAAGAAAGATCACCAAGTGTTGATGGTCAATAAGACCACCAAATTCAAGAAGCAAGGCAAGTCTAAGAAAAAGGGAAACTTCAAAAAGGGCGGTAAGAAAGTTACCGCGCCGGCGAAGAAGACCAAGGCTGGGCCTAAGCCTGATACTGAGTGCTTTTACTGCAAGGGAGAGGGTCACTAGAAGCGGAATTTCCCTAAGTACTTGGCGGATTTGAAGAACGACAACATCAAGAAGAAAGGTATATCTGATATACATGTTATTGATGTGTATCTCACTAGTACTCGTAGTAGTGCCTAGGTATTTGATACTGGTTCGGTTGCTCATATTTGTAACTCGAAATAGGTGCCACAGAATAGACGGAAACTAGCGAAGAACGAGATGACGGTGCGCGTTGGAAATGGATCAAAGGTTGATGTGATCGCAGTCGGCACGCTACCTTTTCATCTACCATCGGGATTATTTTTATACTTAAATAATTGTTATTTGGTGCCTGCGTTGAGCATGAACATTATATCCGGATCATGTTTATTGCGAGAAGGTGCGGTGACCCAGCATACCACTGCATGTGTAGTACACTATAGTCGTTGACATGACATCCACAGAACACCGTCATGTAAATATCACATCCCTCAGAGTGGTACAACAGAAACATTGCGGGTCCATATTACAAACATTCACACATTATTATTATTACAATACCAGAAGTTCAAGACTTCAAAAGGATTCAACTTACAAACCAAAATATAAAGTGTTTCAGCAGAATTTAAAAGTAGCAACTCCATCTAGGAGTTGATCTCAAGAGCTTATTCTATAGAGTTCATGCTTCTTGGCTCCGTCGGTTACTACTAACTAGGGCAGTGGCAGAGCGTGACCAAATGCAGAGCAGGGGCAAAATTCAACTCTTCACCGCTAATTATGCTCTAATTTCAAGTTTCACGTAACAACAAGAGATAATTTTCAAGAATAAACATGCACTTAATTTCTTGATTTACATAGAAATTGACGTTGCAAGAGAGGAATTTTACCACCGATGGCCAATGTAGATTTTTTAATTTACATTCAAATTGGCAATACTTTGCAACTTCTATTTCTATTTGATCCGCTAATGGTCATCAAGAAGAAAACATTGAGTTGATGGCCCAAGGTAAAAAACCAATCTATTTCTACATAGTCCAGCAGACCCATCTTATCACATAGTCAACGAACTATCTCAGACCAGCCAGCCAAGAGGTCTTTTTTCACCCAACTCCCTTGTGCTAGATTAAACCACTAGGAAAAACAGAAGATAACCGACGCAAAGTATGCCCGAAATATAGTTGCACATTTAGAAGGGGGTCATAGCCCAGTTTCCAAGGCCCTCCGCCAGTGAACTAGGGTACTTAGTTGGACACGTTGACATCGACACCATAGCGGATTTCGTAATGCACTCCTTCAACACCTCCTGACATGTCAGGCTCCTCATAGAACACATCTTCTTGGCATTCGGCTGCATACATTGGCACGTCTTCGGGATCCTCAAAGTCTAAGCAAGGGATCAAAGGAAAGGATGAGTAACACTGTTACCCAACAAGTTCATTATATGCAAGGTGGGAAGTTTGATGCTCTAACTACCACCTCGGATTATAAATCCTTGGCACTATGCAGTTTTTTGTAAATCTTTCTTCAAAGTTTGATATTATTATAAAAATCTATGACCATCAGCCTTCATAGGTTGACCAGAACTTTCATGGAGTTCCTTTCCTGCCGTGTTCGTAGCTCCTTCCCGGAACAGGGAGTAACAAGTTACAATTCTTACACTCTACAGAGGTGCGTTACTTTACCCATGAGAGATCAACTCCTTGTTGCATAACCGGGCGTACTTTCCCGTCCACAATTCCATGATGTGGGGCCCAGTAGTTGGTCCAAGCCAATCACTGCCCCCTTCACGACCTCGCATGCCTCCTTAGTGTACACCATGCCCACATATTGAATTACGGCAATGGTTTGTACAAACCATTAGATGCCAGAACTATCATGGGACGATGAGGGTTCCCACCCATATGCTGCATATCCTCTACAAATTACCAATTAATATGCATGCTACGAGGATAATAGCCACGACCTGCACATCCGGCTACATGCGAGAGGAAGAAGATACAGCTGACTTCTCTGTCCCATTCCAAATCTCATGGCTAACACGTAATATACGGTGCTAGAATCACTGATGTCAGGGGTTATTAAGTCCCTAATTGTTCATCATTTTTGCAAATAGAACCCTAAGTTATATTGATCCATTATATCATCACTTAGGATGATATCTATGATTTCTTTATTTGTGAAAATAATATTTTCTTTCTTTGGAGTATATATATGATAACACACAATTTGCAAATACTTTGATAAAGACTCTTCAAAGGACATGAGCAAGTGATGAACTTGCCTTGTGATGGCAAGGTAGTGAAGTCTGATGCTTGCACTGGACCTTGAGCTTCTATGTCTATAAAAACATCATTATTGCCCGGTAAGGACAATATTTAAAGAAGCAAAATGATTATGCAAAGTAATGTAATGCATTATTTAATTTTATGTGTATTGTCGCCCATTATTTAAATTATAAAAATTCTTTTTCATAATAAATAATTTATAAATATTAATTTTTAATATTGTATTCTTTTATTTTATTTCCTTTTATTTGAATTTTATTAATTTAATAATTCCTTTAAGAATTGTCATTTAAATCCAAAAATTGTTATCAAATATTTGTTTAGTATTTTTCTAAAATACTATAATATTAATTTATAATGAAAGTGATTTTTATTTATTTTTATCAACTTTCAATAATTTTGTAAAATTCTATAAGTAATATTTATATTTCAAAATTCTTAATAAAACTTATATGTCTAAAATTTTATGTCTTAATGTGTTTGGATAGTTTGGATTATTGTGAATCCAAAACTATTTTATTTATAATTTTTGGTTTTTTATTTTATTTTCTAGAATTTATTTAAGTTCAAGGGCATTTTGGTCTTTTTCCATTTATTAAAACAGGATTTAAGTGATTTGGGCTGACTGTTTGGGTTTATTGGGCCCTTGTGGCCTAGTAGGGCAAAGTCAAAACAACACCCCGAAGGGGTTTTGGCCCAACCAGCCAAACTCACCCTCTATCTCTCCCTCGATCACACCTCTCTTCTCCTCCACCGACCCCGTGGTCAGCGATGCTATCGCCAGGGATTCACGCCGCCGTGGACCTTCCTGGCCTCAGTCGTGGTGCATAGGGTGGTTGTCAACCCTGCTTCACCCTTCTGTCCAATTCGATTTGGACCTAGAGCCCTCCTGTGGCCAGATCGATTCTGTTCCGAACCCTAGGGTTTGGAGTGGCATTGGTGCTGACGCCGCCGCTGCTATCGTGTGTCGTGGTGATGCTCCTCGCCCCCAGGCGTGGCTATGGTCGTCGCATCAGCGTGGTATGGGTAGCAGTGCCCCCTTGGGGGTGCTCCCCGTGCCGCCGTGTTCGTCGGCCTCCTCTTCTACTCTTCAGCGAGGACCATAGGTGAGTTGTTCTTCTTCCCCTCGTGTCCTCTTTGCTAGGTCATCCTATGCTATGTGTTGGTAGTGACCATTCCTGGTTAGTGTCCTGTCCTGATTAAGATGGTTTGTTCTGCTTAGGGTTCATACCCCTCTGTGGATTAGATATCTGATGAGTTGGATCAAGTTTTGATGGTCCCTAAGCATGATAAGTGGTTGTTAGCTGTGGCTTGCTGCTTATGATTAGCTGTGGTGATGCTAGTGGTTTACCAGATGATTCTATGGATTAATTTTGTTATGGTTTAGAGGGCAAGGTTGCTCTAGAAGCAATACTTGGGAAATCGAGTGGTTTAATAGCTCACCACTTGGTTAATGACAGTGAGTGTTGTGTGATGACGTCACTGTATTAGTACTGTTGGCTTAAGAATTCATATATAGATTTAGATAAAATGGTCTCTTACAGTGAAGATATGTATATGGATTTTCCTGATTATGATTCCTGTGATGTCAGGAAAATGATTTTATAGTTACATGTGAGTGTAACTGTGAAAGTTGAATGTCTAACCTGCTTAGTTTAGAACTGTTCTTGTGACACCATCCTTGTATGGCACACAAGATTAGATTCTATTACTTGGTTTGGTTTTGTTCAAGCTTAAAATTAGCTTGGCATTATAGATAAGTGGAATTATCTTTCCTTGCATCCCTAGAACCCATGATGTTGGTCTGAGGTTTAGGGATTAAGCCTTTATCTTGTTGTTTCTCATGGATTGGTTCTGGTAGTGATACCAGCTACTGATTCTTGAGTCAAAGTTGGAAAAATGATTATAAGCTTGATAAATTATGTGGGTCCATAAGATGAAATTCTAAGGTGCTACTCCTATTTAAGAGATGTGCCTAGAAGTTCCAATCTTGGCTATATTTATTCCTGAAATTTAAATATAGCTTGACATCTAGGATCAATGATGTTGTCCTGAGATATTAGTTGGTTCTTTATAGTTTTCTGATTGCTTTTAGTGTTTAAAACTTCAATGATGGATTCACCCCACTTGGGTGTTTTCTGAGAATTTGAGTATGATAAAAATCATGAATGCTTGTCTAATCTTAGACAGATAGATCATGTGATGGTCTATTTTACTCACCACACTCATTTGATGTTGGGGTTGCAAGTGGTTGATCTTGTGGCTAGCTTGATCTGATGCTCCTCCTAGTACTTCCAGTTCTTGGACTTGTTCTTGATCTAGCTCTCCACCTCCTGGTCCTGGTGGCTTGATCTTGTCCTTGCTATCCACCTGATCTACCCCCTCCTTATGTCACCATCTTGGTGAGATGATCAAGGTTATGATTGGTGTGATCTTGCTTGGCTTTAATTTGGTTTAGCTGTTGGGCTACTGTGCTTGGTGTGTAAGAAGCAGGAAATGGTGTGGTTTGGCTTGCCCACGGATGTGCTGATAGTTTTGTCCGTGTGGAGCTGTTGCTGATGTGCTGACAACACACACCATGCAGTTTGGTGTGTGTGCTGCCTGTGTGCCTGCTGCACACCTTGTGGATATGCTATGGTTATGAAGTTACCTTTATCTGGTTACTCTTACTTGGCTTGTGAAACTTGCCCCTCCTTGCTGTTTGGAGTTATTTGACTTCTGGATTAAATTATGAAAGATTCAGTTCTTTCATATTGGTGAAATTTGCCCCTTTAAAAGATTACTCAATGATGAAATCTTGAACAGTGCACTTCACATCGCTTCGAGAGTAATATAATTTTAACCTTAACTTTCTTTCTTTTTGTTTGTGTTTGTTTTGTAGGTACCAGACTTGGAAATTCAAGACTTTAGTCTAGGTTTTCTTTTTCTTTGTAGAATAGTCATATGTAATATTTCTTTATTCTTTTGTAATTTTATTTTTATTCTTTTGTAATAAAGATTGTACTATTATTCAATAAAGAAATATTATTCTTCTATTTAATTACTACTGTAAAGATTATTGCTCATTTCCATAAGTTACATTTGTGTAACTTATTTATTGAATAAAATTTTGAAATGAAGATTCTTATTCTTAATTGTTTTCTTTATATAAAGTTTGAACTACTAATTATTAACTCTTGACTAAAGCATAATACTAAAACATAACTTTAAATCCTTTTGACTATAAATTCAATACTCAAGTTTAAATTCAAATTTCATTTCCCAAAACACATTAGTCCACAAAGATCATATCAAAGTCTATAACAATCATCCTTCAAGACTATACCTAATCTCAAAGTATGAAAGAAACTTTGATCACTTTAGGTTTTTATTTGGCGAAAAATTTACCCACATTTTTATAAATGAATGCATGAATTTTCACAGATTCCTAAATCTACTCTTCATTGGTTCCTAAATGCTAGGATGTTACAGACTTCGCCCCTTAAATTAAACTTCGTCCCGAAGTTTGTTGAGATGTACCTGAATAGTTCTAGATAGGCTTTTCTTAAATCCTCTTCTTCCTCCCAAGTGGCTTCCCTTTCAGGGTGATGTTCCCACTGTACCTTGCAGTACTTGATTGCCCTATTTCTCAACCTTTTCTAGTTTTCTAAAAGTTTATAGGGTTTTTCAACATAGGTCAAGTATGCTTGTAGTTCTATCTCCTGATGTGTGATTGCATCATCTGGAACTTTTAAACATTTACGAAGTTGTGACACATGGAAAACATTATGCACTTGAGCCAATCTTGATGGTAACTCTAAAGTATAAGTTATAGTCCTGTTCTGACTCAATATCTTGAATGGTCCGATATATCTTGGACTCAATTTTCCTTTAACTCCGAACCTTTTAACCCCTTTCATTGGACTTACTTTCAAATATACCATATCTCCCACTTCTGGATGCCATGATCTTCGACTTTGATCAGCATAACTTTTCTGTCTGCTTTGAGCAATTTTTAGTCTATCCCTAATCTTATCAATGATATCTTGTTTTTCTGGCGCAAATTCCTTACTGCTTCAAGGCTCATACCAACATATTGGTGATCTAGATTTCCTACCATACAGAACCTATTATGGGACTGCTTTCAGACTACTCTGATAGCTATTATTATAGGAAAATTCTGCCAAAGGTAGATGATCTTCCCATATACCGCCAAAATCTAGTGCAGAAGCCCTTAACATGTCTTCTAATATCTGATTTGTTCTCTCTGTGTGACCTCCTGTCTCTGGATGATAAGCTGTGCTAAAATCTAATTTGGAACCAAGTGCTTCATGTAATTGCTTCCAAAATGCTGAAGTAAACACTGATCCCCTATTAGTTATGACCTTTTTGGGTACTCCATGCTTACTTACTATCTCTTTGATGTAAACTTCTACTAACTTCTCAGCATTATCTTTCTGATTTACCGGAATAAAATGTGCACTTTTAGTGAGTCTATCCACAATTACCCAGATTATGTCCTTCCTTTTAGGTATCATGGGCAATCCTATGATGAAGTCCATACCTATTTCCTCCCACTTCCATTCGGGAATTTCCAAAGGTTGTAATGGTCCTGCCAGACTTTGATGTTCAGCCTTCACCCGTTGACAAGTATGACATTCAGATACATATTTAGCAATGTCCCTTGTCATGTTATTCCACCAGAATAGTTCTTTCAAGTCCATATACATCTTAGTACTGCCTGGATGTATAGAATATGGTGTTTCATGTGCTTCTCTGAGTATGAAATCTCGAATCTCAGTCACATCTGGAACACAAAGACGATCTTGGAACCACAATGACTCATAATCTCCAAGGCAAAAAACGGATTTTTGCCCTTGAGAAATCCTCCGAATTTCCTCAGCACTGAAAGGATCTTCTGCTTGATGCCTAAAAATTATGTGCTTAAGATCACTATCCTGCTCTGCAACTACCTGCATAGTAGCTAATCCTCCAAGAACCTATGTTCTAATGAATTGAAGCTCTAATCTTCCCAAGTCCATTTGTAACTCTTTTGTTAGCTCCCGATTGCTAGGCTGAATATCTGCACTTTTGCGACTTAAAGCATCTGCTACCACATTTGCTTTTCCTGGAGTATAGTTGATTGTTAAATCATAATCTTTGATTAGTTCCAACCAACGCTTCTGTCTCATATTCAACTCCTTTTGAGTGAAGAAATATTTAAGACTTTTATGGTCAGTGTATAACTCACATCTGGCTCCATAAAGAAAATGCCTCCATCCTTTCAACGCAAAGACTACTGCTGCTAACTATAAATCATGAGTTGGATAATTGACTTCATGTGGTTTCAGTTGTCTTGAACCATAAGCAATTACTTTTCGATCTTGCATTAACACACAACCCAAACCTTCTTTAGATGCATCACAATATACTATGAAGTTTTTCCCTGTTTCTGGAACTGCTAAGATTGGAGCTGTGGTTAACCTGGTCTTCAATTCCTGAAAACTCGCTTCACATTTCTCATCCTAATTGAATGGTGTATTCTTTCTTAAAAATTTGGTCATTGGTCCAGCTATTTTGGAGAAACCTTCAATGAATCTCCGATAATAACCAACCATTCCTAAGAGACCTCGAATTTGCTTCACATTGGTTGGTGGAGTCCACTCTAGTACTGACTGAACTTTAGATGGATTTACAGCAATTCCATCTTTACTGATCACATGGCCAAGGAATTCTACCTCATCTAGCCAAAATTCACATTTACTGAACTTATCATAAAGTTGATGTTCCCTTAAAGTCTGCAATGCTATTCTCAAATGATCAACATGCTCTTCCTTATCCTTGGAATATATCAGAATATCATCAATAAAGACTATGACGAACTTATCCAAATATGGCATGAAGATTTTGTTCATCAGATTCATGAATATTGCTGGTGCATTGGTCAAACCAAATGGTTCTACCAGGTATTCATGGTGTCCATATCTTGAGACAAATGTTGTCTTTGGAACATCTTCAGGTTTGATTTTTATTTGATGGTATCCAGATCTTAAGTCGATCTTTGAAAATACTCCAGCTCCTTTCACTTGATCAAACAAATCTTGAATCTTTGGTAAAGGATACTTATTATTGATAGTAACGTTGTTCAGATTTCTATAATCTCCACACATCCTTCTTCCACCATCCCTCTTATCCACAAATATTACTGGTGTTCCCCATGGGGATACACTTTCCTGGATAAACCCTTTTCTGACTAACTCATCAATTTGCTCTTTGAGTTCTTTTAATTCTTTGGGTCCCATCTTATATGGTGCTTGAGCTATTGGTGCTGTACCAGGAATTAGATCAATAGTGAACTCTATCTCCCGATCTGGTGGCATTCCCGGTAGCTCTGCTGGAAAAACATCTTGAAATTCATTTACTACAGGAATATCTTCCAATTTGACCTCTTTCATTGAGTTCAACTGCAGATCCACCATGATATGACTGTGCTTATCTGCTTGGTAAATTATCCTTGCTCCACTTGGAGTTTTGATTGAGACAGTTTTCTCCTCACAATTTATCTGAGCCCCATGCTCCATCATCCAGTCCATACCCAGCACTACTGCAATTCCCTTCAAAGGAATCACATAAAGGTCTACAAAGTATGTACAACCACAGATCGAGATAACTTGATCTTGTTTAATTTGGCGTACAATCACATTTCCCCCTGCCGTAACTACGATCATAGGGTTTTCTAACGTTGCCCTTCTTATCCCGAACTTATCACAGAATTCTTCAGAAATGAATGAAGTAGTTGCACCAGTATCAAATAGAACTTTGCCGGGATTGGCAAGGATATTGAGCGTACCTATCACTGCATGCTCCGAATTATCCACCTCCTCTAGGGTTGCGCAATTCAGTTTCTCGGTAGGTATGTTCCTCTTTCCATTGTTGTTCTTGACATTATTTCCTCCTCGATTGGGCTATCCATTTCCTCCACTGGCTTGTCCTCCTCCCTTGGTAGGCCAACCTCCTGGTGGTTTGCTTGGACAATCGGGCTTGATATGCCCCTTCCGACCACAACCATAACATATCACTACAGGCTTTTTGCATTCCCTCTGGAAATGCCCTGGAATTCCACAGTTGTTACAAATAAGATTCCTTCTAGGATTGTATTGATTTCCACCACTGCCCTTATTATTATTATTGTTACCATAGGCCTTGTTCCGGGGTTTGAACTCCAGATTGGGTTTAGGTTTACTTGCCTGAATTCTCTTGGTTTCCTTTTTGGCTATCTTCCTCCTATCCTCTTGGACATTCTTGTAGTCATCTTCAAAAGTAATCACGCATCCAAAGAATCTGATAAGTTTGCTTATTAGCCAACCTTAACTGCATTCTCACAAATGGATTTAACCCACACTGGAAACACTTCTTCCGCTTCTCTTTTGTGTTAACATCCTCCTCAGCATAACGAGACAGTTGACTAAACTCCCGGATATACTTCATGACACTAGTATATCCCTGCTGAAGCTCCTTAAATTCTCTCTGCTTCAACTCCATAACACTCTCTGGAACATGATGTTCACGGAATCTTTTTTTAAACTCCTCCCAAGTGTACTCCCTTCCTGGTTGTTGCATGGCCAACTGATTCTCCCACCATGATGCTGCAGGTCCCGTCATAAGATGAGTTGCATACCTCAATTTCTCCTCATCATTGCAACCTACAGTCTTCAGCTTTCTTTCTGTATCTGCTAACCAATCTTCTGCATCCATTGGTTCAGGGGCTGATGCAAAAGGTAACGGCCTTGCATTCTAGAAGTCAGAAAGACTTACTCCTCCACCTTCAAGTGCCCTCTGATTTTCTTGTCCTAGCAATTCCTCCATGAAATTGTTCTGGGTCTCTTGCATCATTTGCATACACTGTATAAAGTTTTGCTCCATTAACGACCTCATTGGTGGTGGTGGTAATCCTCCCTGATTTGCTGCATCTGCATCGGCCTTCTCTTTGGCCTCACGTTCCATCCGCTGCTGTTCAACCTCGATTTCTACACCCGTATCCATGACCCTCTAGTCCTGCAACATAAAGCGAATACTCATAATTACATCATGCACATGTGTTCTGAGCTCGACTTTACGCACAGAACTAGTCACACAATGAAGATCCAAATAAAATCCAAATATGCATTACACATATTATACTGTCAACACCCGGATTTTTAATCCCAGATGCCTGTTATGCCATACATCGCAATCCCAGGATTACCATTTTTGCGAGACATAACCGATTTGGATACCACAGTACATCATCCATTACAAACCATACATAAGGTCTTAGTTCTTAATACAACTCAAGCAGCGGAAATACGTAATAATAACGGTAGCGTAGGCGAAGCTCCATCTTCGGGGTCACAGGCAATGCTGACGATGGGAGATGATCCTAGTTGTCGTAACCTTCCTGGGGTCCTTCGTCCTGGTACTCCTCTTCATAGTCTGGCCACGGGAATAGCCAGGGACAAAGCCATGAGTACTCTTTAAGTACTCGCAAACTAATACTAACAAGTGAAGGGGGTTTTTGTAATAGGACACTAAGCTCTAGGGTTGTTTTGCAAAAATCTAGATTTACCTCTACTAAGTTCAGAAGCAAGAAAATCTAGTTGAATTTTATAACACCTAAGTGTGAACTTGTATCTCATATCACAACTCTGTTGTGGTCAAGTCAAATTCTCAATTCATTTCACAAGTCATTTTGAAAACATCTGACGGGGGAACAGTATGGCCACTCCAACTGTCCATAACCGCGGACACGGCTATTCGAATAGTTTGACACTCTGCAGAGATTGTACACTTTCATCACAACATTCGATACATCCGTCAGGAACAATTCCTGAATTCACCATACTCAGTATGCGGATAATCAATCTTAACCTTTCAATTACACGCCCTAGTATAGGCACCTCTCCTGTGAGTTTGGCCTCCCAACCATGACCAACTGTCATCTTGGGTACTGCACAGGTGGACAATCTTCACAAGGTAGCCTCAGCTCAGACCTTGGCCGTGAGGGAACCCATACTAAGGTATATAAGTTTCCAGTCAAGCCCTACCCAGTTTTCGGGTATTGTGGTTGTACGGTAACATTGGAATGGTATCGCATCCAGACAACCATCAGTTTTATAAAGGGCTAAGGCTCATGCCTCAACATTTCCATCATCAAAATCATCTGGTGTTCGGAAACACATGTCAAAACATCTCAGTAGAATGATCCATCATTCCAAGGTTTTCATAACCATTTCCACCAAGTATTCCCATCTAAAGTTGATCCAGTTTTATGCTTAGCACTATCATCTACAAGTGGGGGTGAGTACTAATGAGGGGTGGTAAACAAGTGTAGTTTAACTAGGTTCAATCTCATGCCTTAGGATGACATTAAGATTATCTAGCTTAGGCCAAATTTAATGCTCTTTATGCAACCTTCAATTATCTTTCTAGTATCTAAAATTTAATCAAGTAAACTCTAAGTAATAGCTTTGATAAAGAAATAAAGTAGAACGCTTGCAAGTAAAACTAGGAATGGGTTTATCAAGTGGGTATGATCACATATGCTTAAGGCATATAGTTGGCATGGTAACAAGCAAGTATTAGCTTGCATAGGTCAACTTGATTAGTAAGGCTTGCATCAAGATGTATCGATAAGCTTGCCTTGTGCAGAGCAGTGGTTGAAGTTCTCCTCGGCTTCTTCTTCGTAGTATCCTCCTTCCTCCTCGTATCCTTGGTCGGTACTAGCGTCTATGAATAAATAGAAGGTACACAATCACCAAACAATACTTAACTACTTTCAATCATCACACAAAGGGGTTCTATAGATGATCTAGCATCATCACTAATATCACAAGAATAAAGCATTTGTCTTATTCATTTACTTTTTTAGAAAAGTAATTTCTACTCATTGAAAAACTACTTAAGATTTAATATTCTCCAGCTCAAACATGGGATCATGTTGACACATGTCATCACCACATATTTCAGTACATGGGAATGTGATTTAAAGTGGTGTCACAATTTAATAAGGTTTAACCTTTTATTTTAAATAAATAAAGTGACTAGAAATGCCTATGTGGCATTCTTTTATTACTTGAACATTGTTTTCTATAAGTAAACTCATATATTTTTATATATTCTGAAAGGTATGATTAAATATGATTTTTGAGAGTTGGAATCAACTCACAAGCTATTATGGTTTAAACTTGAAAAATGTTTGAATGCAGAAAAGCTTCTGCCTTGTTATTTTTACCAAGGTTGATCTATAGATCCAAATGATTTGAATCCAACGGGCTTGGATTCAGCATTTCAATATCTTTCTAACAAAATTGGTTTCATGAAATTTGGTTCACTGAGTCGAGCTGGGTTGATTTTTGAAACTAGGTACAGAACGGAGTTTGAATATAAATAGAAAAAGCTAAATTCAAACGAGTGGGCTGCGCGGGAAGGGTTATTGGGCCGGCCCAGTGTCACTCAGAAGTGGCGCGCGATGGACAGGGGTCTACTGGTCGGTGGCTCATTAAACACGGTTGCACGGGCGATGTGGTGCGTTGGATTAGAATGAAGATCGACGGCTGAGGGTCGTCGTCGACGATGAACAGGTCACTGGCGAGATCGAACCCTAGCGGCTCAGTGGGGGTGCATAGGGGGCATACCGGGGCTCCAGTGACGATGGTGAGGCGGGCAAACAATGAAGTCGACGACGGCGAACTCAGGGGTGGTCGCGGTAGCTGGGGGGTGAACAAAATCAACGGCTCCCTTCTTCTCCAGAGGCGGCCTGCTCCGACGCAATTCTGGTGAGCTGCTTCTCCTCGTGATCCGGCTAAGGGGTGGAATGATCAGTGAGGTGAGGGGAGTGAGATGGTGTGAAGAAATGGAGCGGGGGTCGTCTCCTTTTACAGGCTCGACGGCGAGATCGAGAGGGATGGGCAGGCGACGGTGGCGACACGGCTACGGGCGGCTAGAGGCATGGCCGAGGTTGGCGATCGACGGGCGGTCTCCTGGCGATGCTCTAAGGTTTAAATGCGCGTGTAGGGGCGGTGGCAAATGGTCGGGAATGTGTGGTGCTCTGCACGGCAGGGGCGGCATCTTCGACGGCGAGCGGTGGCTGTGAGGCATGGGGCGGAAAACGGGGGTGTCTGGCGTGCTCCCTGGGTCATGGCGAAGCGGTGGGCATGGGTTGCGGTCGAGGGGCGGCGTGTGCACGCGTGCCGGGTGCGGCGCTCTGGCGCATGCTCGGCATGTCGCAGTGGCACTGGGCACGCGGCGTGCTCGGTGGTCCACGGCTTTCCTTTGCTCGGGGAGGGGACAATGGGTGGCGGTGGAGTGCTGGCTACCTCCCAGACATGGCTAGAGAGGGGGAGATGGCCTGCTGCGGCGGGGACCAGGTTTGGCCGGCGAGGTGGCTCGGATTGCTCACCATTGATGACAATGGCCAGCTTACAGTGAGGCTAGAGGTTGCCAATTAGGCTAGATGATCTACTAAATGGGTGCTGTGAGCTAGAGAGGGAACCAGTTAGGGCCAAAACACTATTAAAAATAGTGAATTTGATTTGGTTTAAATTATCCTGCCAAGTGTTTGATGAAATGGCCGCAAGAACTTGAGTTTTGAATTTTGAAAAGATTTTTGGTGGGTGTGCTAGGCATGTGTTGAGGATTTTGTGGATGCTTGGGTTTTGAAAATTGAGCTTGTTTGAGTGGTTTTTGAAATAGTGGGATCTTCCCATATGAGATACATTCAATTTTAAACTGTCATTTAAACTAAGCATTTAAATGTTCTTGCATGATCACAAAGTGGGCCTTGGTACCTTATCATGAGTACTAACAAGGGGTGAAAAGATCCATACATGTTTCTGTTAAGTTCTGAAATTTAGGGATAACCAAAGTAGGCATGGGAGTTAATTTGGCCAAAGTGACCATTCACTTAATTTGTTTGTTTTGACTTGTTTATCTTTGGGAAAAGTTTGGGGATTGTTTAGATGATGTTTATTTCACCTAAGAATCATTTTAGAAGCAAAGAAACACAGAACCATGGCAATTCAAAAGAATCCAAATTTTAATGCACACACATATGAATGCTTTCATATTTTTAATTGGAAAAGTTTTTGTTAACCCTAAATTTGATGATTAGAGTTTGATGATCCAAGTTTAGTATTTTTGGGATGTTACAAACTTTCCCCCCTTAAACAAAATCTCTTCCCGAGATTTGAAAAAGGACGAAAAGATTACCTAGGATTTGAAGAGATCGGGAAACTCCGTCCTGATGTGATCTTCGCGCTCCCAGGTGGCTTCCTCTTCTGTGTGGTTGCTCACTGAATCTTGAGAAACTTGATGCTTCGGGTTCTGGTAGTTCTGAAAGCTTCTTCGAAAATATGGATGGGTACTTCGGGATAGGTCAGGTCATCGTTGATCTCTATGGTCTGGTGATCAATATTCTTGAACACTTCAGTCTTCTCTAGAACTTCGAGGCACTTGCGAAGTAATGAGATATGGAACACATTGTGCACGGCTAAGATCTCTTCGGATAGTTCCAATTGATACGACACTTCTCCTCGACGGTTTAGAATCTTGAAGGGGCCGATATATCTGGGGGCTAACTTTCCTTTCAGCTGGAAACGCTGCATTCCTTTCAATGGCGACACTTTTAGATACACAAAATCTCCTATTTTTGAAGGCGAGGTCTTGACGTCTCTTGTCGGTGTAACTCTTCTGTCTGGACTGGGCTGTCTTGAGGTGCTCACGAATCTTGTGAACCTTCTCTTTTGCTTCTCGTAGGATGTCGGGTCCGAAAATCTGACTCTCTCCTACTTCCGACCAGTTCAAAGGGGTGCGACACTTCCTTCCGTACATGAATTCAAATGGGGCCATTTGCATTGGGGGCTGCTGCATTCTTCTTGGGGCACTCGTTGGAGTAGTGGCCCTTATTTCCACAGTCATAACAAGTCACTTGCGACTTGTCCTTTGCTGCAATAGGCACATCATTGCTTCCAGTTCTCGGGGCAATGTTGGTGTTGGCGGCAACATTGTTGTTGTTGAACTTGGGTGGTGCACAGTTGAAATTGCTAGAGTTGCCGGGGTTGTTGTAATTTCCTCCGGGCCTCGGGTTTCCACGGTTGGGATAAGTCGGACGGTTCATCGGGGGTCTGTTGGTTCTCGGGGCAAATCCTGGAGATGGGTAAGGGCGATACTTTGGGGTCTGATGGGTTCCTGGCTGATGCATCATGCGACGCTTGCGGTTCTCATTGGCTTGGTTGATCTTTCCTTCCATTTGGATGGCAGAGTTAACAAGGGCTTCAATATAAGCAAAGGGGATATTGACCAACACTGTATGCATCTCATCGTGCAGACCATTCAAGAATCTTTCTTTCTTCTTGGCTTCGGTGTCGATCTCATCCGGGGCATACTTAGCTAATGACAAGAATTTGTCACGGTATTCCACTACGGTCATCCGTCCTTGCTTCAGTTCTCTGAACTCATCTCTCATTCTCTTGATCAAACCCGGTGGCACATGGGTTCTGCTGAACTTGACCTTGAATTCCTCCCAGGTCATCATCTGTCCTCCGGTCATTGCACGTACGCTGTTCCACCATGCTCTCGCATCTCCGGCTAGATAGTGGGTGGCAAACAGAACTTTCTCGTTAGCTTCCACTCCGGCGACTTCTAGGTTGTTTTCCATGATTTGCAGCCAATTATCTGTGTCTAAGGGCTCTTCTGACTTAGTGAAAACATGTGGGTTGGTGTTCTGGAAATTTTTGAGCTTAGATCCATGGTTGTCCTGATTTCCTTGGCCTTGATTGTTGTGGGCTAGCTGAGCTATCTGCTGAAGGGTGGCTAGGTTGGCTTGACATTCGGCTCTTTCGGCTTCGCAGTCAGAAACCAACATTTGTAGGATCTGCAACATCGGGTCCGGGGATGAACGACTTCCTCCGCGTGGCATCTGAAGATTGATATAGATCATGAGAAAAGAGGGAAATTTCTAAGGTTCAGGGACTTTGAAAAGCTTTTAAAGTTTGACTCAGATTTTCTAGCATCTTGCTTTTCATTCATTCATTCATTCATAGCACACGATACAAACACACACCACAACAAAGGTAAACATATGGTTTTAAGAACCATTCTGGAAACTATGATACAGTGGGACCGAATACAACTCACTATGCTAGTGCTCAAGTGCTACTACTCCTCGGAGTCGGTGTAATCGTCATCCTCATTGTCATTGATGAAGGCGAAATCATCCTCATCGGTGAAGAAGTCCATGGCCTGATCCTCCAGAAAATCATAATCATCGCTGAGATAGGAGTAGGGGTCTCCATGAAGATCTTCTCCCGCATTCTCCCTTTCCTCCAACTGCATGTCTCTCTCGTGGATGGTCTCCTCCAAATCCGAGATACGGTGGCGAAGACGAGCAATGATTCGCTCCTTCTTGTCGAGCTGACGGCGGCGAGACTTGCGATCCTTCTCTAGCATGGCGATGGTCTGATCCTTCGTCTTGATGATGGTGGAGTTGTGGTTGGAGTCGTCACGACAATTGTCCAATTCCTGCTGACGATCGTACATCATGAAGCTAATGTGGTCCAACTGAGTCTTCAGCTCGTGGTGGTATGGGGCTTCCGGTGGCTGTCCCATAGCATCACGCCTTGGACAAAACTCAAAGCGGGTACCCTTGATCTGGTTGATACTCTGCCCACACAGACGGGCAAGAGCTTGCTGCATGGCCCTGGCAAGTCCATCGAGCCAGTTGTTCTCTCTTAAGGTGAACTGAATTCCCTCGGCTGTGGGAGGTTCAATATTTCCTCGGAGACTTGCAACAATTAGCCACTGCAGATCTTCTCCTCCTTGATCATTGAGCTGAGATCCGAAGAACTCGGGGTGCGGACGCTCCAGAAGTTCCGAAAGCTGGTACAAATCCCGCTCAAAGGTAAGGTCTCCTCCATTCCCCAACTGATAAAACTTGTTGTACTTCACGTCCATCTATAAGAATATAGGATGAGTAAGTTAGTAGAGTGATCAAGTGTGTCAATTTTTATGTATTTTGCAAGAGTTTTTGAGGAACATGTGTTTTCACGAAAGAATCAAAGTGATAAGAATGGGAATAAGTTTTTGTAAATATTTGCTTCCTTTGGTTTTTGAAACTAAATTTTTGATTCAAACGTCCAGTCTAACTAGGGGTCTCCTATGGTCAGGATGGCTCTGATATCAACTTGTCAACACCCAGATTTTTAATCCCAGATGCCTGTTATGCCATACATCGCAATCCCAGGATTACCATTTTTGCGAGACATAACAGATTTGGATACTACAGTACATCATCCATTAAAAACCATACATAAGGTCTTACCCAAATAAGGATCTCATGATCCAGTTCTTAATACAACCCAAGCAGCAGAAATACGTAATAATAACGGTAGCATAGGCGAAGCTCCATCTTTGGGGTCACAGGCAATGCTGACGATGGGAGATGATCCTAGTTGTCATAACCTTCCTGGGGTCCTTCGTCCTGGTACTCCTCTTCATAGTCTGGCCACGGGAATAGCCAGGGACAAAGCCATGAGTACTCTTTAAGTACTCGCAAAATAATACTAACAAGTGAAGGGGGTTTTTGTAATAGGACAGGAATGTCACATCCCAAAATTTTCCAAATTTTGGAATGTGAAAAATAAATAAACAAAATAATTAATTGTTAAAATTTAGGGTGAAAAGAAACTTTTTATTTCTAAATGGAAACTTAAAGTCCCATCTTGAACAAACTTGAGTAATGTTTGAATCCAACTAAATTCAAATCAAGTGGAATGCATTCCTCATAAATGCATCTGGAAATTTAAACATTTGGAAATAAACCAAAACCCTCAAACCCTAATGGAAGAAAACATTTCCAAGTTATCCCAATACCTATGGATTTGATCCATATAAAAATTTGTCAACAAACATTTATAAATCATCAAGAATGACAAAAGGAAATATTATAAAAACCATGGGAATTGGTTTCACCTAAACTGGAGCCATAAAGAAAAGCTTATGAATTTAATAAGATAAGGAAATTGAATTTCCAAAGCTAATAAAGCACCTAACTAAAAATCCATACCAAATGGTGAGTAAATAATCCTAAAGAGAACTAAAAGGATAAAACAAATACTAAATAAAATTATACAAATTGGAATCACCAAGTTTGGACTTATAAATAAAATGATATGGATTTTATAAGATAAAGGAAGAAATAATAAATAAGGACTAATTGATAAGAGCCAAATAAAACTTGGCCAAGACCATAAGTAAATGGAATAAACATAATTCAAGTTCAAATGAATTAAATGAATAAACAATATGGAAATAAAATAATATGGCCTTAACCAAATTCTATTCCATTGGATTCAAAAAAAATTCCCTAATAAGAATGATTAATTAAATCATGGGAAAATAGTATTTGAAATTTACCCAAGTGGATTAAAAAATTATTTTATTAACTTAAATGGAATCAAGGAAATCACCTAAATAAAATTTATGGAACTAAAAACATATTTAATTCCATTGGAATAAAGACAAATACCCATTTTAAATGATTACTAAATCATATTAAAAAAATATTCCAAATAATTCAAAGTGAATTATTTGACACCCTAATAAATAAATAAAACCTACTGAAAAGGTTTGGTGAAAATTTGAATTCAAATAAGAGTTGGAATTTTATTTAAAATCTTATTTGAATAAAGGCAAGTGCCCTTTTTAAATAAAATATAAACCATAAAAGAATAAAAGAATTATACCAAATGGTATTTAAACTACAGGTTTAAAACAGTATTAAAGCATACTGAAAAGTTTGAAAAGATTTGAAAAGAAAAAGAGTTTGAAATTATTTGAATAAAATCAAAACACAAAAATGAAATCAGAAAAGAGAAAAAAGTTTTTGAAAGGAAAAAAAATAAGAAAAGTCCCAGCCCATCAAACCCTAGCCCAACAAGCCGAGCAGCCCACCCGGTTCCCCTCTCTCCCTGGACTTTTCTCACTCAAGCACCTACCCTACTCTCTCACTGACACGCAAACCCAGCGCCACGTCGATTGCCCCGTCATCATCCCTTCCACCCGCGGTGACCGCGCCTCCTCCCGACCGTTTCTGGCGAAAATTTCTCAGCGTCAATATGCATTGATGGCGCATTAATTTCTCCTTGCAATCACGCTCAATAAATCCCCTCTCTCTTCTCTCTCTCTTTCCCCTCAAACCTCGCTGCCAGAGAGCCACCAGGCTGCGTCGATTTTACCTTGCACCATCGCGGCCTCTGTCGCACTTCAGCGACGATTCCGGCCAGCCGCCATCGCCCCTCGCCCCCTCAACCACGCGAGCTTGCTCCCCATATCCCTACACACCTCCCTATGACACTAGCTCACTCGCGCATGGTCCAGAACGTCGACAACGTCTTCACCAGTGTGCCACCGATGACCCCGCAACTCCGGTGCTAGAACTCGACTCCGTGCGCGCCTCGACCAGTGAATCATGCCATTTTGTTCGCCTGTGTCTTATGCATCTCAAGGTGCTCGCCAATCAACCGCACGCGATCTACAACCTCGTCTCCGACCGCGACAGTGCGTGCTCGACGCTGTCTTGAACTCCAGCGAGGAATCACCGGTGATTCAGAGCGCCCCTCGACAAGTGACGACCACGTCGAGCATCAGCAGCATGCTGCGAACTCGGTGAGCCCCCCTCTCTCTTTCTCGCATCCTGCATCGTCGGCAACGACACCGCCAGAGCGCGCTGCCGCCAGTCACCGCCGCTAGTGCTGCCCGTTTAGGGTTAGTTGCTTTAGGCCGTTGGATCTTGATCCATCGGTTACGTTTGATCATAACCCGAAGGGATATGTAACCACCTGAGATGCACAATTTCACTTTAATCCAACACACCAGAGAGGCCGATCCAATCGAAGCTGTACCGGCCTATCAGAACAAGACACGTGGCCAGTCTGTTTTAATAAAAACCATAAATGATCTATTAGATGTTCAAGTTTGTAAAATTCAAAACTTTTGATTCACATGTCCAAATTTTGCAAACTTTATATCAATGGAATCAGCAGAACAAGTACTATCTAACCATGCACTTTGTTTAATAAATTGCTTCTGGTAAAATGGTTGTTTTTGCAAAAACTTGTGTAGGCATAATTTGAATATAAAATTCATTCTAAAATTATTTTTGTGATAAAATCTTTGGCAAATGGATTGTTTTGAACCTACTGACCATAGAAACCAACTTGTGGATTCAAAAACATATTTTGTGAAACAAGAGAATAAATCTTTGAATTAAAGCATTTCTAGTCAAATAAAAATATTGTTTATATGATAAAAATACTTTTTGGAGAAAAATCTTTGGGAAATGATTTGGATTAAACGCTCTGACCCTAAACACCAAGTTTTAGAATTAAAAATGTATTTGGTGAACCCTATAAAGATTATTGCTTTGCTAAAGGCATTTTCAACCACATAAAATAATGCTTTGGTTTAAAAAGGGTTTATAGGTAAAATCTTTTGCAAATGGTTTTGCCACTTTTATAAAATGACCAATAGGTGTTTTAGAATGTTTATAACCTATTAGAAACCACTTTTCCAAATAAAACAATCTTTAGCATGCTTGCATGCATTGCTTTGTTTCTATTATTTTATGTGATGTTTGCTTGAATGGTAGATTGAATTTTTGATTGCTTGATTGAATTGTAGTGGAATTTGAAGAGTGTGATCATTGCAAGATCAAGGAGTGAACTTATAATTCTCTACCAAAAAGGCAAGTGATGCTTCATACTTTGTCCCATTATTTTCACTATGCATTAGTGATATTTCTAAGTAGGAATTGCATGGAAGTTTTGCTAAGTATAAACTATGCCATGGGAAATCCTAGTAGATGAAACCTTAGTAGAAATTTCCTAAGTTAAGATTCCTACTACTATCATGCTTAGCTCAGCTAGTAGAAAACAAGGGTGGATTATATTCAGGCTATGGAATATTTCTAAGTCAAGGACTTGTGTTTTGTTTAATAAAACAACTAAGTGAATGAATCACCTGGGTGGAATGGAAGGAATGGTTTGTGTTGAGTGGTTACACAAGGCCCATTTCTATGGTTTACCTTGTGTATCTCACTTGTGGAATGCCACCCAGGAACAAAGAGATTTGAGATGTCAAATGTTGAGAAGCTTCAAGTGCAGCCACTTGGCATTATGGGCTCTGCCTGGATCATATAGGTTGCAATAACTTAGCCAAATGGACAGTTGGTGGTAGGGGATTGATAGGTTGGAGCGCGTCCATTCTGGTCTAAGGGAAGGCTTCTGAAAGATCTTCTCTTGGTGAAACCAAGTCTTGTGGGGAAAGTGCACCACCTCTGAAGACTGTAAAATCTAAGTACTTAGCCATGTCCCTGGTAAAGGACAATTTGAGCATCAAGACATGGAAGCTATCAAGAATCTTCTCATCCCAATTTCTAAGTTAAAATTTTGTGGTTGAACAAGGGTTGAAGGATCACCAATTTCTATCGGGAGATGCCTTGGGTGATTTTTGACAAGCAAAATCTTAGTGCTTTCAAATGATAAGGAAAATCTATTTTGAGCAAAGCAAGCCTAAGCTCCACTTAGACAAATGCATATAGATGATAGAATCCACTATACTACCATAGTATCACTTGCCAATACAATTCAAATGTGACCCTTGTGGCTGTAACTTATTATGTTTTGCAGGTTTGCTTGATGTTAGTGAAGTGTGTTGATTAGGATTACAAGTCTACAACCAACATGCTTGCCTGTGGCACTTTGAAGATGAAGGACTCCATGCTAAAGTTATTTCTTGGTCGGTACTACCGTCTATGAATAAATACGAGGTACACAATCACCAAACAATACTTAACTACTTTCAATCATCACACAAAGGGTTCTATAGATGATCTAGCATCATCACTAATATCACAAGAATAAAGCATTTGTCTTATTCATTTATTTTTTTAGAAAAGTAATTTCTACTCATTGAAAAACTACTTAAGATTTAATATTCTCCAGCTCAAACATGGGATCATGTTGACACATGTCATCACCATATATTTCAGTACATGGGAATGTGATTTAAAGTGGTGTCACAATTTAATAAGGTTTAACCTTTTATTTTAAATAAATAAAGTGACTAGAAATGCCTATGTGGCATTCTTTTATTACTTGAACATTATTTTTGTAAGTAAACCCATATATTTTTATATATTCTGAAAGGTATGATTAAATATGATATTTGAGAGTTGGAATCAACTCAAAATCTATTATGGTTTAAATTTGAAAAATGTTTGAATGCAGAAAAGCTTCTGCCTTGTTATTTTTACCAAGGTTGATCTATAGATCCAAATGATTTGAATCCAACGGGCTTGGATTCAGCATTTCAATATCTTTCTAACAAAATTGGTTTCATGAATTTTGGTTCACTGAATCAAGCTGGGTTGATTTTTGAAACTAGGTACAGAACTGAGTTTGAATATAAATAGAAAAAGCTAAATTCAAACGAGTGGGTCACAAGGAAGGTTATTGGGGCCCAGTGTCACTCATATATGCGGCGAATGACAGGGGGTCTACTGGTCAGTGGCTCATTAAACGCAAAGCGGTACGGGGCGATGTGGTGCGTTGGATTAGAATGAAGATCGACGGCTGAGGGTCGTCGTCGACAATGAACAGGTCACCGGCGAGATCAAACCCTAGCGGCTCAGTGGGGGTGCATACGGGGCATACCGGGGCTCTAGGGACTATGGCGAGGAGGGCAAACGACGAAGTCGACGACGACAAACTCAGGGGTGGTCGCGGCAGCTCCGGGGGTGAATGAAATCAACGGCTCCCTTCTTCTCCAGAGGCGTCCTGCTCCGGCGCAATTCCAGTGAGCTGCTTCTCCTCGTGATCCGGCAAAGGGGTGGAATGATCAGTGAGGTGAGGGGAGTAAGATGGTGTGAAGAAATGGAGTGGGGGTCGTCTCCTTTTACAGGCTCGACGGCGAGACCGAGAGGGATGGGCAGGCGACGGTGGCGACACGGCTACGGGCGGCTAGAGGCATGGCCAAGGTTGGCGATCGATGGGCGGTCTCCTGGCGATGCTCTAAGGTTTAAATGCGCGTGTAGGGGCGGTGGCAAATGGTCAGGAACGTGCGGTGATCTGCGCGGAAGGGGCGGCGTCTTCGACGGCGAGCGGTGGCTGTGAGGCATGGGGCGGCGAACGGGGGTGTCTGGTGTGCTCCCTAGGTCATGGAGAAGCAGTGGGCACGAGTTGCGGTCGAGGGGCGGCGTGTGCACGCGTGCCGGGTGCGGCGCTCTGGCGCATGCTCGGCATGTCGCAGTGGCACTGGGCGCACGGCATGCTCGGTGGTCCACAGATTTCCTTTGCTCGGGGAGGGGACAGTGGGTGGCGGTGGAGTGCTGGCTACCTCCTAGACATGGCTAGAGAGGGGGTGATGGCTGCTGCGGCGGGGACTAGGTTTGGCCGGCGAGGTGGCTCAGATTGCTCACCATTGATGACAATGGCCAGCTTACAGTGAGGCTATAGGTTGTCAATTAGGCTAGATGATCTACTAAATGGGTGCTGTGAGCTAGAGAGGGAACTAGTTAGGCCCAAAACACTATTAAAAATAGTGAATTTGATTTGGTTTAAATTTGCCTACCAAGTGTTTGATGAAATGGCCGCAAGAACTTGAGTTTTGAATTTTGAAAAGATTTTTGGTGGGTGTGCTAGGCATGTGTTGAGGATTCTGTGGATTCTTGGGTTTTGAAAATTGAGCTTGTTTGAGTGGTTTTTGAAATAGTGGGATCTTCCCATATGAGATAGATTCAATTTTAAACTGTCATTTAAACTAAGCATTTAAATGTTCTTGCATGATCACAAAGTGGGCCTTGGTACCTTATTATGAGTACTAACAAGGGGTGCAAATATCCATACATGTTTCTGTTAAGTTCTGAAAGTTAGGGATAGCCAAAGTAGGCATGGGAGTTAATTTGGCCAAAGTGACCATTCACTTGATTTGTTTGTTTTGACTTGTTTGTCTTTGGGAAAAGTTTGGGGATTGTTTAGATGATGTTTATTTCACCTAAGAATCATTTTACAAGCAAAGAAACACAGAACCATGGCAATTCAAAAGAATCCAAATTTTAATGCACACACATATGAATGCTTTCATATTTTTAATTGGAAAAGTTTTTGTTAACCCTAAATTTGATGATTAGAGTTTGATGATCCAAGTTTAGTATTTTTGGGATGTTACATATACATAATATTATAATAATACAAAGTCATTACAACATATACCATATAGGTATAATCATACAATACCTTATTTATCTACTACCTTATTTTTCGGATTACAACACACGGTACTCGATACCTCTAAATAGTTGCCTACTTCTAGTAGTAACGATGCTCAACATACATGCTTGATGTCCAACCGTGATGACGTGATGTTTGTCGCATAGTTTGTGGAACAAATGGCCTTCCAGAAGGAACATACTTAGTATCTGAAGTGTCAGGACTTGAGTCATTACTCAACCTGAGCGCATTGACTCCCTCCAGCTCAGTTGAAAAGTCTTCAGCAACATATTCAACATTATCTCCCGCTTGCATCTCCTGAGCTTCATTCCTTGAGTTGTCAACAGAATACGCAGATCCTGCTGATTCCCAAGTGCTCCTTTGGGCAAGATAGTTAAACACTGGATAATGTATATTCCCTGGGTTTAAAGAAGGTGTTGATGATTCAAACACTCTCTCCTCAGGATCTTCTTCTTTATCCTAATCATCTATGAACATGGCATTTCTACTACTGCTACTAGGGTTAATTCTTGCACCCATCCAGCTAGACTGTCCAACATTTCTGTCAGAACCATCTATGGACATCTGGTGTTCATGAGATCCTTCATATGATCCCATCCTCCAACCATCAGAATTCTCACTAGGAAGTTCTGAATCAGAACCATCCTCTGAACCCTGTGGTACTACATACCTCATATCCACAGTAGGATCATATATAGGTTCAGGCCTTGGTGAATAAGGATATGGTATAAAAGATTCAGGATCTATAGGTACATCCTTAAAGATAGGTGTTGCACTACTACTTGCTTCCTTATCCAACTTGAATGCTAACTGCTTCCTCCTTTTTGCATCAGTTAGATCCTCTAACATACCATTTTTATCTTCAACAATCACTTGATGTGTCTTATAAAAAGACGCAACGAGTGTTCAGTATCTATCCATAAACTTGGAAGCTAACTTAGGATTCTTCTTAACTAAAGTAAAATGATCCGGTATAGGCTCTGAGTATATAGAATCATGAGGTATCACAGAAAATGTGCTACCTTCTAACTCCTTTGCTTTATGCTCCTGGATATTAGCCATCGCCTCCACAACGGCAACATGATATGCTGCTAAGTAACTCCTACCTTCACCTATAGGTAGATCGTGATATAATCCAAGATCCTCTGGAAGTTTGATACTCACAAGATACTTGGATAACATCCGGCCATCGTAGTAGGTTATAGTGTTCACTGGAATTCTAGTTGGACAACTAAAAATGTTTAAAAGGTGACGAAGTTGGTCTGTAAATGATCCTTGATAATCATCCAGAGTCTCCTCTTTCCTTACCAAAGTCTGTTTTGGAAAATTTGGTGCCATAGCTCTGTATATCAGAAAAATATTTTTATTAGTAACCAATAATATATTGCATCATAACAAAGAAGTATCGCACTAAAACATATAACGTAATATTCTCATTTGAATACCCATTATATTTCTTTTTAGAGAATTCTTTATCGTTGCTACACTCTCCTACAGGTAATACCCTTACTAGGTTTCCAACCTAAGGTCAAAGCAATTTGCTCTGATACCAATCAAGGGTGACCCAAAGATAATACCATCGCATGTGTAGTACACTATAGTCGTTGACATGACATCCACAGAACACCGTCCTGTAAATATCACATCCCTCAGAGTGGTACAACAGAAACATTGCGGGTCCATATTACAAACATTCACACATTATTATTATTACAATACCAGAAATTCAAGACTTCAAAAGGATTCAACTTACAAACCAAAATATAAAGTGTTCCAGTGGAATTTAAAAGTAGCAACTCCATCTAGGAGTTGAGCTCAACAGCTTATTCTATAGAGTTCATGCTGCTCGGCTCCGTCGGTTACTACTAACTAGGGTACTTAGTTGGACTCGTTGTCATTGACACCATAGCGGATTTCATAATCCATTCCTTTAACACCTCCTGACAGGTCAGGCTCCTCGTAGAACACATCTTCTTGGCATTCGGCTGCATACATTGGCACGTCTTCGGGATCCTTAGAATCTAAGCAAGGGATCAAAGGAAAGGATGAGTAACAGCGTTACCCAACAAGTTCATTTTATGCAAGGTGGGAAGTTTGATGCTCTAACTACCACCTCGGATTATAAATCCTTGGCACTATGAAGTTTTTTGTAAATATTTCTTCAAAGATTGATTTTATTATAAAAATCTATGACCATCAGCTTCACAGGTTGACCAGAACTTTCATGGAGTTCCTTTCCTGCCGCGTTCATAGCTCCTTTCCGGAACAGGGAGTAACAAGTTACAATTCTTACACTCTATAGAGGTGCGTTACTTTACCCATGAGAGATCAACTCCTTGTTGCACAACCGGGCGTACTTTCCTGTCCACAATTCCATGATGTGGGGCCCAGTAGTTGGTCCAAGCCAATCACTGCCCCCTTCGCGACCTCGCATGCCTCCTTGGTGTACACCATGCCCACATACTGAATTACGGCAATGGTTTGTACAAACCATTAGATGCCAGAACTATCATGGGACGATGAGGGTTCCCACCCATATGTTGTATATCCTCTACGAATTACCAATTAATATGAACGCTACGAGGATAACAACCACGACCTACACAACCGACTACATGCGAGAGGAAGAAGATACAGCTGACTTCTCTGTCCCATTCCAAATCTCATGGCTAACGCGTAATATACGGCGCTAGAATCACTGATGTCAGGGGTTATTAAGTCCCTAATTGATCATCATTGTTGCAAATAGAACCCTAAGTTCTATTGGTCCATTATATCATCACTTAGGATGATATCTATGATTTCTTTATTTGTGAAAATAATATTTTCTTTCTTTGGAGTATATATGATAACACACAATTTGCAAATACTTTGATAAAGACTCTTCAAAGGACATGAGCAAATGATGAAATTGCCTTGTAATGGCAAGGTAGTGAAGTCTGATGCTTGCGCTGGACCTTGAGCTTCTATGTCTACAAAAACATCATTATTGCCCGGTAAGGACAATATTTAAAGAAGCAAAATGATTATGCAAAGTAATGTAATGCATTATTTAATTTTATGTGTATTGTCCCCCCATTATTTAAATTATAAAAATTCTTTTTCATAATAAAGAATTTATAAATATTAATTTTTAATATTTATTGAATATTGTATTATATTATTTTATTCCCTTTTATTTGAATTTTACTAATTTAATAATCCCTTTAAGAATTATCATTTAAATCCAAAAAATGTTATTAAATATTTGTTTAGTATTTTTTTAAATACTATAATATTAATTTGTAATGAAAGTGATTTTTATTTATTTTTATCAACTTTCAATAATTTTGTAAAATTCCAAAAGGAATATTTATATTTCCAAATTCTTAATAAAACTTATATGTCTAAAATTTTATCTCTTAATTTATTTGGATAGTTTGGATTATTGTGAATCCAAAAATATTTTATTTATAATTTTTGGATTTTTATTTTATTTTCTAGAATTTATTTAAGTTCAGGGGCATTTTGGTCTTTTTCCATTTATTAAAACAGGATTTAAGTGATTTGGGCTGATTGTTTGGGTTTATTTGGCCCTTGTGGCCCAGTAGGGAAAAGTCAAAACAACACCCCGAAGGGGTCTTGGCCCAACCAGCCCAACTCACCCTCTGTCTCTCCCTCGATCTCACCTCTCTTCTTCTCCTCCACCGACCCCGTGGTCAGCGATGCTATCGCCGGCGTTTCAGGCCGTCGTGGACCTTCTTGGCCGCCGCCGTGGTGCATAGGGTGGTTGTCAACCCTGCTTCACCCTTATGTCCAATTCGATTTGGACCTGGAGCCCTCCTGTGGCCAGATCAATTCCGTTCTGAACCCTAGGGTTTGGAGTGGCGTTGGTGCTAACGTCGCCGCTGCTATCGTGTGCTGTGGTGATGCTCCTCGCCCCCAGGCGTGGCTATAGTCACCGCATCGGCGTGGTATGGGTCGTAGTGCCCCCTTGGGGGTGCTCCCCGTGCCACCGTGTTCGTCGGCCTCCTCTGCTTCCTCTACTACTCTTCAGCGAGGACCATAGGTGAGTCGTTCTTCTTCCCCTCGTGTCCTCTTTGCTAGGTCATCCTATGCTATGTGTTGGTAGTGACCATTCCTGGTTAGTGTCCTGTCCTGATTAAGATGGTTTGTTCTGCTTAGGGTTCATACCCCTCTCTAATTAGATATCTAATGAGTTGGATCAAGTTTTGATGGTCCCTAAGCATGATAAGTGGTTGTTAGCTGTGGCTTGCTGCTTATGATTATCTGTGGTGATGCTAATGGTTTACCAGATGATTCTATGGATTAATTTTGTTATGGTTCAGAGGGTACGGTTGCTCTAGAAGCAATACTTGGGAAATCTAGTGGTTTAATAGCTCACCACTTGGTTAATGACAGTGAGTGTTGTGTGATGAAGTCACTGCATTAGTACTATTGGCTTAAGAATTCATATATAGCTTGAGATCAAATGGTCTCTTACAGTGAAGATATGTATATGGATTTTCTTGATTATGATTCCTGTGACGTCAGGAAAATGATTTTATAGTTAGCTATGAGTGTAATTGTGAAAGTTGAATGTCTAACCTTCTTAGTTTAGAATTGTTCTTGTGACACCATCCTTTTATGGCACACGAGATTAGATTCTATTACTTGGTTTGGTTTTGTTCAAGCTTAAAATTAGCTTGGCATTATAGATAAGTGGAATTCTCTTTCCTTGCATCCCTAGAACCCATGATGTTGGTCTGAGGTTTAGGGATTAAGCCTTTATCTTGTTGTTTCTCATGGATTGGTTCTGGTAGTGATACCAGCTACTGATTCTTGAGTCAAAGTTGGAAAAATGATTGTAAGCTTGATAAATTAAATGGGTCCATAAGATGAAATTCTAAGGTGCTACTCCTATTTAAGAGGTGTGCCTAGAAGTTCAAATCTTGGCTATATTTATTCCTGAAATTTAAATATAGCTTGACATCTAGGATCAATGATGTTGTCCTGAGATCTTAGTTGGATCATTATAGTTTTCTGATTGCTTTTAGTGTTTAAACTTCAGTGATGGATTCACCCCACTTGGGTGTTTTTCTGAGAATTTGAGTATGAGACAAATCATGAATGCTTGTCTAATCTTAGATAGTTAGATCATGTGATGGTCTATTTTACTCACCACACTCATTTGATGTTGGGGTTGTAAGTGGTTGATCTTGTGGCTAGCTTGATCTGATGCTCCTCCTGGTACTTCTAGTTATTGGACTTGTCCTTGATCTATCTCTCCACTTCCTGGTCCTGGTGGCTTGATCTTGTCCTTGCTATCCACCTGATCTACCCCCTCCTTATGTCACCATCTTGGTGAGATTATCAAGGTTGTGATTGGTGTGATCTTGCTTAGCTTTGATTTGGTTTAGCTGCTGGGCTTGGTGTGTAAGAAGCAGGAAATGGTGTGGTTTGGCTTGCCCACGACTGTGCTGATAGTTTTATGTGTGTGGAGCTGTTCCTGCTGTGCTGACAACACACACCATGCAGTTTGGTGTGTGTGCTGCCTGTGTGCCTGCTGCACACCTTGTGGATATGTTCCGGTTATGAAGTTACCTTTATCTAGTTACTCTTACTTGGCTGGTAAAACTTGCCCCTCCTTACTGTTTGGACTTATTTGACTTCTAGCTTAAATTATGAAAGATTCAGTTCTTTCATATTTGTGAAAATTTCCCCTTTAAAAGATTACTCAATGATGAAATCTTGAACAGTGCACTTCACTGTCAGTTCTGAGAGTAATATAATTTTAACCTTAACTTTCTTTCTTTTTGTTTGTGTTTGTTTTGCAGGTACCAGACTTGGAAATTCAAGACTTTAGTCTAGGTTTCTTTTTCTTTGTAGAATAGTCATATGTAATATTTCTTTATTCTTTTGTAATTTTATGTTTATTCTTTTGTAATAAAGATTGTACTATTATTCAATAAAGAAATATTATTCTTCTATTTAATTACTATTGTAAAGATTATTGCTCATTTCCATAAGTTACATTTGTGTAACTTATTTATTGAATAAAATTTTGAAATGAAGATTCTTATTCTTAATTGTTTTCTTTATATAAAGTTTGAACTACTAATTATTAACTCTTGACTAAAGCATAATACTAAAACATAACTTTAAATCCTTTTGAACTATAAATTCAATACTCAAGTTTATATTCAAATTTCATTTCCCAAAACACATTAGTCCACAAAGATCATATCAAAGTCTATAACAATCATCCTTCAAGACTATACCTAATCTCAAAGTATGAAAGAAACTTTGATCACTTTAGGTTTTTATTTGGCGAAAAAATTACCCACATTTTTACAAATGAATGCATGAATTTTCACAGATTCCTAAATCTACCCTTCGTTGGTTCCTAAATGCTGGGATGTTACAGACGGTTACTTGTTTAAGTCCGAGAATAATGGTTGTTTGATTTATATGAGTAATATGTTTTATGCACATGCACCTTTGATAGATGGTCTATTCTTATTGAATCTCGATTGTATAAATACACACATTAATAACATTGAAGCTAAACGTTTGAAATTGATCGATAACTCGACCTATATGTGGCACTATCGTCTTGGTCACATTGGAGTGAAGCGTATGAAGAAACTCCATTCTGATGGACTTCTTGAATCACTTGATTTTGAATCACTTGAAATATGCGAAGCATGTCTGATGGGTAAAATGACTAAGACTCCATTTTCTGGTATGATGGAGCGTGCTACGGACTTATTAGAAATCATACATACCGATGTTTGTGGCCCGATGAGTGTAGCATCGTGCGGTGGTTATCGTTATGTTCTTACCTTCACGGATGACTTGAGTAGATATGGGTATATCTATTTCATGAAACATAAGTCCGAAACTTTCGAGAAGTTTAAGGAATTTCAAAGTGAGGTACATAATCAACATAACAAGAAGATTAAATTTCTACGATCTGATTGTGGAGGTGAATATCTAAATTATGAGTTTGGCCATCATTTGAAGAAATGCGGAATACTTTAACAATTGACACCGCTGGGAACACCACAACGTAATGGTGTGTCCGAACATCGTAATCAAACTCTCTTAGATATGGTTCGTTCTATGATGTCACTTACAGATTTACCACTATCGTTTTGGGGTTATGCATTAGAAATAGCCGCGTTCATTTTAAATAGGGCACCATCTAAATCCGTTGAAACGACACCGTATGAATTATGGTTTGGGAACAAACCTAAATTGTCGTTCCTTAAAGTTTGGGGTTGTGAAGCTTATGTAAAGAAGTTACAGCCAGACAAGCTTGAACCCAAAGCAGAAAAATGCGTCTTCATAGGATACCTGAAGGAAACTATTGGGTATACCTTCTATTATAGATCCGAGGGAAAAATCTTTGTTGCCAAGAATGGATCCTTTCTAGAGAAGGAGTTTCTCTCAAAAGAATTGACTAGAAGGAAAGTAGAATTCGACGAGGTTGTTCAACCTTCTCTCGAACTTGAGAGTAGCGTAGCACCGAAAGTTGTTCATGTGGCGCCTACACCAATAAGAGAGGAAGCTAATGATGTTGATCATGAAACTTCAGTTAAAGTAACTACGGAACCTCGCAGGTCAACGAGAAATCGTACCACTCCTGATTGGTATGATCCCGAGAGTGTCATGTTGGTGGACAACACCGATGACCCTGCGACATATGAGGAAGCGATGATGAGCCCAGATTCCAATAAATGGCAAGAAGCCATGAAATCCGAGGTTGGATCCATGTACAAAAACCAAGTATGGACTTTGGTGGACTTACAGGATGGCCGGAAGGCGGTTGAGAACAAATGGATTTTCAAGAAGAAAACAGATGTTGATGGTAATGTTACTGTCTATAAAGCTTGACTTGTCGCAAAAGGGTTTCAAAAAATTCGAGGAGTTGACTACGATGAGACTTTCTCACCGATAGCGTATCTAAAGTCTGTGAGAATTTTATTAGCAATATCTGCATATTATGATTATGAGATATGGCAGATGGATGTCAAAATGGAGTTCTTCAATGGAGACATTGATGAAGAGTTGTATATGGTACAACCCAAAGGTTTTGTCGATCCTAAAGATGCTAACAAGGTATGCAAACTTCAACGGTCCATTTATGGATTGAAGCAAGCATCCCGGGGTTGGAATCAACGTTTTGATAAGGTGATCAAAAGTTTTGGTTTTATACAAACTTATGGAGAATCTTGTATTTACAAGAAAGTGAGTGGGAGCTCTGTAGAATTCTTAATACTATATGTAGATGACATATTGTTGATTGGAAATGATGTAGACCATCTTAATAGTGTCAAGGATTATTTGAATAATAGTTTTTCAATGAAAGATCTTGGTGAAGCAGCTTACATATTAGGCATAAAGATTTATAGAGATAGATCGAGACGCCTCATATCATTGTCACAGTACATATTTGGACAAAGCTCTAAAGAGGTTTGGAATGGAAAATAGCAAGAAAAGGTTCTTGCCCATGTTGTCCAATACGACCTTGAGTAAAACTCAAAGTCCTGCAACGACATAAGATAGAGAAAGGATGATTAAAACTCCCTATGCCTCAGCCATAGGATCTCTTATGTATGCCATTTTATGTACTAGACCCGATATTGCATATGCTGTTAGTTTGACTAGCAGATATCAAAGTGATCCAGGAGTGGATCATTGGACAGTGGTCAAAAACATCCTTATGTACTTGAGAAGAACTAAGGATATGGTTCTTTCTTATGGAGGTGGTGAACAACTCTTTGTTAATGGTTACACCGATGCTAGTTGGAACACCAATCCGGATGATTCTAAATCTCAATCTAGATACGTATTTACTTTGAATGGTGCAACAGTTAGCTAGATGAGTGCAAAGAAAAGCGTTGTGGTGAGATCTTCAACTAAATCAGAATACATAACTGCTTCGGAGGCTTCACAAGAGGCAATATGGATGAAGGAGTTCATTCAGAGCTCGGTGTGGTTCCAAGTGTGCTGGACCCAATGTCTATCTATTGTGATAACATGAGCGCCATAGCCAATGCGCAAGAACCAAGGTCACACAAGAAGCTAAAGCACATCAAGCTACGTTTTCACGCTATTCGAGATCATGTCCAAGATGGTGACATAAAGATTTGCAAAGCACACACATATATGAATGTGGCGGATCCTTTGACTAAACCTCTCCTGAGGGCAAAACATGACCAGCACCAAACCGCCATGGGTGTTCGGTATATTACCATGTAATCTAGATTAGTTGACTCTAGTGCAAGTGGGAGACTGTTGGAGATATGCCCTAGAGGCAATAATAAAAGTGGTTATTATTATATCTTTGTGTTTATGATAAATGTTTACATTCATGCTATAATAGTATTAACCGGAAACATCATTAATACTTGTGTGATATGTAAACTAAATTTGAGTCCCTGGTAAAGCCTCTTTATAATACTAGCTTGTTGGTTAATAGATGATCGTGGTTTCTCGATCATGAACATTGAGATGTTATTAACAACAAGATCATATCATTAGGAGAATGGTATGATGGACATACTCCTATAGATAAGCGTATCATAAAGATCAAGTCATTTCGATAGTTTGTTTGCTATAAGCTTTCTGATACATAGTAACCTAATTCCTTCGACCATGAGATCATGCTAATCACCATCACCGGAAGGATGCTTTGATGACATCAAACACCACACCGTAACTGGGTGGTTATAAAGGTGGCATTGAGTGTTCGGAAAGTATGTGTTGAGACACATGGATCAAGAGTTGGATTTTCCATCCATATGACGGATAGATATACTCTGGGCCCTCTCGGTGAAATGTCATCCAATTAGCTTGCAAGCATGTGACTGGCTCACAAGGGATCACATATCACGGGAACGAGAAAAGAGTACTTATCGATAACGAGGTTGAACTAGGTATGCAAAGATACCGACAATCAAACCTCGGATAAGTAAACTATCGCGAGAAAAAGGGAAATTGGTATCGTATGTAAGTGGTTCATTCGATCGCAAAGTAATAGTAGAAATATGTGGGAGCCATATGAATTTACAGATTCCTCTATTGGTTATTAATCGGAGAAGTGTCTCGGTCATGTCCGCATAATTCACGAACCGTAGGGAGACACACTTAAAGATTCGATGTTGTTTAGTAGATATGGAATGTAAGTAGGGAAACCGAATGTTGTTCGGAGTCTCGGATGGGATCCGGGATATCACGGGGAGATCCGGAATGGTCCGGATAATAAGATTCATATAAGGGAAGTCCGATTTTGGAGTTCGGGAATGATTTGGATGTTTTCATCGGAGGGGTTCTAGAAGGGTCTAGAAGGTTCACCGGACCGGAAGGGGAATGGTCCATGAATGTGTCATGGTTAAGTGGAATGATTGGATCATGTCCTAGGTCACTTTAGTTGGACATTTGCGAGAGAGAAATAATGCTCTAAATTGAAAGTCAAAAGGGAGGTTTGAAAAGTCAAACTGGAACAATAATTTCCTAGTGGAAGAAGGAAAGAGTCTTTCCTTCCATCCAACTTGGGTTTGGGTATGGATTCAAAATCTGCTCTCCCAAGATGCCCTCCCTCTCATAAATAGAGGGAGAGGGCTGCCCCAAAGCACACAACACCATCCATCCCCACCCGTGCGCCGCCGCCACCCACACCGCCGCCCACACCGCCACCACCTCACCACAACATTGCTCATGCCGACACATCCTCCTCCTCTCTGGCCTTCTAAACCTAGATCGCTCGAAACCCTAGATCCTCCATAACTCGCACCGACTTAGGCAAAGCCCTGCGGGATCTTCCCTCTACTTCCGACACCACGCCGTCGTGCTGCCGGAATCGCGAGGGGAGAACTACAACCTCCGCTGCCTGCTGAAACAAGGGAGAGGAAGGTCTTCATTGAGTACCGAACGTGTGACCGACTACGGAAGCGCTGCCGAAACGCAGTGCTGGAAGGATCATCTATGCGATCTTGAGATCGGCAAGTGTATGACTATATCACCCACGAGAATCTGCTCTCGTTAACCGCTTTGCAATCTTTGAGGGTGAGTACTCTAATGGACTTGTTGCTTCAATCTAGTAGATAGATCTTGGCTTGTTTGTATGCATGCGGTAGAATTTTTTTGTTTTCCATGCTACGAACCCCTACACTTATATAGATAGGCCAGGTCCCGGGAGAGGTTGAGTCAGTTATAAATTAGGGTTGATATCCTTTGAAATTCTATCTAATCTAGACTTATCCTCCAAGGAGTCGAATCCGCCACGGGCTTGGGCCACCCGAAATCTTCATGGGCTGCGTATCCTCACG
Source organism: Avena insularis (assembly GCA_023614405.1). Lineage (NCBI taxonomy): Eukaryota > Viridiplantae > Streptophyta > Magnoliopsida > Poales > Poaceae > Avena > Avena insularis. Next base: position 103,723 of record JAJUPC010000279.1, read on the forward strand.
TGGGACTTCCTTGGGCTGGACCGGGTATACCAAACTTATGAACCCATAGGGTATATCCATGTTAGTAGCCCCCGAGTGTTCAGTCGAATTGTAATTCGGCTGGAGGCTCTTCGATCTTTCGGGTGCTTTTATAGTTGAGCCTATTTTACAAGGAGAAACGTTTGGTTCATAGGGATTGTTGATGTGTGTGCCTGGCTCACCCGGTGGATCGGGGCCAGTTAACTGTCATAGGAGAAAACAACACGACCTTCATCAGACTCGAGTCCCCGGACTTGAATCTGGGACAATTTCTGGTGTGATTCGACTTAGGCCGTTGAGGTCTTACAGGAGTCGAATCCCAGTATTTTTCGAATGATGTACCCAACGCGTCCGTCAGGATTTTCATCGTGCCTGTTGACACAGAAATTTACTAGCAGAGCGCAGTCGGGTGTGTTGCCAGGCCATCAGACGATATCTGTAGGTCTTATCTTCGCGTCGTTGACACAACATCCAAAATTTCATCACCGTGGAGGTGTTTAGGATGACCAAGGAGACTGCTTCTCACTTAGCGTTGGTGTGGGGCAAAGTTGCTAAAAGATTTTTGTCATATTTGATCCGAAGGATCTCAGTCGAATAATTCATAGGGTGCGCGACCAGCGCTCTCTATGGTAGTAGCCCCCGAGTGTCTGTTCGAGTCGTAGACTCGAGCAGAGACTTTTAGTTTAGTCGTTTACATTATTAGTCTGAAGGACACATTTTTTCGGATGCGCGAATTACGCTCCCTATGGGAGTATCCCCCGAGTCCATAGTGGAGTCGCAGACTCGACATAGGACTCGAAGATTTTTTCAAGGTTGCATTGTCTTTTTAATTTTTTGGGTGCGCGGCCAGCGCTCCTATTAGGAGTAGCCCCCGAGTATTTGGTTGAGTCGTAGAATCGAGTAAGCACTTATTGTAATCGGTCGAAATCTGCGAGCCGTTGCTTGGCTTTGCTTTGATGATGTCATTGCTGACGATTGGTGAGCTCAAACGTCTGCAGCAGCAGAGACGATGTGATGGGATGATCGTGGGTCCCACCGCCTAACTTGACGTTGACTAGTCACGCGTAGACGTGGCAGAAGTTACGGCATCTCCTGGATTTCCGCGTGTAGTGGACGACGTGTTGGTGACGGTTCGGTTTGATGCTGACACGTATATGGTGAGATCTGAGATACATGCTATGGCTTCTCGATCGACGGCTCCAATGAGTCGTCTTCGTCCTTTTATACCACGGGGAAAAATAATGATTTTTTAGCCATCGCCATTTTCTCTGATCTCCATTGCCACCATTTCCTTAAGATTTCTGCTTGTCCTTGCGCACTGGACTCTCTCCGTACCTTTCCTTCCTCATTCCTCTGTTTGCATCGACGCATCCGCCGCTCGAAGATGGGCAAGCCGAAGAATACGGAAGCTACTGGAGCGGGATCGAGCGCCGTCAGTGCTGGCAAGAAGGTCGCCGCTATGGCCCGTGTCACCGACGGCGGGTGGAAGTGCACAGAGATGCGTGAGGCAGACTTGCGCGATCTGCGTGATTCCAGCCTTGTCTCCAAGGATAAGGATGACGTCGTACTCCCTGGCCAAGAGGTAATTCCTTGCCAACCCGAAGGGTTTCGGGTGATGTTTTACGCTTTCATCGCCCGAGGTCTCTCTCTTCCCGTCCACGAATTCCTTCGTGGACTCCTTTTTTTCTACGGGATTTAGTTGCATCATCTGTCTCCCAACTCTCTTCTTCATGTTGATTACTTCATCACTTTGTGCGAGTGTTGGCTCGGCATCAAGCCGCACTTTGGCCTCTTCCAGAAACTATATTCTGTGAAGAGGCAATCCGGTGCCGATGGTGTTTATCCGCTCGGCAGCTGCATCATCTCTATTCGCTCCTGTGTCCAATTTCTCCTTTTCCATTTGCGAGTCCGTCAAATACTAGCACCAGAAGTGGTTCTATATCCGCGACGTCAAGTTGGAAGGGCATCATTTTGGTCTCCCCCCTTTCGATTCTGCATAGAATATCATCCGAAAGAGGTTGTGGAACAACGACGTCTTAGAGGGTGAAACGGCGGAGGTGGAGAATCTCCACAAGCGGGTGGAGGCACTCCAGCTGGTGGCCAGCAAGGAGGTCAACGGTGTCGACATCACCTGCACCTTCCTCAATTGTCGGGTGCAGCCGCTCCAACCGAGGGCGCACCCGATGTTTATGTATGCTAGCCGCAGTGATCCAACAAGGGTTTCGCCAGAGGAGTTGTCTTCGGGTGACCTTGATAGAGTTCGTCAGCCCCTGCCGAAGTTCAAGGCCGACGATGACCTCCTGGGTAAATCCTTGACCTCCCCGTTCAGTATCAATAAAGTAGTCCCGAAGGTGAGTAAATTTGTGGTTGCGCGTAGCGCTATTTCGAGTGCTAGCTGTTTGCTATTTGTACTAACAACGTGTCATCTTCTTATCTTTGATTTGCAGGACTTCAAGGTAGCGGGGATGACTCCCCCTCTACCTGAGAATTTCCCAGTTGCGTCGGATAATGAAGCGCGGAGTCCGACTCCGAGCTTTCCCCGGCGCAATCGCCTACCACGGAAGCCCCCGAGCCGAGTGAAGGGCGGACCCAAAAACGCTCCCGGAGTGAATCTTCAAATGGGGCGACACCACCAACACCAAGGGGTCCGTCCTTCCTTGAGCAGCACGGCGAGGATGAGGGTTCTTTGTCTGCACCTTTTCCTGTCGTGCCCATTCGGGTGGTTGCCCCGCAGCCGCCAGCCAAGAAGAAGGAGAAGGTGGCTCCTGTCTTCAATTTGTCAGACATCGAATCGTAAGTGATTTTGTTTGAGTCTTGTTACCATGTTCGTGTTCGAAATTTTAGCTTGTTATTGATCTGATAAGTGCTAGAAGTAACCCTTCGGAGGAGTCCCTTGATGAGGACATCAAAGAAGTCGTCGCGGAATCGAAGCCGGCAGCTTCTTTTCCCCAGGTGGTGGCCAACTCTGAGGACATGGATTCAAGCTTCGCTAAGCGGGAGGCTCGTGCACTCGTGACTCGGAAGAATATATGCAAACCTTCGGATTCCATGCATGAACACGTAAGTGTTGTTCTTTCGTTGCCTAGGGGATCCCCCGAGCCCTTTATTCATCAGGGTTTTCTTGCTTCCGTGCAGCCCTTTGTCCGCAGCGCCAATCTTCTTATCCAGCATCATCTGGCGTTGGAGGATGAGCTGAAGCAGCTCTGAGGTGCGTTGCTTTATTCTCTGATATTTTTTAGTGCTTCATGATGGGGATGTGCCTACCGGGGTATACCCAGCAGAACATTTCCGACTGGCCCAAGAACTGGCGAGTGGGCCTGCAGGATGGCGACTGGATCGTGGCCCGGCGTGGATCTGAGCGACTGGAAGCTGAAGGCCCAGGCGAGTAGATAGGCCCAGTCGGATTAGGTTAAACAAGTATCGAAGCCTTAACTGATTCGGTTGAGATATGTAAACCCTAGGGGAGGTGAGCCTATATAAACCTCCTGCAGGCGTGTAGAATCGTTCCTTCATACACCCAAGCGACTCGCCGAGCTCGCCCATTGTACCACCTCCATAATACAATCTAGCAGGAGTAGGTCTTTACCCTCCGGGGGGGCGAACCTGGGTAAAGCCCTGTGTCTCCGCCCTCATCTCGCACCGCAGATGGCTGGCCGCCCTTGCCCCTCGTTCTACTACTCGCTGCCGATTGCAGCATCTGCCGTGACCATTCCCACGACAGTGGCGCCCACCGTGGGGCCTGGCCGGTGTTCTGCGGCGAGATCCAATCCGCCCATCAACGAGACGGCCGCCACCGGCCGCATGATAGCAATCCGCGAGATGCTCCAAATCTTGCCGAGCAGCTACGTCCCGGCGGTGCGACCCGTCATGCACAGCGTGACCCTACCGGTCAGCATGATCAGCCTCTTCGTCGGCCTCACCGACGTCATCGTCTCGGAGGACTCGGCTCGCATCCGCGAGTCACCGCCACGCGATCGGCTCTCCGAGAGCCAGATCCGCACGATCCATCGCCTCGCCTCCGAGTACAACTCGGCCCACAACAACATGGCCGAAAACTCAGCGGCCGCAGAAGACGCGACCCTCAACGACGACGCCGACTCGGCGACCCCGGCGTCACTCGCCGGATCCATCACCGCGGCTTCACCCGCAGGCTCCATCACCCAGCTCTCCAACATGGGAGACTTCGAGGACCCCTCCATCCTTGGAATCTTCGACTTCAACTCCGGGTCAGAAAATTCCGGCGATCTCAGCGGGACGGTCATGCCCGCGACCTACATGGCGACCGGCACCGAACCGCCGGAGGACCCCTTCTCCACCCCGATCCCTCCTAACGCCATGGTAACGGAGGTCGAGGAACTCCGCCTGAAGCTGGCGGAGGCAGTGCGCAAGGAGCAAGCCGAGCGCGAAAACTTTTGCCTCGAGCAGGTGACAGCGCAGGAGCTATCGTGCTACCACCAGCAGCGGATCAGGTCGCGCCTGAACCCCACCGTTCAGGGGCGCGCCCTAAACTTCGACGATGAAAACGACCCGGCCCGCGTGGCCGAGCGCGTGATCTGGAAGAACGCGCCACCAGGAGGAAGCGCTCGGCCCACGCCAGGGTCGACGGCGATGGGCGCCCCACCTCCACCCAACCGCACACCCCCCAGGGATCAGCCGCGAATAGTAGTCTCCTCACGGGAGCGAGACGCAAATGGCCTCCCACTGTTCTCCACCCCGATGGACAACCTCGTGGCGGGCCGAGCAGCAGCCGACAACATCACGGCCACCGGCGACGGCGCCCTACAGATCTAGTACGTCAGGGCCCTACTCGCAAAGGCCGTCGAGCAGCAAAACGCAGGCGCCGACTCGCAGGGTCGAGTGTACTCGCGTTCTTCGGGAAGCAGAGCAGCCTCGAGCGGCCGCCCAATGGCGGCAAACACCCTCAACTGCCCGCCACCAGAGCCACTGCAGCTCCAACATCGACCCGTGAACGTGGCACTCTCCACCAACGACCCCAGGCCAGCGACCAACTTCGTCGCTGCCAACGGTCAACCCATCGACGCCCGCACCCACATCATCAACAACCAAAGCTGGCGCGCACGCCAGCCCGACGACCTGTGACACACCCTAACCAATCGCCGCGACGGTGAGCCCATGGGGTCGCTCAGTCGGCTCGGCCCCAAGTGCTTCGGACCAATGATCCGAGGCGAGAAGTACCCGCCAAACTTCAAAGCACCGAAGGAGATAGAAAATCGACCCTCGTATGCGACCCGCCCGTCTGGCTCGACACATACCTCATGGCGATGGGGATCGCGAGCCACACCGACCTGCTAGCCGCCGTTACCTCCCCGATGATGGAGGGGCGTGCGGCGATGGATCAACACCCTCCCGGATAGTATCGACTCACAGGAGGAGATCTGCGACGCCGTCGACCACTTGAGTGATCCTACACGCCACCACCATCGAGGACCTAGAGCGATGTGTCCAGGGACCCCAGGTCGACCATAGCCGGGTCCAGCGGTGGCAGAACTCTGGTACAGCGGTCGACATCCACCGGACACCGCGATCCATTGCTTCAAGACCTCGTGCGCTCTGAGCCGCTGGTCGCCAAGCTCAGCGACACTCTACTTTCGACAACATACAGACCTCCTCGAGATTGCCAAAGCGGTGCAGCGGAGGAAGATCCAAACCAGTAAACCGACGATGAGTCGAAGTCAACGCCGCGGCAACGAGCGGCAATGACGGCGGTCCGACCTACGCTACAGCAACACTCGCCTCACCGGCAAGCGCCCGCGATGGCGAGTCGACTTCGTCGCCAACGCCGAACACGCTGCGCGAGCCCAAGAGCTTCGCGCGATGGAGGACAACGCCCGACGGCGGCAACTACAAGGCCAAGCCAAGGTTCGACCCAGCGGCCCTTCTTAACCAACCTTGTGCGTTTCATAGCAGGAAGGAAGCACCGCGCACACAACCGCCGACGCCACACCCTCGGGGAGATCGAGAAGGCAGCGAGCATGGGAGGACCCGACAACGACCCGCCAAACGGCGGAAAATTGACAAAGTGGCGGCTCGCTCCATACCTTCACGAGCTTCAACACGAAGCGAGAAGAAGGCCATCGCCACGCCGTCGCCGTCAACGCGGTGGCTCGGTGGACGTTCCCGATTCCTCAACTGGTGAAGCAGCCCATCACCGGAGCCGCCAAGACCACTCGCCACGCGCCAGTACCCGTGAAGTCGCCCTGGTGGTCAAGCCTAAGGTCGGCGACTACTGGCTCCCCAAGACATTGATGGACGGCGGCAGCTCCATCAACATCCTGTACCTGGACACCTTCAGGCGGCTGCGGCTCCCGCAGTCGATGATCGAGACGACCCACACCACGTTCCATGGCATCGTCCCCGGTCGGAAGGCATACCCGATCGGCAAGGTCACGCTGCCAGTCACCTTCGGCACACCAGCAAACTTCCGCACCGAGCGGATCGTCTTCGAGCTGGTGCCCTTCGACAGCCCCTACCACTGCGTCCTGGGGCGCCAGGCGTTCGCCAAGTTCATGGCAGCGCCCCACTACGCGTACAACACGATGAAGCTCCCCGGGCCGTGCGGCGTCATCACCATCAACGGCGACCCTGACATGGCCGCTGAGTGCGAGGCCAAAGGAGCCGAACTCGCTGACGCCGTCATCACGGCAGAGTCCAACCACGCCGATGAGCTCGCCAAGTACACGAGCGGGGTCAACAACGACGACCCCACCATACTCAAGAAGCCCAACTCGGAGGGCGCAAACACCTCAACCTTCGAGGCGACAACGCACACCCACACCGTCGAGCTGGTCCCAGGCGACTCCAGCCAGACGGTGACGATCGGGACGGGCATGAGCCCAGCCTAGGAAGGCACGCTCATCGAGTTCCTCCGTGAGAACAGGGACATCTTCGCATGGAATCCCTCTGACATGCCTGGTGTCCCTAGGGATCTCGCTGAGCACAAGCTAAACGCCGACCCCAAAGTGCGACCCGTCAAACAGTCGCTGCGGCCCTTCAATGAAAGCGCCGCCGAGCAATCGCCGAGGAGGTGCAGTGTCTACTCGCTGCAGGCTTCATCCGGCCAATCAAATACTCCAAGTGACTGGCAAACCCAGTCCTGGTCGAGAAGAAGAACGGGACCTAGAGGATGTGTATCGACTACACAAACTTGAACAGCGCCTGCCCAAAGGAGCAGTTCGTCCTCCCGTGGATCGACCAAATAATCGATTCCACCGCGGGCTCGGAGTCGCTATGTTTCCTCGACGCCTAGTCTGGGTACAACCAGATCAAAATGGCCGTCGAGGACGAGGAAAAGATGGCGTTCATCACGCCATTCGGAGCCTTCTGCTACACCGCCATGACCTTCGGCCTCAAGAACGCCGGGGCGACCTACCAGCGGTGCATGCAAGAGTGCCTCGCGAGCCAAATTGGCCGCAACATCCACGTCTACATCGATGACGTGGTCGTAAAGTCCGCTCGCCAGGGCGACCTACTCGCCGACCTGGCGGAAACATTTGCCAACTTGCGAAAATACAAGATAAAGCTTAACCCAGGCAAATGCACCTTCGGTGTACCAGCAGGGCAACTACTGGGGTACGTCGTCTCCAAGCGAGGGATCGAGGCGAACCCCACGAAGATCGACACGATCGCCCGGCTCGGCAAACCCGGGTGCTCGCGGCGTCCGAAACGGGCGGTAGCAGCTCTCGGTCGCTTCATCCCCGCTTTGGGCGAAAAGCGATGCCCCTATACCGCTGATGCGCAAGAACCCCACCTTCCGGTGGGACAAGGAGGCGGATGACGCCCGCGACCTCAAGAAGGTGCTACCGCCGCACGCTACTCGCCGCCCGTCGACAAAGAACCCATGCTGGTTTACGTCGCGGCCTCTGAGCGTCGTCATTGCCGTCATGGTCGTCGGCGACCGGAGGAAGGAAAGGCGCCAAAGACAGCGACCGTGTACTACATCAGCGAGGTCCTCACCGAGTCGCGCGGCGATACCCGCGATACCAAAAGCTGGTATACGCGGTCTTGAGCTCAAGCGGCGCTGCCGCACTACTTCGAGAGCACACGATCACGGTCGTCTCCTCAGCACCACTGCAAGACATCATCCGCATAACAGCGAGGCGACGGGCGGGTCGCCAAGTGGGCGTCGAGATCGGCGTCCACAACATCAAATCTGAGCCATGAAAAGCGATCAAGTCGCAGCCCTAGCGGACTTCATCGCCCGATCGAAGAGGCCCAGCAGCCGAGAAGCTGCCATACCTCCATTCTGGAGCACGCCCACGGCTCCAAGAACGCGGACGGCGCAGCGCGGATCGTGCTAACTTCACCAAAGGCGACAAGCTCGCTCGTCCTGCCTCGACTTCACCCTGCACCAACAACATGGCGAAATCGAGGCCTTACTCCACGGCATGCGAGCTGCCAAGGAGATGAATGTCAACCGCCTACGCTGCTACGGAGACTCCGACCTCGTCGCTGGGCAAGTCGCTGGCACCTGCGACGCCGTCTCCCCCACCATGGCGGCGTACCTCCAAGCAGTGGACAAGCTGGGCGGACACTTCACAGGCTACTCCGTCGAGTGGATCAACAGGCCGAAGAACGAGGAGGCCGACGCACTCTCTCGCATTGGGTCGGCTCGACTCGCACCACCCGCCAGCGTCTTCCTCGACACAATCACCAAGCCATCAGTCTCTCCCCCGAGGGAGATCGACATCGGAGTCCCGTTACAACCGGAGGCAGCCCTGGTCACACTCTTCACCGAGCCAGACGACTGGACCAAGCCCTACATCGCCTACCTGGAGGCCGGCACCTTGCCGGCAGACGAGACGGACGCTCGGATGATCGCACGCCGATGCAAGTCCTACACCATCATCGACGGCGAGCTCCACAAGCGTAGCGTCACCGGCGTGTTCCAACGCTACGTCCAACCTGCCGAAGGACGCAAGATCCTCCACGACATCCACTCCGGTGACTGTGGCCACCACGCAGGCGCCCGCTCTCTAGTCGCCAAGGCCATGCGGCATGGATTCTACTGGCCCACCGCACACGCCGACGCCGTCGACATTGTCCAGCGGTGCGCCGGGTGCAATCGCCAACCCAGGGCCGCGTGCCGAGCTCAGCGCTCAAAACAATCCCCATCACCTGGCCATTCGCCGTGTGGGGCATGGACATGGTAGGCCCCTTCAAAAAGGCTCCCTCCGGCTACACCCACCTCCTGGTCGCGGTCGACAAATTCACAAAGTGGGTGGAGGCCAAGCCAGTCCGGAAATGCGACGGGAAGACCGCCACCAAATTGCTACGCGAGCTCATATATCGCTACGGGTTCCCAAACAGCATCATCACGGACAACGGCACCAACTTCGCCAAAGGAGCCATGGCCGAATTCTGCGAAGAGCACCACATCCGGCTCGACCTCGCGTCGGTCGCCCACCTGGAATCCAACGGCCAGGCGGAACGGGCCAATCAAAGCATCCTCCACGGCCTGAAGCCGTGACTCCAAGTACCACTCGAGCGCACCGCCGGGTGTTGGGTCGAGGAGCTGCCCTCCGTCATCTAGGGGATCCGCACCTCGGTCAACAGGTCGACAGGATTCACCCCCTTCTTCATGGTGTACGGCGCCGAGGCAGTCATGCCCACCGACCTCGAGCACGACTCGCCGCGGGTCGTCCACTACACGGAGGCAGCAAACGAACTCGCCCGCCAGGACGGAGTCGATCAACTCGACGAGGCACGTGACCTCGCTCGGTCACGCACCGCCATCTACCAGCAGGGACTCCACCGCTACCACAGCCGGCGGGTGAAAATTCGCACCTTCCAAGAAGGCGACCTGGTGTTGCGCCTCATCCAGGACAAGAAGGGCATGCACAAGCTCTCCCCTCCGTGGGAGGGACCATTCGCCATCGGGCGAGTACTCGGCAATGATGCCTACTACCTCATCGACGTCCGCGGGGACGGCGAACTCGACGTCAAGCGACCATGGAATGTAAACCTCCTACGGAAGTTCTACCCCTAGAACCCTACATATGTACTCTCCAGTCGCTATGAAATAAAAAGAATCGGTTACCGCAAATTGCGCCTACTCTCCGTGTCTTGTGCCACTCGCACTCGTAATAACAGCGTCAAGCTAACCGCAGAAGTCAACCTTTGGTACAGCGATCGGCACGGCTAAGTAGTGTGGTGCAAGAGCACTGAGTCACCTCAGGTCTTGCATCGTCCACGAAAAACGCCTACCCGGAGCCCCATTGGAGTCGCCCAGCCCGACTGGCTCTACGAGCCAAGACAACTGCATTCGCTTCTTACAGCGACCATGGTCCTCCGCATCCTCGATATAGCGACTCGAACGACCAAGTACCATGCTCAGGGACTGACGACCAGTTCATAACGAGCGGCTCGGGAAAACTCCAAGTAGGAGAGCATGCCCAGGACTCGCCACGCGACTGACCCAACAGGCCAGGCAGGAGTGATGCGCCCAAACTAACGCGCCAAGTCCTCACCCACCCTCGAGCCGCACCTAGAACAACCAAGTACCACGCTCGGGGACTCGGCCACCCGACCTCGTTCGCGCAAGGGAAAACGGTGAAGTACAGAGCGCTCAAGGGAGTCGCCCGGCGACTGGCTCTTCGAGTCCGGGCGAGTCGACCACAAAAACAAAACATTCAAAAACCACAAACACATCACACACGAGGTAAACCCCACAAAAGGGCGGACGCGCTCAGGGACTCGTTCAAACCTCAATCGGAATTCACATGACAAGTCATAAAACAAACACGATATCACATTTATAGCATGTTGCAGTCATCTCAGAATACAAAATATGCCCAAACGGCAGACCTGCTACTAACGCCCCAGGGCAAACTACCCTATTCCGCAGGCTTCGACGACGACTCGCCAGCACCCTGGCGATTGCGGATGAACGGCGTGTACGGGTTCGATGGGTACGTCGTCAGCTCACCCGCCATCGCCGCGCGGAAGGGCTGCTCGACCTTGAAATCCCGGTGTTGCGGCTCGGGGTCGTTGGGTGCGACGACCGTCTCCTGGTACGGAAGGAGGTCGCCCATTGCCCAGACACGCTCGGAGAACATCGTGGCGCGGTCCGTTAACTTGAGCACCTCGGAGAGCTCCACCGCGCCAGTCGACGACGGGTAGCCACTCGTCACGTCATCGAGGTCGAAGTCTTCCGGGAAATGAGCAAGCCCAAGGCTAAGCGCCGTCGCAGCTCCACGCCGGAACGCCGATCGCGTCATGAACTCAACGACCGACGGCGCCTTCTCCAAATACTTCCACACCTCGACAAGGTCGCTGGGAATTACTTCCGTAGGCGATATCTCCTGGAGGTAGGCTCGGATGCACGTCGCCGACAATGTCGCCGAGTCAACGAGCGTGGCCACACATTGCCGCGCGTCGAACGAGTTCGCCTCTTCCGCACTATCAAGGATGCGACCTGCGAGTAGAAGACAACAGTGAGTACATTGGATATCACAAAAAGGCACACGCTACTAGCAGAAGCAGATACACTTACCATTCAAGGGGCGGGCGAGATCCAGCATCATCTAGCGTTGGAGGATGAGCTGAAGCAGCTCCGAGGTGCGTTGCTTTATTCTCTGATATTTTTTAGTGCTTCAAGTTTGTTATTGTATTCATCCAGTGTTTCTCTATGTTTGTAGATGAGAACAATGCTGCCCTCCGTAGGCTAAACGCTCTCGAAAAGAGCCTCGGCCAGGTGGAGAAGAAGGCAAAGGATGCTACTGAGGCCCTCCAATGCTAGCAAAAGGAGGTCAAAGACCGTGAGCAGCAGCTTGCGGCTGTTGCAGCTACTCGGGAGAAGTCCATGGCTAACAAGCTCATGGCTTCTGCCAAGGCTATCTCCGGTAAGCTGCTCTTTTCTCCCTTTTTTTGTTTTGCGTCTTCCATATCTTGGGATGTTTTTTATTTTTCCTCACTCGAATTTCTTCCCATGCTATTTATGTCAGATGCTTCTGGCGTCGCGTTTGATCGTGGCATGCTGGAGCATGGAGATTTCTTGGCAGATGCTGCCACAGTGATCGAAGATCGCTGCTCTTCTACCGTGAGCTCCCTGGACAAGACCAAGAAGGTGCTTGCGCGCTTTTACAAGGAATTCAACCCCAAGGGCGTTGCCCTTGAGGACATCGACTTGCTGGTGGATGCTCTGTAAGAGGATGCTCTGATGGAGTACAAGCGCAAGAACAAGGGTATTGGTGCCTCCATGGGGTTGGCCATGGCGATGGCGTTTGGAGCCGAGCTGGCCCTGGCCCAGGTCATGTCCCAGATGCCGACGGCGGCGGATCGATCCGAGGTAGCTTTTGCTCCTTTGGCTTCATGCTGTAAGCATTACGGGCCTAAGATTATCGACCACCTGGCCGATTATGCGGCAAAGCAGCAGCGAGGGGCCAAGACTAGGCAATCTGCCTCCGAGGCTGCTCCCGGTGCTGGCGCTTAGGCCCTTGTATTGTAGCTAGTATAGCTTTTCTTTTTTTGCTGTGTTTGTAACACCTTTTGAATGAACAAGTCTCACTTTTCCATGAGGTGGCTTTATTTATGTAAACGAGTATGTATTTTAACTACTGTCAGAAGTGTTTGTGATATTCATGTTTGCATGTTTACCCTAGGGTCCTTCGGGTGAGGCTCCAGTGATCACTCCTCCTGTGCCTGATCCTCGCCCATCATTGGATGAGGCGTCACAATTGCCCTTCCTGCATGATCACGTCCGAAGTTTGGAGAAAGACATCCTCAACATCCGCGGTCATGGTGATGTGTGGAAGTCGAAGGCTGAGCGAGCTACTGTCAGGGAAGAGTTCTTGCTTGGAGAATTTTGGCAGATGGGTGACCACCTCCAATGTGAGTCCTCGTGAACCGACGCCTTTTCGAATGCGCCATATTTAATGTTGGCTCACCCAATGTTTTGTGTTGTTGTGAATCTCATTACAAAGGAAGAGAAGGAGCGCATCGTAATTCGGATGAACTGCCTGACGCAGTAAGAACTGGAGGCCGGTGGCTTTTTCTGGATGGACCGTGATCGAGCGTTCTTCCTTGCGAAGGTGCAAGATCGTGTACACCAGGTTCTTCGGGTGCTGAAGCAGGCGAGATCGTCTCTTGTGGCTATATGGGCCACCATGTTTCCCCTGGACGCTGCACCTTCTAGCTTTTTGGGTCTTCTTGGGAAGCTTCAGGATGTAGGCCATGTCAAGGAGTTGGTGCGCCATCAGCTGATTGTGGGGGTGAAGGAAGCCCTTTCTCTCGTTCGGCTGCATCGTCGTGATGTCAATCTTGCGGAGATAGCGGCTGGACCGCCTCCTCTAGGTGGTAATGTATGGGATATGCGCCCTCATTACGCAGATGCAGTATGCCGACGAGATTGTAGATTTATTTGAGGAGCGGACGAATGTAATGCTCCAGAACAATTAGGTCCTATAAAGAAAACGATATAATGTAAAGTTTGTATTTATTAGAGTGGGCTTGTAATGCCCTTTGTAAAGTGTTTATGTATTGGCACGTAGTGTGTTGCATGTGCATATCCTTTTCGTTAGCCTAACGTGGTCAGCTACTCAGGTTGTATGCATTTGTTTATAAGTCGACGATATCGTAAGGTGAGGCGTAGCCCCCGAGCATGTTTAGCGATAAGTAATGTAAAAGAAAAATATTTTTTGGGCCAAGGAACTTAGCTTTGATTCATATCAAATGAGGAGGTACATTGTTCGGCTGAATAGCCTGGCTGAGTAGCCTTATTGAAAGTAAAAGGTAACTAGGGATAGAAGCGTCACAGACGTGCGACGTTCCAAGGGTTGGAGTATTCGACTCCTGATGCAACATCCATGAGGCGGTAGGCGCCACCTGGTATGACTTCGGTTACGATGTCGGGTCCTTCCCAGGGTGACTCAAGCTTCTTGTGTACTTCTTACTTGAGTCGCAGGACGAGATCTCCTTCGACAAAGGATCTTGGACGCGGCCGACGGCTATGGTAGTTGCGGAGACTCTGCTGGTACACCGCTGAGCGGGCCACAGCAATGTCGCGTGCCTCGTCGAGTGTGTCGACGGCGTCTGATATGTCGAAAATGTATCTATAATTTTTTATGCTCCATGCTTGTTTAGTATCTACTTTGCTTTGTTTTGTCTACACTTTGATGTGTTTTTATATCTTTTCTGGAACTAACCTATTAACAAGTTGCCACAGCGCCAGTTGCCTGTTTTCTTCTATTTTTGGTTCCAGAAAGGCAGAAAGTCAATATTATTGGAATTGGACAGGACAAAAGCCAAAGTCAATATTTTACTGTGGGCGACACGAAGCCAGAAGACGAGACGGAGGGGTGCCAAAGGGCAGCCAGACCCCCCTAGGCGCGGGTGGGCCCACCCCGCACCTGGGTAGGGTGTGGTCCCCCTGGTGGCCCTCCTGGCTCGCCCCTTTGCCTATAAGAAGCCCCAGATGCAGAAACCTTAGGCACCCGATCAAAACTCCACAAAACCTTCTATAGTCGCCGCCACCATCGTCCCTAGATCGGGGTATCTGAAGTTCTTCCCGGCACCCTGCCAAAGGGGAGATCATCCCGGAGGCCTTCTTCTTTGGTATGAAGCGTGACTAGTTCCACCTTGGACTACGGGTCCATGTAGTAGCTAGATGGTTGTATCTCCTCCTTGTGATTTCATGTATAGATCTTGTGAGCTTCATTCATGATCAAGATCTAATCTATTTGTAATCATGCATGTTGTGTTTGCAGGGATCCGATGGATATTGAGATTACTATGTCAGATTGATTAATGGTTTTGTCTATTTGATTCTATCATGGCTGTGTTGTTTGTGATCTTGCATGCTCTCCGTTGTTACTAGCTATCTTGTCCAAGTAGTTGCTAGTGACTCCAAGAGGGGGTATTCATGCTCGATAGTGGGTTCATGCCTCTAGTTTCCAAGGGAAGTGATACGCCCAATTTGCATCACCATTCTATATCATAATTTACCTCTATTCATTGATATCTATCTTATTATGAGGTATTACTTATGGCTTTTCATCTGTTTATGCATGTTGGATGATTCTTGGAGAATGGACTGCTGGAGTCTGGATTCTGATGGAAAAGAAGGCGTTTCGGTGCAATTTCGCGAAGATAATAAAAATACCAGAAAAATATGGAAATATATTATTTTACCAGAAGACGAAGGAATCCATAAGGAGGGACAGAGATGGGCCTCAGGGGCCCACACCCCCTAGGCGCGGGCCCACCTGACCCCGCGCCTAGGGAAGGTGAGCCCACCTGCCCGGCCTCCGACTCCTCCCCTTCGCCTATATCTTCCCTACGAAACCCTAATCCTAAGGGAGCGACCACAGATAGATTTTCGCCGCCTCTGTGGGGAAGAAAACATCGAGAGAGAAAGATCTCTCCGGCAGACAGATTTCTATCGGGGGAATTCCTTCCCGGAGAGGGGCGACCGTCGCCATCAACACCGTCATCAAGCTAGGCTTTATTGGGATCATCATCATACACACCCTCATATCCTCCAGCACCATCACCACCACTCTGTCCCGCTGTAACAATTGTGTTGGATATTGCTTTAGTTCTTAGGGGAAACTTTCCCGGTGTTGATTACTATTGTAGTTGATGCTTGTGAGTGGAACCATTGGATTATTGTTTATGTTCAGATTGTTATCCATTATCATATCATCTTTGATCTTGATCCATATGATGTCTTGTGAGTAGTTCGTTTAGTTCTTGAGGACATGGGAGAAGTCATGTTGTTAGTAGTGAATCTGTGATGAGTTGTGATTCAATGGTTTAGTATTTAAGTTGTGGTGCTATTCTTCTAGTGGTGTCATGTGAACGTCGACTACATGACACTTCACCATTTATGGGCCTAGGGGAATGCATTGTGTATTTGTCTACTAATCGCGGGGTTGCCGGAGTGATAGAAACATGAACCCCCGTTAGGACACCTTTGCACAAGGGAGAGTAGGATCTCAGAGTTTAAGGCTGTGGTTAGATTTATATCTTAATTAATTTCCTATAGTTACGGATGTTTGAAGGGGGTTTAATCACAAGTATGCATTAGTCCTAGGAAGGGCGGTATGTTAGCACAGGTTCACCCACACAACACTTACAAACACCAGAGAAGAGTACTCAGCTATTTGAAGCGAAAGCACTTGACAGAATTCCCATGTGTCCTCGAGAACGTTTGGTCCTTATAAGTATTTCCACCGGCTTTTCCTTTGCTAAGAAAGGATTGGGACACTTGCTCCGTTTGTTCGTTACTTCTGTTACTTGCTCTTTGTTTTGTTGCCTTGTCATAAAACCACTAAAAATTCGTTTGCTAAGTATTCACAGGAATTTCCTGCTCCATACCACTGTTCAGCACCTTCTGCTCCTCGTTGGGATCGACACTCCTATTTATCGAAAGTACTACGATACACCCCCTATACTTGTGGGTTATCAAGAGTATTTTTTGGCGTCGTTGCCAGGGAGTGAAGCGCTATTGAAGAGTGGAACTGGTAAGGGAAACTTTCACTATGAGTATTGCTCCTGTTACTGTAAGATCCCTCCCTTTATAAAGGTAAGGATCCCTGTGATTGCAATGCTAGTCCCTGGATCAATGCTAGCATCCACAGTTTAAGATGAAGTACACAGAAACAAAGGTCATTATTACATATCATTCCAGAGACAAACATAGTCTTTTACAAACTCCAAGGCCATAGGCCTAATACAAGAGTTCAAATATAGAATAAGATAAACAAGTCTTCATCTTCATGTGCCATAGGCATGCATGTTGAGTGTAGACTCATAACCCCTAATCATCATCAGAATAACTTGCAACATTACAAGATACAGCCATAGTGGGTCAATACATTGGAATAGTATTGGCAAGTGATACCTTAGTAGAATATTAGCATCTAGATACTACATGCATTTGGCTAAGTGTAGCTTAGGCTTGCTTTGCTCAAAATAGGTTTTACCTATCAGTTGAAAACACTAAGTTTTTCTTTGACAAAACTTTCCCAAGGAATCACCAATAGACATTGGTGAACCTTCACCCTTGTTCAACCACAAGTTTTTAACTTAGAAATTGGGATGAGGAGATTCTTGATAGCTTCCGTGTCTTGATGCTCAAGTTGTCCAATACCATGGACATGGCTAAGTACTTAGATTCTTCCATCTGCAGAGGTTGTGCACTTTCCCCACAAGACTTGATTTTCACCAAGACAGGACCTTTCAGAAGCCTTCCCTTAGACCAAATGGACGCGTTCCAAACCTATCAACCCACTACCACCAACTGTCCAAATGGCTAAGTTATTGCAACCTATGTGATCCAGGCAGAGCCCATAATGCCGTGTGGCTGTACTAGAAGCTTCTTAACATTTGGTATCTCAAATCCCTTTGTTCCTGGGTGGCTTTCCACAAGTGAGATACATAAGGTAAACCATAGAAATGGGCCTTGTGTAACCACTCAACACAAACCAATCTTTCCATTCCACCCAGGTGTTTTATTCACTTAGTTGTTTTATTAAGCAAAACATAAGTCCAAAGACTTAGAAACATTTCTCATAGCATGATTATATAAACCACCCTTGGTTGCTACTAGCTAGGCTAAGCATGGAAATAGCAAGTATCTTAACTTAAAGGAAATTCTAACATTGCTACAACTACTAGGACTTCCCAACATAACATATAGATACTTGGCAAAATAATCATGCAAGTCCAATACAAAATATTTCTAATGCATAGGTATAAAATATTGGGACAAAAACATGTAGCACCACTTGCCTTGGTAGTTTGGGGAGTTGCAACAATCTTCACAACCACAATCACTATTAGCACCAAAATCTACACATAAAATAATGGCACCAAAATCACATAACAAATTATACAAACAAAAATATATGAATGCATGCAAAATGCCATGTGATGATTTTCTACACCAAACAAGACAAGTAAACAGTACTGAATCATGAACAAGTCCAAAACAAACCAAATAAACTTTATTTGATCTTTAAATCATTTTTCATAAAATTTCTATACTCAAATTATGCCTATAAATGTTTCTGCATAAACAACCATTTTTACAGAGGCAAAACATTAAACACATTGCATAAACAGATAGGATTTTCTCTCCTGATTCCAATGATATAAAATTTGTCAAATTTGCACGTGGGGATCAAAAGTTATGAATTTTACAAGTTTGAATCACTAATAGATCTAAATTCTGTTTTTAAATCTAAACCCTAGCCACGCGGCGTGTTCTGATTGGCTGATACCGATTCGCACGGATCGATCGATGCGGGCCGTAGGATTTAAGTGACACTGTGCGGCTCAGATCTAAAGAAAACGTTTCGTTAAGTGATCTATCTGTGGCCACAAGATCTGGATCTGATGGCTCACAGAGCTTTGACCAAGATCTGGCGACGCGCAAGGCTACAACAGCGGCGGACCTACTGGCAGTGGCGTTCCGGCAAGTCTAGGGGGTTAGAGGAAACGTTCAGATGCTTACCGAGCTCGCGTGACGATGGCGAAGCTCAACGTGGTCTTTGCTTGGACAGGGGCGCACTGGCACGGCCAGAAAACCTCGTCGGAGTTTGCCTTCGCGTCGTGTGTTCACTGCCGGAGACGGAGGCGGCGTTCTATGGCGCAATGAGATGAACAAAAGGCATTAGGAGATGCTCAGAAGCAAGGCGAACACAATCGTAAGATTTAGGGGTCAAGGGGCGGTCTAGTTTTACCGTGATTGTTCGTCAGAGTCGGGCGGCACTTCGGTCGTTCGCGGGGCTCGACGGAGACGACGACCTGGGGCACTATAGAGCAAACCGAAGGTGTGAGAAGATGCGCACGGGCAAGACAAGCAAGCTCGTAAGAATGAGAGGTGAAGGGGAGCACGGGGTTCACCGGAATAGGTCGCCGGAGAGCGTCGGGCAGCGGCATTGCAGCTCGAATTGCCGGCAGCCTGGTGGCAGAAATGGTGTGACGAGTAAGGGGAAAGACTCGCGGTGCGGAGGGGTTTAAGTAGGCAGAGGCTCGGCAGGAAACGCCTACTGAATCAATGGCAATTACGCCGCGCTATCAACGCCAGCAACGGCAGCGGCGACGTGTTCTTGCGTGAGATTTGGGGAAGACGACGGTGACATGGACGGGGCCCATCGATCAGTGGCTGGGGGTAGGCTCTATGCGGGTGGGGAAAGGCAGAGAGAGGAGTGGCCCGGGTGGGCTGCTTTGTCTGTTGGGCCGAAAACGTGGCACCAGGCCCAGTTCTGATTTCTAACTCTTTTTCTTTTTCTGAATTGATTTTCAGGAATCCTTTTCAAACAAATTCAAAAGCATTTGAATTCCAAATCTTTCTGGACTTTTCCAAAGTGTAACCTTCATATTTTTGGGCATAAAACCAAGTTGTATCATTATACTTGCTTGGTCCTTTTGAAAATTCAAAAATAAACAGTGTCTTAGCACATGATTTGATAAGGATTTGAAAATGGTTTAAAACCATATTTGTTTTGGAAATTTTATCCAAGCTTTGAAATTCAACCAAACCAGCTTACGAGCCAACACAACTTGGTTTAAAACAAAAAATTCTCTCACTTGAGAGTGGCATTTGAACAATGCATGTCTGCATAAAATAATAGCACTCAAAGTTTCTGGTTCTTTGAAATGACTTTGAAAATGATCCCTAAATGTTTATGCATGCATGGATTATATGCAAAGCTTAGAAAATATGATTTTAGGGATGTTACAGTTACTGCATTTTACTTTGTTTCCAATATGGATAACCCACTTGGTTTTCTGTTTGGGAAAACTACTACCACTGCTAGGGTAGTAGATGAACCACCTCCTGTTGAGATAGATCCTTTTAAGATACCTACAAGTATTGTTAATCATGTTATGGATAATTATTATTTTGGGGATGGAACTGTCCATCCTAGTGATCACTTGCTTTTTATCCATGAATTTGCGGGTTGTTTAAGTGTGCAGGTATCATAACTGAACAAGTGAAGAAGAAGTTACTCTCCATATCTTTGAAAGGGAGAGCTGAAGAATTGTATAAGCTGCTGAAGAATGGACAATCCATGGAATGGGAGGAGATGTCATCTCTCTTTTACTCTAAATTTTATCCTTCTAGTGAGATTCATAAGGATAGAAATCTTATATATAACTTTTGGCCTCTTGATGGAGAGAGTACAGCTCAAGCTTGGGGGAGATTGAAGTTACTAATGCTTAAATGTCATATTCATGAACTCCCTAACAATATTATTCTCAATAACTTTTATGCTAGGCTTTCTCTTCATGATAAAGATTTACCATATGCTTCTTATGCTGGATCATTCACACGTATGAAGGAAGAAGCTAAATGGGATCTTCTAGACCGTATTCAAGAGAACACTGAAGCTTGGGAGAAGGAAAAAAGGAAGAAAGTCAGGTATAAACTATGATTATGAATGCATTAAATATTTTATGGGAACTGATAACTTCCGTGATATTAGTAATGAGTTTGGTCTTGATTCCCAAAGTATTGCCAACTATTTTAAGACCTTTGCCTCTTACATTGAAATTCCCAAAAAGAAGTGGAATAAGTACCATGCTCCTTATAAATATGTTGTTAGTCATGTTCCAGTTAGGAGTACTCAAGTTTGTACTACTAATCATATTGTGCATGAACCTCATGTTGAGAAAATGCCTTTCCCAGCTAAGGTAAAGGAGTATTCTATGATTATTAGTGCAAATAACAAGGGTACAATGGAAACTGTGGAGCCTGGTAAGCATTTGAATGATGAACCTGTGGTAGCCATTGTGAAAGACACTATCACTAGAAATATAGAGGATGAGCACATTGTCTTCTGTGAAGACGCTTCTAATATTATCTCTGATCCTAGTAAGGCTAGAAAAGCTAGTGTTCTTGTGCTTTCTGTTAAAATTGGTGATCATTGCTACTATGGTTTATGTGATATTGGCGCTAGTTCTAGTGCTATTCCTTATGAGCTTTACAGGGAAATTATGCATGAGATTGGTCCTTGTGAGCTTGAGGACATTGAAGTGGTTATCCACCTTGCTAACAAGGAAACTATTTGCCCCATTGGCATTGTAAGAGATGTGGAGGTTCTCTGTGGTAAGATTAAATATCCTGCTGATTTTCTAGTGCTTAATTCAACAGCTAGCAAAACTTGTCCTATCATTTTTGGTAGACCTTTCTGCTTATGGAGTTATTATTGATTGTAAGAAGGAAAAAGTTTTAACTAAGTTTGATGGGGATTCTTATGAGTTTAACTTTTCAAAATTTGCTAAAGCTCCTTGTGAAAATAGCTTGCCTAATAAAGATTTCAGGATGGAACAACTTGCTTCTATTGATCCAGTCTATGACATTGGACCTCTTTTTGGTTACTGTAAGTATGCTTATTCTGATGATAAAGTTGTCTCCAGTGATAGTTACATTGTCAACTTTATTCAAAGTGCTACTAAAAGTTACTTTGAGAGAGGGAAACATGGTTTTATGCATCTCAATGATGTTAAGTTTCCCCGTTTTATGTTGAAAGCTTTATAGTTGCATCTATTTTGTCTTCCTATGCTTGTCGATTTTTGTTTCAAAAATTCATTTTCTCATGATACCCCCATGCATAGGAAATGGTTTAGACTCAAGTGTGTTGGTTATTTGCTTCCTGATGCTCTCTTTCATTTCAGATATATATATCCTATGTGAGCATCTTTGGAAGTTTCAGGCCTAACTTAAAGGCAATAAAGAACAGTACTTCTTGGGAGATAACCCAAGAGTTATGTCATGTTTTGGAAGTAACTAATTCAGTAATGACCTCTCCTTATCCTTTTTTTTGGTTTTTGTGTCAAGTTCAACTACTTTTGTGAAGTAGAGGAGTTGTGAAAAGTGGTTGTCCTAGGACAGATTTTTGTGCTGCATTGTAAAAATTCGTGAGGAAGCTCAGTACTTCGGATGGAGCTGAATTTCTGTGCTTGTTCTCCAAGTTGTTACCAAACTTTCATCAGTTCTGCACTTTTTGATTTGAGCAACATACACTAGTGCAGAGCCCCCCCTTTAACTCCGGTTGGGAGGGCCCTCTAACAGTGGTTCCTCAACCGCTGTTGAGGGTTCAGTGTTAGATGGGGGCCCCTTTAACACCGGTTCTTATCTGAACGGTGTTAAAAAGTGGCGCGATACGGCTGCCGCAGTTCAGTTCCCCTTTAACACCGGTTGGGGCTGGAACCGGTGTTAAGGTTCTTCTGCCAGAGATTTAAATTTTCTGCCGGCGAGAACTCTTGCGCAGGAAACGGCCTAAATCTCCTGATAGACTTCCTGCCCCGTTCGGGCGATTTACTGGGAGGGCGGCGGGGGAATCGATCGGGAGCGGTATACACATACATCATCATCGGTACATACGAGTACATGAATAATTAAGCAACTATTATTATACACAAACATCGTCATCGGCACATACATCGTCATCGGCACATACATCGTCATCGTTCATTTTGGTGGATATCTAAAGAGTTCTCCGCCAGGCGTGTCGACCTCATCAAGTATGAACCCCGCCTATTCCTCTTGAATGGCTCGTATGCGTTCATATGGTAGGAGATGGTCCAGCATCCGTTCGATCTGAATATATATGAAGAATGGGTCAATATATATATAAGAATAAAACTCAACACAATTGATGGTAATAAAATAATGTTGTGGACTTTGTTTACTTACTCGAAGTTGTTCTAGTGCGGCTTGGCCCGTCGCTTTATATCGTGTTGAATGAACTATAAACATAGTACCCACATAAGTTATTGCCGTGTCCCCGATCGCGCACTTTACGAGAATAGAGTTCAATCAAAATAAAAATCAATAAAGCATGATATAATGGAATTGGAAGCTAGCTAGTATTACTTACATTTTGGTCTACAAATTTTAGTTCTTCGACCATTCACCCACGGCCCTGCCGTGAACCTTTCCAAACCCTGTCCGGCAAAGAAAATGGATAAAGGAGTAATTAATTACTTGTTGTCACGAAAGTTGCCGATCTAGTGCGATAATATAATTGAAATTACCTCTGGAGCATCTCTCTAAAGTTTGCCCATATCTCTTTTTCTTTTAAATGTGAGTCCATGACAAGGACTTTTCTGAGTCGGGTTGAATGACTAGCAGAATAAAGTGGAACCTACGACGCATAACTCATCATCGTTACACTTAACATCGAGTAAGCTGAAATAGAATGTGTACAAGAGAGAGGGTAACAAGACTCACGAGAAGTTGTAAGGCAATAGTATTTCCTTTTGGTTTGTTGTCTCAAGAAAGACGTTAGCAAGTAATCTTCATTTGACCGGGTTTGGTTTCTACCACTTCTTCATGAACTCTATTTGGGTCAACGAACCCAATGTCAAAAGGGCCTCCTTTCCTGCATTCCATAACCTTTTTCCTGCATAATAGTATATACATATATGGTGAGCATATATATATACATGCAATTAATAAAGTGAATGAGATGAGATATAAATTACAGAAATAGTACTTACACACAATAAAGGCTGATGGCAGCTTTGTCGAGTTTCTTCTGATTGAATAGAAAGTGCAAGTCTTGAATGTTGAAGTCAATCGCGTCGTCTCCGTAGAAGAAAATCTCATCTCTTATATGCGCCGAGATCCATTCTACCTTTCTCGTCTTGCAGAAATGAAGGTACCACTTGTGCAATTTTCGCATCTTTGTTGGTAGATTCTTGAGCTCCTCTTTCTTGACGAGATTCTTCCCATACTTCCATGGCTGTATGGGGTTGGCATCGCATTTGGGCAAGTTGTCTCCCATGACGTTCAAGTATGCAATGTAAGTCATCCCCATCTCATTGGCCTTTCTTTGTAGCTCTGCCTCGTAATCATTTACAGGAGGAGCGTCCCGTGTGTCGAACATTTGGAGCGGGGCGCATGATTGGTTTTCCTGCTCTCCGAGCATGGGAACTATTTTCTGGGGTGCCTCACGACTGCTACTTTCAGTCTCCCTACGGCGCCTTGCATCCGCCTTCAAAATCTGGCGCTCGTAGTCCGGCACAAGTGGGGTTTCAGGTTTCAAAAGATTTTTGTAAAACTTCTCCACCACCGCCGGATCTATTTTCTCCTTTGGCTCGGCCCGTCTAGGTGCAAAGAATTTCTTGACCTGTTCTTCCGAGATCCTATTGGTCTCCTCGTCGCTGCGATTCCACGGTAAAACTGGCAATGGCTTGGCGGAAGGCTGCGGGACGTAGTTTTTTGAACTCTTTGGCGTACGGTTTCCTGCGGATTTCTTTTGCTCTTCGTGGCAGTGCTCTTCCGCTTACGCTGAGGAGATGGCTGAAGCACCGGAGATGGCTGACGGGCCGGAGATGGCTGCCGCGCAGGAGATGGCTGAAGCGCCGGAGATGGCTGCCGCGCAGGAGATAGCTGAAGCGGCTCAGACTGCTGACGCTGCGGAGACGGCGGGGGTGCCAGTGACCTCCAATTTGGAAGCACAATGTGTTCCTTCTTCCAAAGAATGGTTGTTTTCACTGCAAATTTGAGTTGAGTTTCCCCTTCACCTGTAGCATGGTCAAGCTGTGCTTCCTCATATTCCTTCACAACCTCATCCACCCCGACAATAGCATAGCCATCTGGAATCGGTCGGCAGTGGTAAGTTCCACCAGCTACAGGAGGTAAGGCATAGCCGACAGCCACCTTAATGGATAAGCCCATTAATCTCACATGCAGCTCAGCGTGTTCGCTCTCCGTGATCTCATCCACGGGGTATCGAGGACCCGCCATTTCAAGCGTGGGCTGCACGTTCTCCGTGGAAGCCACACTGCTTCCTTGTGATGTCAGGCTGGCAGCTTCCAATGCAGGCTCTTCGTGCCGCTGAGATGGGCCGGTAGCTTTATGGCTCTGTTGTGCATTCACTTGCGCCTGCAGCGCTGCAAGTGCATGTTCTATTTGTGTCATCCGCTCTGTACGCTCTTTTTCTTTTCTGCCGCGCCATCTGTAAGAGTCGCTCCAGTCGGCAAACCCATCCTTCCACGTCATACCCCCTGTGCCTCGTGCATGTCCAGGGTGTTCTTTTTTACCGATGGCGCGTGTGAGCTGGTCATTCTCTCTGTCGGGATGGAAGATCCTGGCGGATGTTTCCTCGTATGCCGTGATGAGTTCAGTGACGGTTTTGGCAAGGAGGGTTGGGAAGATCCATAATCCTGTTTCTGGGTCCAACCTTGCCCCGATTCCGTAGAACCAAGTCTTTGCACGTAGGTCCCACCCATCTGTCTGGGGTGTGATCCCTCTCAGAGGCCTTCTCAGCTTCCTCCCACTTAGGCCTCTGAGATATGTAGCCACCGACCCGTCCTCCGTGATATTCCTTCTTCAGGGCATTAAGCGTATTGGTTTCTGACCTCTTTTTAGCTATAGCACTTTTTTTATATGTCTCAAATTCGGGCCAGTGAGGTCTTATCTTCGCATAATATGCGTCTTCGAAATTTGGAGTCTCGCCAGATTTGACAAATTTGTTCAATTTTGTCTTCCAGTTGCGGAAAGCGTCAGCCATCTTCTTTAGAGTCCACTCTTTGACCTTTTCCTTTATAACCGGGTTGTTTTCATCCTCCTCTGGCGGAAGGGTGAAATTTACCAACAACGAATTCCAAAGCGTTTCTTTGGATCTGTCATCGACAAAGGTACCGTCGCCCTTCTTTGGCTTATTCCAATTTTCAATTATGATTGGGATTTGGTCCCTAACAAGAACTCCAGCCTGACGTACAAATTTGTCTGCGGCCTTCTTGGGCTCCATCGGCCTGCCATCAACACGATCGCTTGATCGTGCATGCACGATCTTTCAACCGCCGGGCTCGCCGCTTGCTCTTTTTCGTAGAAGAAGATGGTTGCTGGCTGGTCGATCCAAAGGGCTAAAAGAAGAAAGAAGCGTTAATTAATACATGTAGAAGAAGATTGTTGGTGGAAGTCAGCAGAGGCTTAATCAATGCATATACCTCGCTGGACTTTGTAACCATTAAATTGCGTTCACCGGAGTCTTCATCTTCTCCATGACTAGTACTTGAGTTGTCGTCATCATGTCCCTCCAAGTTCAGATATTGTGAGGTGTCCTCATCAATAATGTTCTCCATTATTTCTTCTTCTTCAAGGTTTCTACTAAGTGGATCCATAGTTTCTAAAACAATAATATTATCTAGAGTAAGAGTGTAAACATTCAAGTGGACTTGGATTCATACACAAATATACATATTGTTCATACAAAAATACACAAATAAATACACAAATGAAATTAAAACCCTAAGGATGCTTGATCATTTTAAACGAGTTCCGAGGGGTCGAAACCCTAATCAGGATGAGTCAGAGGTCCAATTTGTATACAAGTTTTAATCTATGCATGTAGTACAATTTATACTACTACTCTATCTATACTACTACTCCCTCCATAATTACATGCCATCTTAGTTTCGAGTTTCCCTCCAACACTAAGTAAACAATATTATCGATGTTACAACATCAGAAACTTTACTCAAATATGAATACACGACTACATCTTTTATACATCACACATATTCCCCACATTGTTCACAGAGGACGACTGCCGGACGCAGAGGCGTGGACGGCTGCCGCATTGACACATTGTTCACATTGTTCGGGTGAGTGCCGCCAGCTTTGACACATTGTTCACATTGTGCCACCGACTGCCGGACGCAGAGGCGTGGACGGCGGCTCCGACGACGAGGATGCATTATAAAATAATTGCATTTTAAATTATTTCATTTTAAATTATTTTTTGGAATATTATAAAACCATTTGCATTTTTGGAATTTACATAAACAATTTTCTTAACTAGAAAACATTTATGGAAATGTTTTTATCGCTTACAGATAGGGCCCACATGTCAGGTATTTTCTTCACTGAAATAATTACAGAAATAATAAAAGAAAAAGAAAACGAATATTGCATCACGCTGACGTCAGCAATGGAGCTCCTCTCAGGTCGATCTTGCTCCCATCGATCTGCTACACGCGGGGACTTGTGGTTGGGCTGGTTGGAAAGAGGAGGTCGAGGCGGACCTACTAGTGGCGGCGCCTCCCCTTTTTGGTCGCCGGAGAACAGAGAACGAGGAGGAACTGCGGCGGTCGGCGGCGGTTACACGATACGGAGGCGATATAGACCGTGAGGGAGGAAGAGAAGATGTGCCTGAGCACCAGAGGCTCACCAGGAAGCCGATGGTGGGGTCGACGAGGCCGGGGAAGGTCGGGGATGCCGGCGTTGTCGATGGCGAGCGGCGGACAGAGAGGTGGGGACGCCGGCGTTGTCGATTCAGGGCACCCACGGACGATTCCTCCCTCACTCCGAGGGCGGTGGCGGCCGGCGGTGGCTTCTCTCTGCTCCGATGGGCGGTGGCGATGGCGGCGCTTCTCTCTGCTCCGATGGCGCGCGCGCGGTGGCGGTTCGATCTGGCTCTGGGGGAAGAAAGGAAGGGGAAGGCGAATTTAATACCCCTTTAACACCGGTTCGTGGCTGGAACCGGTGTTAAAGGGGGGGATTCAGCACGATTTATTACCCTTTAACACCGGTTCCAGCCACGAACCGGTGTTAAAGGTATCTTAGTGGAAACGAATAAATGCGCTTTCTTCAACACCGGTTCGTGTCTGGAACCGGTGTTAAAGGGGCATTTATTTCATGCATTAAAGGGCATTTTAATTCAAAAATATGATATGAATTTAGAAAATTCATATCTTTTTCATTCAACTCAGAAAATATGAATAATATATCATAATTTTCAGAAAAATAATATCTATCCATTCATGTAAATCATTTTATATTTACTTTACATGAAAATTTTCAAAATAATTAAAACACTTACATATATATTTTGATTATTCAATTCAAACAAAAATAAATTGTTAAATCCTAAAACTTTGAACATAAGAAATATTAAGCATCTAAAAATAAATCTAACCCTATTTTATTAGATCAAATCATATTTTAATGCCGCATCTTTTGTATTAACATTTTTGAATTGATTGGATATTTAAATGTCGCATCTTTTGTATACACTTGAATCTCACCAAGCCTCGCTCAACTTGCATTGTTTTTTTTTGATAAAAAAGCATATTGTGAACCTAAAAATGATTTTTATAAAAAATCATGAGCATCATATCATGTACCTGTAGTTCATATCTGACCCACTTCCTACCGATTCGGTAGGAATTTGTCTTTTTCACCAGAGGTGGACGGAAAGGTTTCAGATCCCCCTGTTGGTACATTGTGCATATAAGGTGGTCTAGTATTTTTGTAAAATGTGTTGGTGGTTTTTTGAATTAGCCATTTGGTGGTTGCTTCACAAAACCGTCCGTTTTTTATGCTCGGAAAATGGAAAATGCCTTTTTGGTGCGATAAAAAGGAAAACTTTCTCTTGCAACATTGTTTGTCATGCAATGATGCACATGTATGCACAATATGGCCATATTATCACAAACTATGCCTTGATTCTAGCCATAACATTGGTCATTTGACCCGAAAGCCAAGAAACCTCGAATGAGATAGGTCATTTTGTGAAGGTTTTTTCGAGACATAATCAATATACCAAGTTTGAGATTTTTCCTTCTAACTATGTCACATAATATAACACCACGCGAAGGTTTCGCACTGTTTCGATCTTTTTTTATTTTTTTATCCCCGTTTTAAACTATCGACAAACTTTGTCGAACAACGGGCATGATGATTCTTAGCTCGGGGCCAAGCCTCACTCAACTTGCATTGTTTTTTGATAAAATAGCATATTGTCAACCTCGAATGAGAATGCAACTAATAGTAAGTTACATAAAGCCGAACTGGAACTGAAAATTAAGATACATAAAAGAACTGAAAATTAAGATACATGGCCAGATTAAGTAACAATCGGCCGAACTTGTTTCGGAATGTTGGAGTGATTCAGTCATACTCCTGCCTACACCTGTAATACTCGCCACTGTAGTCGTCGTACTCGCCGCCGCCGTCATCGCTGTCATCGTCGAGGTTGCCGTAATTGAACCTGTAGAGAGTACGCGTGGGCTGGACTTGAGGGTAGCGCGTGGGCTGGACTTGAGGGTAGCGCAGACGGGGGTTAGAGTCGGCGGCAGTGTCATAGGCAATGACGCTCTGGAGAGTCCGACCGCGCCACCATAGGCGACGGCCGGCCTCGTTGAAGTTAGGAGGAGGTGGGTCGTCCTCCTCGTGCCTGGCAAGCGCCCTCTCACTCCGTTCCACGAAGAAGGCTTCCCAAGTAGGGAAATAGTCGGGATGCCATCTGGGATTCCTCCGCTGCTCCGGCGTGAGCTCGAAGTAGTAGTGGTTCATGATGGCCATCCGGCACGCCACACCTAGAGGGACAGGAGGAACCGGCACGCCTCAAAGATCCACCGACGGGGACACAGAGCCGGCAGGGGGTAGTTCGAGGCGCAGCGCCCGCCTCCCTCGGGGTTAGTGCTACTGTGGTAGACATGTGATAGATTGATGAGGTTGCAGATATGAGTCTAGAGATGTGCAATGACAATGGAGGCCAACCCTACATATATATATAGTGAACTAGCGGAAGAACTGAGGGAAGAATCATGGAAGAAAAATGGCGGAAGAAGAATCAAGGAAGAAAAAATGGCGGGAAGAAAAATGGCGGGGAAAAAATGGCGGGATGAACCTTTAGTCCGGTTGGAGACACCAACCGAGACTAAAGATGAACTAGTCCCGGTTGGAGACACCAACCGGGACAAAACACGCAAGCACTAATAATAGGGGTGAGTGTCGACATTATGTCGTATGGCGTGTACCTTGTCCGGATGGTGTCACCAACCGACTAAAGATGAACCTTTAGTCCCGGTTGGAGACACCAACCGGGACAAAACACGAGTCAGCACTAATAATAGGGGTGAGTATCGACATTATTTCGTAAGTGTCGACACTATGTGGAGCTGCTTGTACTATAAATAGGCATCCTTGTGAGTCCAGTCCTCTAGCCAGTTTGAGGCTATGCCTTACCTCCTTTCGAGAGCAGGGACACCACTACGGCCAGTTTCAGGGAGATGCCGTGAGCCCAGTCCTCCGCATCTTCGAAACTGGTCATAGAGGCACTCTAATATGTGAAATTAGTTAGCTCCCAGGTGTATTGATCTAGTTAGAGAAGTTACAAAGCTGCAAGATGGTTTTCGAGAGCAGGGACACCACTACGGCCAGTTTCAGGGAGATGCCGACGGAGCCTAGTCCTCCGGCATCTCCAAGAAACTGGTCATAGAGGCACTCCCTAATATGTGACCGCGCGCGTTTGGAGATCAGATCTTAATGGTAAGTACGAATCGGGACAACTTCTTCTCATAGTCCCGGTCCATCCACAAAACATGACTAACACTCAAGACATGTATTAATATTAAAAACATGAACTAGAGTTACATAATATGAGCATTAACTTCTTGGCATATGTCCTTCCTTATGATCGCTTCAGACGTAACCATGGAGCATCTTCTTTACTTAACGGAATGCTTGGGTCTTTTCCTTTGTGAAGGGCGGAATTTCATCAAACTTATTATAATCTTCTGACATGTCTGTCTTGTCCTCGATTCCCACGATGTTTATTTTCCCTGAAAGAACTATGTGACGCTTTGGCTCATCATATGATGTATTCGTTTGCATATTTTTTCTTTTTTTGGTGTGGAGGACATGTCCTTCACATAGAAAACCTGAGCCACATCATTGGCTAGGACGAATGGTTCGTCTATGTTCTTATCTACCTTCATAAGATTGTTGAGATCCACCGTTGTCATTCCGTACTTCTTGTCTACCTCAACCCCTCCTCCTGTTAGCTTGACCCATTTGCATCGAAACAAGGGGACCTTAAAATTAGGTCCATAGTCAAGTTCCCATATCTCCTCTATGAACCCATAATATGTGGTCTTTTGCCCATTGTCTTCTGCTGCATCGAAGCGGACACCACTGTTTTGGTTGGTGCTCTTTTTATCTTGGCCTATCATGTAAAATGTATTCCCATTTATCTCGTACCCTTGTAAAGTACATACAGTCGAAGATGGTGTCCTGGCCAACAAGTACAGCTGATCCCCAACAGTGGTGTTATTCGTGAGAAGTCTTTGCAGCCAGCCGCCAAAACTCGCCATGTGTTCACTTATAATCCATTCATCAGACTGCCCCGGGTGTTTGAGGCGTATTAAATTCTTGTGTTCATTGATATACGGGGCAACCAAGATAGATCTTTGTAAATCCGTGTGTTGTGCTTGATTGAGAGAATGCCCGTCCCTACATATCATTGCTTTACATCCTAGGGTGCCTTTTCCACGCAGTCTCCCCTCATGTCGTGATTCTGGAACACCAATCGCCTTAAGGTCAGGAATAAAATCAACACAGAACTCAATGACCTCCTCTATTACATATCCCTTGGAGATGCTTCCTTCTGGCCTAGCACGATTATGAACATATTTCTTTAAGACTCCCATGTACCTCTCAAAGGGGAACATATTGTGTAGAAATACAGGACCGAGAATGGAAATCTCTTCTACTAGGTGAACCAGGAGATGCGTCATAATATTGAAGAAGGATGGTGGGAACACCAACTCAAAGCTGACAAGACATTGGGCCACATCTGTCTGTAACCCTGGTAGGCTTTCTGGATCGATTACCTTCTGAGATATTGCATTGAGGAATGCACATAGCTTCACAATGGGTACTCGAACATTTTCCAGTAGAAGCCCCCTCAATGCAATCGGAAGCAATTGTGTCATAATCACGTGGCAGTCATGAGACTTCAGGTTTTGGAATTTTTTCTCTGCCATATTTATTATTCCCTTTATATTCGACGAGAAGCCAGACGGGACCTTGATACTGCTCAGACATTCAAAAAAGATTTCCTTCTCTGCTTTGGTAAGAGCGTAGCTGGCAGGAGTTAAGTGGCATCGTTTACCCTTCTCGTTCTCAGGATGCATAGGCTCTTCAGGGGCCTTCAGACGTTGCTGGTCCTGCCGTGCTTCCGGTTATCTTTTGTCTTCCCATACACTCCTAGAAAGCCTAGCAGGTTCACGCAAACATTCTTCATCACGTGCATCACGTCGATTGAAGAGCGGACCTCTAAGACTTTCCAATAGGGTAGGTCCCAAAATATAGATTGCTTCTTCCACATGGGCGCGTGTCCGGCATCGTCATTCGAAACAGATAGACTGCCAGGACCTTTTCCAAAGATTACTTCTAGGTCCTTGACCATACCAAATACCTCCTCACCGCACGGAGGAGCTTCCTCCGGGAGTTACGCGGGACGTTTGAAATGCTTGCCTTTCTTTCTTACTGGATGCAGGTTCGGAAGAAATCGGCGATACCCTAGGTACACAACCTTCTTACATTTATCCAAATATACACTTTCAGTATCATCTAAATGTGTGCATGCATTGTATCCCTTGTTTGTCTGCCCTGAAATGTTACTAAGAGCAGCCAATCATTGATGGTTACGAAAAGCAATGCTCAGAGGTCAAATGGCTCCCTTTGTGCTCATCCCACATACGTACACCTGGTTTGGCCCACAGCTGTAAAAGTTCTTCAACTAATGGCCTTAGGTACACATCAATGTCGTTGTCGGGTTGCCTCGGCCTTGGATGAGCAGGCATCATAATGAACTTCCTCTTCATACACAACCAAGGAGGAAGGTTATAGATACATAGGGTCACAGTCTTTGTGCTGCAGCTCTGCTCACCAAAAGGATTCATGTTACGTACTTAGACCAAACCTTAAGTTCCTTGCGTCACGTCTGAAGTCCGGTACTCTCGCTCGACTTTTCTCCACTTGTGACCCATCAGCGGGGTGTCTCAACATCGCGTCTTTCTTCTGATCTTCCATGTGCCATCGCAACAACTTGGCATGCTCTTTATTTCTGAAGAGACGTTTGAACCGTGGTAGTATAGGAGCATACCCCATAACCTTGGCGGGAACCTTCTTCCTAGGGGCCTCGCCCTCAACCTCACCAGGATCGTCTCGTCGATCTTATACCGCATGCGGTGCATACCGCATGCATCCAAATTCTCGTACTTCTCACCGGTAGAGGATGCGATCATTAATGCAGGCATGTATCTTCCGCGCCTAATCCTAGAGGGCGACAACCTTCTTTGCTTGGTATGTCTTGTCGGCAACTCATTATTTCTTGGAAGAAGATTCTTCATTTTTACCAACAACTTTGAAAATGCGCTGTCAGTCACACCATTCTCTGCCTTCCATTGCAGCAAATCCAGTGTGGCACCTAGCTTTTTGTGGCCATCTTTGCAAGTTGGATACAACAATGTTTTGTGATCCTTTAACATCTGCTCCAGCTTCTCCTTCTCCTTTTCAGTTTCACATTCTTCCTTTGCATCAGTAATGGCCCGACCAAGATCGTCATCAGCGGGCCCATCTGCTCCCTCTTGATCTTCATTATCTACCCCCGTTGCATTATCATCATATTCAGGATACATATTATGATAGTTGTCATCGTCCTCTTCTTCTTCGTTGTCTTCCATCACAACCCCTTTTTCTCCGTGCTTGGTCCAACAATTATAGCTGGGCATGAAACCGGATCGAAGCAGGTGGGCGTGAATGGTTCTGGTATTTGAGTAGTCTTTCTTGTTCTGACAGTGAACACACGGACAGCACATAAAACCATTGTGACCACGGTTTGCATTTGTTGGAGATATGCCCTAGAGGCAATAATAAATATAGTTATTATTATATCTTTGTGTTTATGATAAATGTTTACATTCATGCTATAATAGTATTAACAAGGAAACATTAATACTTGTGTGATTTGTAAACTTAAATTGAAGTCCCTAGTAAAGCCTCTTCATAATACTAGCTTGTTGGTTAATAAATGATTGTGGTTTCCCTATCATGAACATTGAGATGTTATTAACAACAAGATCATATCGTTAGGAGAATGATATGGTGGACATACTCCCCTAGATAAGCGTAGCATAAAGATCAAGTCATTTCAATAGTTCAATTGCTATATGCTTTCTGATACATAGTAACCTAATTCCTTCGACCATGAGATCATGCATATCACCTTTACCGGATGGATGCTTTGATGACATCAAACACCACACCGTAACTGGGTGGCTATAAAGGTGGCATTGAGTGTTCGGAAAGTATTGGTAGAGACACATGGATCAAGAGTGGTATTTGTCCATCCATATGACGGATAGATATACTCTGGGCCCTCTCGGTGAAATGTCATCCAATTAGCTTGCAAGCATGTGACTGGCTCACAAGGGATCACATATCACGGGAACGAGAAAAGAGTACTTATCGGTAACGAGGTTGAACTAGGTATGCAGAGATACCGACGATCATAACCTCGGATAAGTTGACTATCGTGAGACAAAGGGAAATTGGTATCGTATGTAAGTGGTTCATTTGATCGCAAAGTAATCGTAGAAATATGTGGGAGCCATATGAATTTCCAGATTCCTCTATTGGTTATTGATCGGAGAAGTGTCTCGATCATGTCCGCGTAATTCACGAACCGTAGGGAGACACACTTAAGGATTCGACGTTGTTTGAGTAGTTATGGAATGATGAGAAAGAGACCGAATGTTGTTCGGAGTCTCGGATGGGATCCAGGATATCACGAGGAGATCTGGAATGGTCCGGAGAATAAGATTCA
The DNA here is from genome assembly GCA_023614405.1 of Avena insularis. Taxonomy (NCBI): domain Eukaryota; kingdom Viridiplantae; phylum Streptophyta; class Magnoliopsida; order Poales; family Poaceae; genus Avena; species Avena insularis. The sequence goes on from JAJUPC010000279.1 coordinate 138,339, forward strand.
TATAAGGAAAGTCTTGTTTCGGAGTTGGAGAATGGTTCCGGTGTTTTCATCGAGAATGTTCTAGAAGGTTCCGGAATATCCAGCACTCTGGAAGGGAAGGGTACATGAATGTGTTATATCAAGTTGGTATGATTGCATCATGTACTCGGTGTCATCCCTGAAGAAAATAGAGGGTTTATTCAAATCCTAGTTTGAAAAGTCAAACGCCAAGTTTGAAAGTCAAACGGCTAATTTTGGGAAGTGGAGAGGGAGGTGGAAACCGACTAGGGGGAGGAGTTCCTCCTCCCACCGCCGGCGCACCACCAAGCCGAGTTGGGGAGGGACTCCCCTCCCCTTGGCCGCCCCCTCCACCTATAAAAGGAGGCAGGGCTCCTCCTAGACACACAAGTTCCTACCTCTAAACCCCTAGCCCCAAGCCACGCCTCCGCCACTTGCCGCCCTAGAGGCAAACCGCCGCCTAGCTAAACCCTAGCCCGGCTTGCCCCTTCCTCGGCGTGTCTAAACCCTAGATCGTGAGGCTCTCTCATAGTCCACCATACTCGCTCGGCTTAAGGCGAAGCCTGCGAGATCTCCCTCTACTTCGGTACCACGCCCGTTGTCTTTGCCGGAATCGCGAGAGTGCTACAACCTCTGCTGCCTGCTGGAACAAGGGAGAGGAAGGTCTTCATCGAGAACCACGCAGGCGATGTGAGCATTGCGGGGCCTTGGAAGCACGCCGAAGGATCGTCTACGGGATCTTGAGATCGGGAAGAGTACGACTACATCACCCACGAGAATCCGCTCTCGTTAAACACTTTGGAATCTTCGAGGGTAAGTTATTCCATCGACTCGTTGCTACAATCTAGTAGATAGATCTTGGCTTGTTTGTTTGTATGCGATAGAAATTTTTTGTTTTCCATGCTACGAAACCCTACAGCATTAGCCACAACGATGAAATTTTGGAGGCCCGTAATGTACTCGGAAGTGCGGCGGTCACCGTACATCCATTGCCGGTTCATCTGCATTAATATGTAGTATATATCAAAAAATAATAGGGAGATGACCATTTATATATAGTACATCAATGACATATGAAACTATAGTTGCCGACCTCGACCGAGACGGAAAGAGCAACAAGAAAACTTATTTTGAGCTCTCGGGCATTTCACCGAACACCTCTTCTGCATATGAAAAAAACACAAACTAGCACTCTTCACACCCTCTTGCTAGGCTCCAAAATGTGGAAGAATGGAAGAGTGGGGTGTGTGCGGGCTGGGGTGGTGTCTTATATAGCCCCCCCCCTTTAACACTGGTTCATGCCACGAACCGGTGTTAAAGAGAATCTTAAACTGCTAGGGACCTTTAACACGGTTCGTGGCATGAACCGGTGTTAAAGAAACTCCTTTTGCCTTGAGGGCCACGCTGGTGCGGTCCCCCCTTTAATACCGGTTCGTAGAAGAACCGGTGTTAAAGCCCTTTTTCGGGATCAACAAAAGACCTCGTTTCCACTAGTGATAAGGTCTTCGGAAAAATAAATCTCTACCTGTTGGTCTGTTTTGACAGATTTCTATCATCATTTGCATTTGCCTCTTACAAAAGCTTTTGTTTTGATGAGTTTTCAGTTGAAGTGTGTACCAAAGGATTGTTGTTTTTCGCTTACACTAATGTTGTCATTGAGTTTGTGCAAGGATTTTTGCAAGAAGGAAATTTTCAGGAGAAAGAGAAAAGGAATCTGCAGAGTTCGTCTTTGAATAGGTAAAAGTGGTGAAAACAGAAGGTTCGTGAAACCCCAATCTTTTTATATTTTTGATGTTTTTAATACATAAGGGAAGCTAAGAGACGTAACTAAAGAGGAAACGGAGCACGGGGTGGACAAACCCACCCCAGGCGTGGGCCTAGCTTGGCCGCGCTTGGAGGGGGTTTGCCACCCTCGAACTCCGTCTCCGCTTTGTTTTCGTGTCAAAACCTTCCTTATGCATTGAATCTTCATAATATATACCCCCGGATCCCCCGAGGTTTGTGCGTCGTGTTCTCATCGTGTTTTCATTTCAATCTGTTTCTGTCAGGAAATCTTCTCAAGTTTAGAGCACCATGGTCTCCGCCAACGACAAAGGCAAAGAGCCCGAGGAAGAAGAACCTCAAGTCCCCAAGGAGGAGGAGATCCCGGTAGGATATGAAGGTGACATGGAGGAGGAAAAGCAACCGGACACCCGTGCTACAGTTGCAAGCATTGGTTTGGTGGCACAATCTACCAAGCTTAAGAAGACAGCACGGATGTCTACAGGAGGGAAATCTCGACGTCATACTCTCTCTCCACAATCATCTCCTCCACGTAATAAGAGACCAAATACACTTATTCATGAATATCAATATCAACATGTGCCCAAAGGAAATTTGCCCTCGGTTTGGGATATACCTTGTTCTAACAATGCAGAGACGGATCATGCTAAGGATGAAGAGTGGGGAAAGAATAACAAGAACTGGGATTCTCGGACTGACATGATCATGAACCGGATAGAGCAAAACTCAGAGCTAATCCGTACTATTACTTTTGAGTTCAAGGAATTGAAGAAAATTATTGAAGAGCTTATCAAGAGAACACCACCACCACCGAAGGAGTAATTTGTCATCAGGTTTGGCATCCCCTTGGCTTGTTCCAAGCTTGGGGGAGTGTTGCGGTATCACCACCATTATCTTTTATCTTTTACCTTTTTAGTGGATTCATATCTGTGGTAGAGAGGTTATCTTATAGTTTGTTTGCATGTGGAAGTATCTCTCCTTTAGTTGATTATCTATGTATCCCTTGGTGTGAGTGCCTTTATTGGAATATTAATGAGAAGTCTCATCTTTTACTTTTTGCACTTCTTATTTTTAGTTTGCAATCTCTATTATATGATGGATCTTGTTGATTAGTATTGGCACCACTCTGGGATCATCAAGTGGATCTAAATTGGTTTTGGAAAACCAAGTTCTGGTCAGTGGCTTTAGTTTGAAAGAAAAAAGGAAAGAAAGAAAAAGCTTACAGGTATTTGGTATCATTTGTTTTCTTTCTTGTTGGCTCATAAGCTTAGTATTCTTTATTTAAGATTCTTTTGTGTCTTCAAGGAAGATTGCATGTTTGGCTTTATTACTTGTATGTTTGCTTGTTTCTTTCAACTCTCTTGCTTGCTACCCAGCCTTGCTAGCCAAAAACCTGTTTTGAGAAGGCATACTTCTCATGTTTTCCGAACTCCTTTGAACCCAAAACTTTTGCCACTTGTGTCCACCATATCTAACTAGTAGCATTGTTGAAATTCTCAAGCTTCATCTACCTTTCAAATTAAAAAGTATTTTGTTATGTGAAAACTAGTTAGTAAAGCTCTCACGAACTTGATGGCACGCCTTATTTACTTGCCCCTAATAAACTTGAACCATTGTGAACATCGAAGTTGTATATGCTTGCATCTATACGTTGGAATTAGCAGAACCGTGCTGTCACGGGGACCGTTTTCAACATTGCACTTGTACTCTATACACAGTTGATATCGTGCTCTTTTGTCTATGGATATCAACGGTGTGAAATAAATAGGTAACTTGTAAGTCCATGGAGTTTGTATTCTGTGTTAGAGAAACGCCTGGGCCGCTAGCCTAAGCCATGCTTAATCATGGTGGAAACTTGCAGCATCACCATAGTGAGTCATCTATGAAGCATCCTCAATAAAAATTTATGCATATGGTAAATAAAAAGATTGCTGAGATGCTCATTGTCTGCTTGCCTTGTCATTTTGGTTATGGGAAAGCTCATGTACCATGTGCAAGGGGTACCCCGTTGGCGGTTCTCAATGATATGCAAATACTTACAATGACAAGAACTTACCTGGACCCAAAGTTGAGTACGCATGAGGAGTGGCCCTCATATTCAAGGGAAATGAGATTGTCAACTTATATTTCGTCAAGCATATACTACATCTTTGTTCACTTTAACCTTAATCATCTCAAGATGCTTATGATAGGGGCAATGAGGGCTCAAATCTAGTAAGTACCATAATCTTTTGAAAGCTCTTTATGACTTGTAATCCCTGTTACCCTCTAAGAAGGGACCTTTCTCCTAGTTACCAGTTGAGTCAGTAAACCTACTTCCTCTCTTTCTCCAGCAAGCATTTGAGTTGTTGTGTTTCAAGCATTCATATGGTGATTTATTCAATCATGTTCTTTATCTTCCTTGTTTGCACAAAACTCTTATCTATTAAGTATTACTTTGAAAGCCTTCACTTGTGAAAAACCTTTTTGAGCAAAAAGTGTTCCTGTTTTGAAACTTCTACAAAAATCTTTTGTGAAACTATTTGCCAGGTGTTCTCTAACCAAGAACAAGTTTGCCAATTCAAATTATGATTTATCTCTATGCATCTCTATTGTGACTGCTGTACTTGGTTGCAAGCTAAGTTATATAATGGTGAGTTTCTTTATTCTATGAGTTGTGCAATGGTAAGTGTGATGCTTCTTGTTCGTATTCTTTTATCGACACTTCACTCCATAAACATGTGGACATGTTTACCAAGCTCAGTATTCGCTTGGGGACAAGCGAAGTCTAAGCTTGGGGGAGTTGATACGCCCAATTTGCATCACCATTCTATATCATAATTTACCTTTATTCATTGATATTTGTCTTATTATGAGGTATTACTTATGGCTTTTCATCTGTTTATGCATGTTGGATGATTCTTGGAGAATGGACTGCCGGAGTCTGGATTCTGATGGAAAAGAAGGCGTTTCGGTGCAATTCCGTGAAGATCAGAAAAATACCAGAAAAATAAGGAAACATATTATTTTACCAGAAGACGAAGGAAGCCAGAAGGAGGGACGGAGATGGGCCTTAGGGGGCCCACACCCCTAGGCACGGGCCCACCTGACCCCGCGCCTAGGGCAGGTGTGGACCACCTGCCTGGCCTTCGACTCCGCCTCTTCGCCTATATCTTCCCTACGGAACCCTAATCTTGCACACCACCATCTCCACCAGCACCATCACCACCACTCCGTCCTGTGTAACAATTATGTTGGATATTGCTTTAGTTCTTAGGGGAAACTTTCCCGGTGTTGATTACTATTGTAGTTGATGCTTGTGAGTGGAACCATTGGATTATTGTTTATGTTCAGATTGTTATCCATTATCATATTGTCTTTGATCTTGATCCATATGATGTCTTGTGAGTAGTTCGTTTAGTTCTTGAGGACATGGGAGAAGTCATGTTGTTAGTAGTGAATATGTGATGAGTTATTATTCAATGGTTTAGTATTTAAGTTGTGGTGCTATTCTTCTAGTGGTGTCATGTGAACGTCGACTACATGACACTTCACCATTTATGGGCCTAGGGGAATGCATTGTGTATTTGGCTACTAATCGCGGGGTTGCCGGAATGATAGAAACCTGAACCCCCGTTAGGACACCTTTGCACAAGGGAGCGTAGGATCTCAGAGTTTAAGGTTGTGGTTAGATTTATATCTTAATTACTTTCCTATAGTTACGGATGTTTGCAGGGGGTTTAATCACAAGTATGTATTAGTCCTAGGAAGGGCGGTATGTTAGCATAGGTTCACCCACACAACACTTACAAACACCAGAGAAGAGTACTCGGCTATTTGAAGCGAAAGATCTTGACAGAATTCCCATGTGTCCTCGAGAACATTTGCTCCTTATAAGTATTTCCAACAGCTTGTCCTTTGCTAAGAAAGGATTGGGCCACTTGCTCCGTTTGTTTGTTAATTCTGTTACTTGCTCTTTGTTTTGTTGCCTTGTCAAAAAACCACTAAAAATTTGTTTGCTAAGTATTCACAGGAATTTCCTGCTCCATACCACTGTTCAACACCTTCTGCTCCTTGTTGGGATCGACACTCCTATTTATCGAAAGTACTATGATACACCCCCTATACTTGTGGGTTATCAGGAAGTGACAGAAATCTCTTCGGTTGTAGATATGATGTTGCCACTAGGGAGAAAACAACGGTCTCTTGTTCATGTAACAAGTGTATTGTTTACCTTACACACTTTGCTTAAAGCAGTTGTATGTTGCTTGCAACTTAATACTTGAGGGGGTTCGGATGATAACCTGAAGGTGGACTTCTAGTCATAGATGCAGTTGGATGGCGGTCTATGTATCTTGTTGTATTTCCCAATCGAATCTCATAGGATCTTTTTTCTAGTATTGCATTGTTATGCCATGCTCAATTCCTGTCAATTGTCCTGCTGTAATTTGTTTACCCTTCATGACATGTTGTTTATCTAAGGATAGCACCTCTAGTGAACTATGGACCCCAGTCCAATCTTTACCATTGATACATCTTCCACTATTACATGTTTACTTGCTGTAAACCATCATCTTCCACACCATACGTTCAATCCTTTGTTACAGCAAACCGGTGAGCTTGAAAACCTCACTGATTCGTTGGGGAAAAGTCTTCAGTTTGTGTTGTGCAGGTTTCCACGTTGCTTGCAATACCTTCGAGACGTTTCCTTCCTCCTACTGGTTCGATAACCTTGGTTTCTTACTGAGGGAAAACTTCTTGCTATGCTCATCACACCTTGCTCTTAGGGTTTCCAACAAAGCGTCCCACGACAGTGCTGGGCGCCATCAAGCTCTTTCTGGCGCTGTTGTGAGGGATGCTAAGGACGTCTTTACCAGGGGAGTCCTCCTCAGCCTTTCTCTTTACTTTGTTTTTGGTTTGCTTAGTTTCTTTTGTTTGGTTTTGTTTGCCTCTTTTTATCAAAAACTCCAAAAAAATTAGTTTAGTTTGGTTTGCTTTCTTTATTCAAAAACACACAAAAAATAGTTCCTACTCTAGTTGCTGGTCTGTTATTGCCTTGCTTGGTCATGCTTTCTATCAATGGATGGTTTCTTTGAAACTAGTTCTTATTGGCAAGGTGGGTTCACGGAAGAACAAAAGAATTATTATAAGGAACACCATTTGTCACAAAAAGGGAAACACTTATGGGAACAAATTGATAAGTTGAATACTATTGCTAGAGACGTGTGCTCTATTTATAATGTTACTTATTGCTTTGATAAATCTTGTTGCTGTAGGAGGTATAAACATCTGCCTTTATAATGTGAGTATAATGATAATGTTACCATATCTTCTTATGTTAAAGGAAACTATGACTTTTATGATGTGGAACAAATTGAAAAATTTATTGCCTTCAAGGGTGCATTTGAACTTGCCAGTTTGCTTGAAAATACTGATGATGCACCTTATGAATATGAGGTTTATGAGATACTTAAATTTTGCTTTGATAATTACAAGGAAGAAAATGGCTATATTCTTGAATATTTTAATAGATGCTTTCCACAAATGGAAGAGACTAATGCCTTGCAGAAGCCTATAGAAGAAGAAATTGTTGAAACTGGAAGCTCATTAGATGAAAAAGAGGAGAGTGATGAACAAAAGGAGGAACAATGGATTATCTACCCATGCCTACCTTCTAATAGGAGTATCTTTTTATCCCTTACATTATTTGATTGTCCCCCATGCTTACCAAAGGAGGATGAATGTTATGTTCATGTGGCTCCTTTTGAAATATCTACTTTGGGTAAAACCTGTGAAGGTTTTAATCCCACTATTTTTGAGCTTGATAGAAACTATGTATTTGTAGATCATGAAAATCATGATTTATGTGATAGCTATATTGTTGAGTTTATTCATGATGCTACTGAAAATTATTATGAGATAGGAAAGTATGGTTGTAGAATTTTTCATGGTACTGAAACACCTCTCTATGTGCTGAAAGTTTTGAAGTTACTCTTGTTTTATCTTTCTATGCTTTTCACTTTGTTCTTTGTGAAATTATTTGTGTACAAGATTCACATACATAGGAAGTGGGTTAGAATTAAATGTGCCTTGAGTTTGCTTCTTTATGCTCTCTTTTACTTCAATTCCTATTTCTAAGGTGAGCATCTTCTCAAACTTTCATGCCTAACTTAAAGGCGTTAAAGAAAAATACTTGTTGGGAGATAACCCAACAGTTTCCTTGAGTCTTGGAAGTTATTACTTCAGTAATGACCTCTCCTTATCCTTTTTGTTTGCTTTTTGTGCCAAGAATGACCTCTAATGAGAGGGAAGTAAGATTTGGGGAGTTATTGTCCCGAAACAGATTTATGTCCTCCACCATAAACAATCGTGAGGAGTCTCTGTAAGTCGGATTGAGCTGAAAATTTACTAATAAATCCCCCAGTATGTTAGATAACTTTCGTTAGTTCAATACTTTTTTATTTGAGCAACAGAAGATTTTCTAAAAAATCGGTTTCTACCTGCTGGTCTGTTTTGACAGATTTCTGCCATTATTTGCATTTGCTTCTTATTGATTCCTTTTTGAATTGTCTTTTGGGGAATTGAGCTTTTTTAAGGAGTTAATACAGTAGATTGTGTTTTTACTGAAAAGTTTTGCTGTTCCAAAGCTAAACCCAAAGGTCTATTATCTTTTGAATACACTAATGTTGCTAATGAAGATTGTGTGAAGTTTTGTATGAAGGAAAAATTTCAGGTGTAGAGAGAGAATGATGTAATGAGATGAAGAGTAGACAAAAGCTCAGGCTTGGGGATGCCACCCCAGTGTCACCCCAATAAATATCCAAGAGGTACAAGCGTCAAAGCTTGGGGATGCCCAAGGCATCCCCTTCTTCATCAATAAAAAGCTTAGGTCTGTCTAGACACTTTGTTTTTATTGTTTCATGCACTGTTGTGTTGTTGTTGGAGCGTCTTAGTTTTCCTTTGCTTTGCTTAGTTTGTTTAGTTTACTTGAATAAAGTAGTTTGGACCTTTGTTCTCGTTGTGTTGTTTCAAATAAGTTCCTTGGTGTTGGAAAGGAGTAGAAAGTTTTTGCTTGATAAGTGCAAAAGGAGCTTGCATTGACTGTGACTTAGACTTTAGCATGACATGCTAGGTTTTGTTTTAACCTTATTCTTAGTGATTATTTCTCTAGCATGTGTTGTTCTAAACAATTGTGATTGCTTAGTGTGCCTTGAAAGAATCATGCGTTGTTTTAGCATACAAAAGCATAGTATTATGGTATTCTCCTTTGATGCTTTGTTTGGGTTGACTTGGCACATGATCATACCATGTTATGACTATGAACAAGTCACCATAGCCTCTATGATCATCCAGTCCTTGACTTGTAGTACCACTCTATGCTTTGATTAGTAATGTTTTGTTGCTCTGCATGATTATGGCCATTATTGCTCTCTTAGTTGGTTGCTCCCAGTCTTTTGCTAGCCTCCACTTGTATGAGTAAGCTCTACTCATGCTTTCAACTCCCAAGAAACCAAGTTATTTCAAAGTGTCCACTATAAACTCATATGCATGGTGTGTTACACCATTCCAAGTATATTCTTGTTTTCAGCTATCTTCCAATTAAAAAGTATTTTGTTATGTGAAAACTTAGTGATTAAAGCCCTCACAAACTTGATGGCACACTTTATATTCTTTGCCCCTAATAAACTTGAACCATTGTGTCATCTATGTTGTATATGCTTGCACTTATACGTTGGAATTAGCAGAACTGTGCTGTCACGAGGAACGTTTTCAACATTGCACTTGTACTTTGTACACAATTGATATCATGTTATTTTGTTTATGGATGTCACCGGTGTGAAATAAATAGGGAGCTTATAAGTCCATGGAGTTATGTATTTTGTGTTAGAGAAACGCCTGGGACGCTAGCCTAAGCCATGCCTATCATGGTGGAAACTTCCAGCATCACCATAATGAGCATACTGTGAAGCATCCTCAATAAAAATCTATACACATAGTAAATAAAAAGATCGATGAGATGCTTATTGTCTGCTTGCCTTGTCATTTTGGTTATGGGATAGCTCCTGTACCATGTGCAAGGGGTACCCCGTTGGCGGTTCTCTATGATACGCATGTACTTACTATGACAAGAACTTATAGGTGACTGAAGTTGAGTAGCATGAGGTGTGGCCCTCGTATTCAAGGGACTTGAGATTGCCAACTTATACTTTTTCAAGCATATACTCCATAGTTTGTTCACTTTAACCTTAATCACTTCAAGATTCTTATGATAGGGGCAATGAGGGATGAAAGCTAATAAGTACCTTAATTTTTGGAAGCTCATTTTGAAACTTGAAATCCCTGCTTCCCTTTATGAAGGGCCTTTCTTCCACCATTATTTGAGTCTTCACCTCCTATCCTATAGGCACCATTAAGAGAGCATAGTTGCCATTCTGTGTGAAGTGTCCCAAAACTTATTGATTGATGCATATTATGATATTACTTGTTCTTGTGCTTTTTGTATCTAGTCACTCTTATAAACTTTGCAGGTGTCCTATGCATTTATTTGCTACTCTATGAGGGACAAGTTGAATGCCACTATACCATGTTTTCTGTATGTGAAACAAACAAATGTTTTTAAATGCATGTTATTCATGATCCTTGTTTGTAGCCTTTCAGGTTGCATGGATAGTTACTATGTCCTATTGTTAGAACTCCATCTTTCATGCACATGTGTAGAGTTCTTTGATCCTAGCTTTCAATGCTTGTAAATGGTTTGATCTTGGTTTTGACGGTGCATGTCACCTCAAAAATTATTCTTTTATCACTTACCTACTCGAGGACGAGCAGGAGTTAAGCTTGGGGATGCTTGATACGTTGGAAAAGTATCTATAATTTTTGATGCTCCATGATTGTTTAGTATCTACTTTGCTTTGTTTTGTCTATACTTTGAGGTGTTTTTATATCTTCTCTGGAACTAACCTATTAACAAGTTGCCACAGTGCCAGTTGATGTTTTCTTCTGTTTTTGGTTCTAGAAAGGCAGAAAATCAATATTCTTGGAATTGGACGGGACAAAATCCAAAGTCAATATTTTACCGTGGGCGACACGAAGCCAGAAGACGAGACGGAGGGGCACCACATAGCGGCCAGACCACCTAGGTGCGGGTGGGCCCATCCCGCGCCTGGGTAGGGTGTGGCCCCCTGGTGGCCCTCCTGGCTCGCTCCTTCGCCTATAAGAAGCCCCCGATGCAGAAACCCTAGGCACCCGATCAAAACTCCACGAAACCTTCTGTAGCCACCGCCACCATCGTCCCTAGATCGGGGGGATCTGAAGTTCTTTCCAGCACCCTGCCAGAGGGGAGATCATCCTGGAGGCCTTCTTCTCCGGTATGAAGCGTGAGTAGTTCCACCTTGGAATACGGGTCCATGTAGTAGCTAGACGGTATGAAGTGGATTGTTTACCTTACACACTTTGCAGAAAGCAGTTGTATGTTGCTTGCACTTAATACTGGAGGGGGTCTAGATGATAACCTGAAGGTAGACTTCTAGTCATAGATGCAGTTGGATGGCGGTCTATGTATCTTGTTGTATTGCCCAATCGAATCTCATAGGATCTTTTTGTCTAGTATTGCATTGTTATGCCATGCTTAGTTCCTGGCAATTGCCCTGCTATAATTTGTTTACCCTTCATGCCATGTTGTTTATCTAAGGAGAGCACCTCTAGTAAACTATGGACCCCGGTCCAATCTTTACCATTGATACATCTTCCACTGTTACCTGTTTACTTGCTGCAAACCATCATCTTCCACACCATACGTTTAATCCTTTGTTACAGCAAACCGGTGAGCTTGACAATCTCACTGATTCGTTGGGGCAAAGTCTTTAGTTTGTGTTGTGCAGGTTTCCACATTGCTTGCAACACCTTTGAGACGTTTCCTTCCTCCTACTGGTTCGATAACCTTGGTTTCTTACTGAGGGAACACTTGTTGTTGTGCTCATCACACCTTGCTCTTGGGGTTTCCAACGAAGCGTCCCACGACAGTGCTGGGCGCCATCAGCGTCTTCGAATGCGGTCGATGGTTCGGCTTCGCTGTAAGCGACGACCCATGGGGCCTTGTGGCGTACCTCAGTGGGTAGCACGGCTTTGGCTCCGTGCACCATGAAGATGGGCGTATACCAAGTTGAGGTGTTTGGCGTTGTGCGTAGGCTCCAGAGGATGGAGGGTAGCTCGTCCGCCCAGGCTCCCGCAAGCCTTTCGAGTGGATGTAGCAGGCGCTTCTTAATGCCGTTGTCGATGAGGTCGTTGGCCTTTTCGACCTGTCCGTTGGTCTGCGGATGCGCTACTGGGGCGTAGGATAGGTTGATGTCGAGGTTCCTGCTGAAGTTTCGGAACTCCTTCGAGATGAAGTTCGAGTCGTTGTCCGTTATGATGATGTGAGGCACTCTGAACCTGTAGACAATGGACTCGAAAAACTTGACGGCAGTTTTGCTGCTTTGGTTGGTGACAGGCATGACCTCGATCCACTTGGAGAATTTGTCGACTGCGACCAGGAGGAAGACGTGGCCTCCTTGCAAGGACTTTGGCAGTTTGCCAATCATGTCGAGGCCCCACTGGGCAAAGGTCTAGGCCACTGGGATGGCCCTCGGCTCGGATCCTGACGCGTGTGGCTTGTCCGCGTACCTTTGGCAGGTGTTGCACCTTTGAACTATCTCCTTGGCGTCGTTCATTGCGGTTGGACAGTAGAACCCAACTCGTAGAGCTTTGGCGACTAGGGCGCGGCTGCCTGCGTGATGGCCGCAGATTCCCTCATGGATGTCTAGGAGGATGCTTTTGTCGTCGCTGATGGTGACGCATCATTGGAGCACACCCGAAATGTTGCGCTTGTACAGCTCGCCATTGATGATAATGAAGGCCTTTGAGTGGAGAGATATGCGCCGGGCATCTGTTGGTTCCTCAGGCAACTAATTGTTTATCAGGTAGCGGAGGTACGGTTGTGTCTATGTTTCTTCGACTGCCATGACCTGCACCAGGTTTACCAACTCGACCTCCGTGTCGAGATTTTCGGGACCTTCTTGTCCTTCGGGTAGCGTGGCCTCCCGAGTGCTCTGCTTCCTCGGCTGAGCCTTTTGGGAATTTCCTCTTGATGGAGGGTACGCAAATTTGTTCGAGGAACACTCCTGGTGGAACCCGTGCGCAGGTGGAGCCAATGTTGGCGAGCTCGTCGGCTTCCTTGTTGCTTTCCCTGCCGACGTGCCGAAGCTCGCGGCCGTCGAAGTCGCCTTCGAGTGAGTTGTAGAGCGTGCGGTACGTGATCATGTTGGTGCTATGAGCTTCACACTCGTTCAACGTTTGCTAGACGACGAGGTTCGAATCGCCATAGATGACAAGGCGTGTTGCGCCGCATACCTTGGCCATCCTCATGCCGTGGATGAGGGCCTCGTATTCGGCCTCGTTGTTAGAGGAGCGGAATTTCATCCGAAGGACATACTTCATCTTGTCGCCTTGAGGGGACGTCAGTATGACGCCGGCCCCTGCTCCAGCCTCGCGCATAGAGCCGTCGAAGTGCATCGTCCAGGATTGTGACATATCCGGAGTATCCGGCAGCTGGAGCTCCATCCAATGGACGAGGAAGTCAGGGAGGACCTACGACTTGATGGCGGTGCTCCGCTCGTAGATGATGTCACAAAGAAATGGTACAAACAAATGCATTAATAACCATCACTGCATTGCTGTCATACATAACCAAACAAGGTTCTTACAAGGATAATCAGCAGAACCAGAACACATGCCAAACATTGGCTCACTAGCCTCATCACTTCTTCACCAGAACCAGAACATATGCCAAACACACTAAACCTACAACAATCTTCAGCAGAAAGACTACTTCTTTCACAAGCGCAATCACAGTGGTCATCATCTATTCATCTGCTCCTGGACATGTGGCATCAAGTTTATCCTGCTTCAGCTTCAAATCAAACCTCCTGTCCTCTGCCCATCCTAGTGCATCAACTACATCGTCCCCGGTAAGAACATTGTTGTCAAGCAAGTAGAAAACATATTCGAGCTCCCAATGCCAGAAATTGTAGCCTTTCTGTACAATGCAAACCATGAATTTGTTACAGACAACAAAATCCAACAAAATCCAGTTAAAGCTTGAGACACCCAACAAAATTCAGTTAAAGCTTGAAACAAAGAAAAATCAATCGAAACACCGGATAACTCACAGTATGCTTGAGACACTTGTAGAAGACCCAGCCATTGTGTTGCGCCGTGCCGGAGGTGAACCGCTTGACGATCTTGCCACAGTCTGGGCAAGGGATGCAGGGGATGAATGGTGTGTTACGATGGCGCGAAGACTGGGAACAGCTTGAGTACGACATGACGGTGGGAGTCAACCTGCGGCGGCGAGCCTGCTCCGACGGCAGCTCCGAGGATCTAGGGTTACAGACAGGGGAGGCGAGGAGAGGATATGATATTAGTAACAGGGGAGGGCAATTTTCAGCATAACACCCCCGCTTCATTTGGATTTCGCTATATCCCCCTCCCACACACACACACACACGTCACGCTTCCAAATTCCACGCGTCCACGCGTCCACGCGTCCAAAGTCTAGTGACCACCACCCTCCACGTCACTGTGTACTGCGTTGTACCGCTGCGAGTGACCACGTATAACACATCAACGTGTCTTCAGTGACCGTAACTCGTGTATTGCGATGTACGGTGATCAAAGTGGGAAAGGTGGTTGAGTACGGTGACCGTCCATGTATTTAACTCTAAAAAAAATAAAAGAAAAGATTTTTTTCAAAATTCCACCTATCTATTAATAAAATCATTAAAAGCACTAAGAGGTCGTTTGGCACCCATGTATTCAATTCATTTAGTAGAAATGAAATGAATACATGGATTCATTTTATTTATATTATGATTTCAAAAACACTCACATGTTTGGCTGCCACTAGAATTTGGAAATGACATGTCTAAGATAGGAATTAGATTTACACATAGGGATATTTTGATGGATTTTCCAAATGAAATGACGACCCAATTTCATGCCAACCAAACAACATAGAGATGGAATTGCAAAATAAATTCTAGAATTCCAGACCCAAATGATGGATACCAAACGACTAAGAGGTCCAGAAGTAATAAATATTACAAGTACACCATTGAACCACCTAGCGACGACTACAATCACTAGCGCAAGCAGACGGCGCGTCGCCGTATTTGCCCCTTCCATCACCAGAGTCATGTAAATCTTGGCATAGTAAAACTTGTTATAACAGACAGTCGGGAAGTTGTCGAGCTAAGGCCATAAAGGACCAACACACCAAAATAGCAATTGTTTCACATGATGATAAACGTAGATCGGAAGATACTGAACTGAAATCACACCAACGAACACGAAAAAACTGGATCCATCGGACACACGATTCCACAGGCTATCCACGGGGCTAGATGCACCACGGGGGCAGGAATAGAGCATAAAGGACTTTATTCTGAAGGTAGTCGCCGTCTCAATATCCTTAAGAAGACATTGAAGACGGGCTAAACAACAACAACAAAAAACTCCCTTGGCGAGATGTCGTGGTCTGCCACACCTCCAAAACCCAAGGCCATGGAAGGCGGAGTGGACCGATAGCGCTCGCGAGAGAGACAAAACTCTAGATGGGTTTTGGTTGCCTCTGATCGCTTCTCCTTGACGTTGCGTACCAGTTCGATATTACTTCAAACAAAAGAAATGACTATTCTCAACAACGAAAAAAAGGAATTAAGTAACTCAAAGTCCTTTTTAACTCAACGTATGTTCTTGGAAGCCAAAAAAAAAAAAACTTCCCACTGCGCTTGACAGTAGCTTGGTAGGGAAGTTTCTTCGAGTACCACGCGCGTGAGGCAGCAAAAGCAAGAACATTAGTGGTCGAGACGACATTGTAGGCCTAGAGCGCCACTCATTTGGCTGCTGATGGTTCTACTTGGACAAAGCTCGCCGGCTGGCCTGCCCCGGCAAGCGTTACAAATTAAGAACTTGACTAGCCATCGCACAAGCATTATTTTTTTTTAAGTAAGCATTATTATTAATTGTGTGTGCTTTACTATGGAAAATATGGAAAATATTTAAAGCCCGCGCGACGCGAAGCACTTCAGGCGATGGCCACGAGCAGCGCAGCCGGCGGCGGAGAGCACCGCATCGAGGTACCGGCCGCAGCTTGCGGCGTAAGGGAAGATGAGGCGGCCGCGCCGGAGAAGCTGCTGAACCGCTTCGTGCACTTGGTCGCGTCGATGGAGCGTGTGGGCAACGCGCTCGGCACGCTGGGCCACCGTCGTCCTGCTCGGCGGCTACCCGACAACGCTTGGCGATACGAACTTCGCCCTCGTGTCATGTGTGTTCTTCTTGGAAGCCGTGAGGTACTCATTCGATTACGCATTTTTTCTAAACCCAATACAAAAGCACTTGTTGACAAATACGCATATACATTTGTCTCTATGAACGCGCGCACACACCCTACGAGCGCCTCCAAAGACTGATCCAAAGACGTCTCACTATCGATAGTTGTGATCTCCGACCGAAGAATATTCCCAGCCTGACAAATGTGTTTGGTGTTTTGAAAAGTGGTAGTTTAAAAAAGTTATGTACGTTCGCATTCAAAAGTTATGTACGTTCCATTTGAATTAAAAAATCCATTTGAATTTGTATTCAAAAGTTATGTATGTTCGCAAATAAACAGAATTTTTTCTGAAAAGTGGTAGTTTTTCAAATACTAAGCAGAAAAGTGGTGGTTTTACAAAATTTCCTGCAACCCGTTAACGGCCGTCGTCTCACGTCGCCATGTCAGCACTACAAGTGGGGCAGCCATGTCAGAAACTGTGTCAATTCGCATTCAAATCGAGTTTAGTATTATTTGAGAGAACCGACTCGAAATTTGGTAGATTTTTACAACTAAAACGTAAAGTGGTAGATTTTCGAAATTTTGTCTAGATTATAGTAGTTTTATGCTAACAACTCGAGTGGTCTCTGGAGTGGTAGATAGGGTTAGATCGTAGCTAGGATTCAATAGATTTTGTGGGGCAATTTCTAGATGGCCTGGTCACTTCAACCTGCACACCCTCTTATACAATTTATCTTACACTTATATTGCAGTTATTGAGCTCCTCAAGGTAAAATAGCAAGGAAAATCTTTTTGTTATGTTTTTAATTTGATCGTAGGTCCCAGAGTTATTTCATTACTGCCTATGCAATTCATCTATGCGCACATTGTCTTACTTTTGTCAGCCGCCATAACAATAGGCTGGATTACCAGTTGTTCTTCCGTACAAGAGGAGCTTTTAGGTCTCTTGGATGGGATGTGCTGATACTGGCCGCATTGTTACTGGGTGTTGAGGTGTGGGTGATGATCTGCAGTGGCCTATCAATATTTTTCTTGATGACCTTATTTCTGGCAATACTGGTGATTGGCCGGTTTCTAATTCCAAGAGTTGCAAGACTACTCACAGACAGCTCAATATGTGATGCGATATCATTATGGAGCCCCATGGTCGCAATCATATTGCTAGGTCCTTCTGTACGATATACTCAAGATTACAAGCCGAAGCCGACATACGAAATTCACAAGTTCATTCCCAGAAACTCAATGGCCAGATGGATAGTATACATGGTACTATTTGCGGTTGTTCTCCTACTTACGTTTAGCAAACTAGTAGACTGTGCTCTGGGTCGCAAACTGGTATCTTGGCGTCGAGTTATCGTAAACGTGTGCATGTTTGCTTCCATAACGATGTCGGTGTACACTTTTGATAATAGATACCGAAGTTGGATTATCTTGTTCCATCTATATGCTCTATCCATAGTGTCATTTGCCAACCTCCAGTTTCCAGCGGCAGTAGTACGCACTATGCTTGCAGTGAAGTACATTCAAGGTTATTATGAACATGCTGACGAGACAAACCTTGGGCAATCTCTCGGTATCTTCTATGCGATGGTGTTTGGCCAAGGAATACTGTACATTGATGCCTGCATCCTCGAGGTATTTTCTTTCATCCTCCAAAGATCACTGCTCCGTCGTGCTGGATTTACCGGTGCCTCGGGAGTGTCATTTGTCAATTTGTACTACGCATATGCCTTTGAGAAATGCATGAGAGGGGCCGTGATTGCTCCCGAAAAGATCAGCCTCATAACATTTGGAGTGGATTCTCTAAAGTCAGACATACCCAAGATGCAGCTTTATGGCCTTCAGATGCTGCACAACTTTCTGGAAAAGGAGCCCTTAAGTACTAAAGTCATATCACAAATCACCACTTCCAAAAAGACAATGACCTCTTTGTTCAACATGTTGGGTTGGAACAGTGAAGGTGATAAATATATTAGATCATTTGCCGCGAAGGTCACGGCCAAGATTGCTCACAGGCTCCAAGTTGTTCATATCCCTAGGGCAATGCAGCTCATAGCTTCACTTTTGGATACCGTCCATGAACGAGATATAAATTATCCTCTTCTGGATACTCATATCCGAAAGACCAGACAGAACACCTCAATTCAACAACTTGGCAGGGATGAGCAGATATCACCAAAGATTAACTAGTGGAAACAGATGGTAATATACTGCTTGATTCCAGCAGAGGATCCATCTAACGAGGAAGAACATAACCCCCGTATTCTCAAATACTGGAAATGGATTAGAAACTGTTGGTCTATTCCGGAGGAGGATCCATCGATAGACCAAGATCTCTTACCTGTACTGGGCTTGCTAATTCTTGACAGGCTTTCTAGCTTCAATCTGGAGAACTGCATAGAAATCAGTAGGGCAACTGGACTTATCTCAAAGATCATACAGTTTACAAGCAACAACGTTGGCATGGAAAATATTAATGAGACACACCAGATACTGTTGAAAGGTTCAGCACTCAAGCTGCTGACAAGACTTGCAAGTACTAAAGGGAAGTTTGGTTTAATTTTGCGCCAAGAGATTTCAGAATATCCCTTTCTTTTGAGTAACCTTGCAGAGATCTTGGATGATAGTGGGAGCAGCCAAGAACTTATGGAGCTGACAGCAAAACTCCTTAAAAATCTTGCTGTGGATGGAAACATAGATGAGGAGATCGGGCACACCCGACTAATCATTAGTAGGTTGATGCATTTATTTCTCAACCAAGGTTCACCATCAAATACAGATTCAGATCATTTGCTACGAATGACCGCCGGGCAAGCACTAGCAGTACTGGCAATGGAGAGTGCCAATAATTGTTTCCTTATGTTAGCTGAACCAAAGTATATATTCATCAAGGAACTCAGAATCATGATCCATGGTGATAGGTATAGGTATGTAGCATCAAGCCTATTGCAGAACATGTGTGTCCATGCTCGACCTGAGCTTGGTAACTCGGACCTAAAGGAGATCTCCTACATTCTGCAAGAGGTAAGCCCTGCTATTCAAGTCGCGCAACATTATTAGAGACCGATATTTCAACTTAATATTTACACATGTTTTTACAACCCTTTATTTTCATCAGTTGTGGACATTTAAGTTAGAAGTGCAATATTAGAGGCCGAAATTTAGCATACACTTTTCTTTCAAAGTTTTGAGGTTATTTAGATAGGCGTGCATACCATGCGTGCTCTTGGTGTTCGTGGCATTTTAAACTTACATCATGCAATTGAGTAAATTTGACATTGAGTTATAAGAATAACTACTGCTATAGACAACACAACCAAGTATATTAACTACTACATCTGTTCCAAATGTAAGCTTTTTTAGCAGTTCAATTTGAACTGCTAGAAAGGCTTACACATTATGGAACTGAGGTAGTAGATAGCAACATGATTGATTATCAAAGAGGTGCAAATATTATTGAAGTTTAATCATGGCTTACATTTGTTGGCTATTTCCACCACAGGTGCTACAAGGAATAATGAATGCAGAAGGGGTAGAACTAGAGGTACTTGTCGGTCTTAGTTCACAAATATGTCGTGTCATTCGTGAAAACTTTGCACGGGGATTAGAGCATGGTCAGATAAAGGAAATATTTATCAAAAGGCTTGTCGATGCACTTAACTCAAATATGATAGCAGATGTTCATTGTCCTGGGATCAGGAGGGTAATAGTTGAACATACCATATACATGATCGAGAGCAATCCTAGCTACACAAACTGCTTCAGCACATGCTCGATGATGGAAGCACTGCTAATGGTAGAGCGTACATGTTCAAAGGCTGAAAATTACAGGTTCTTCTTGGGTGATGCAGGACTCATGGAGCACAGCATATCTCTATCTGCTCTCGTGGCCAGGGCAAAAGAACTAATGGGCCGTGAGTCGCGTCGAGGAATGATCAGTGTTACATGAACATACATTCCAATGATATTGGACTTCTGGTATATGCTGCATTACTGGGACCTGTAAACACGGTCAATTTGCTCACTGTAACTGTGAGTATGGGATCCAAGGAGATGCCATGAATTCAGAGTTGATATTGAACATCATTTGTCTTGGCAAGGCGACATTATGTCCTTGTCCTTGATGACATGACAGCATCTCAAATGATGGCAGCATTAGTGTATTAAATAGTTCTGTTTTAGAAAGATGACGAATCTGGAATTCTGGATTGTTATTCAGTGACCAGTTGAGTACCCACTCCAGGCCCGAACTCCGTAAGCTCGTCCCGTTAATTGCTCACAAACACTCAAATTTCAATTTGCTCCCTGCAGTAGTGAGTCTACGACCCAAGAAGTTCCATGAATTCAGAGGTTATATTTAAAAGGATTCGTCTTGAAAAACCGGCGTTGTGTGCCATGATGAGAGTAGCTAAAACAATGGCTGCATTACTCTATTACATGGGCTGTTTTAGATAGAAGACCGTTGGCCCAGCCCCGATCGCCGAGTGCAGTCTGGCGTGACGATAACAATGATCCGGCGAGTTCGCGCACGTATGGTACGATTAGCCTAGCATTTTGAGCTAGCTAGCTAATCAAACTCTCAACTCACACGAGTACGTACCGGAAAAACAATATATAGCTACAGGGCCCTCTCGGTCATGCTGTTTGTATTGAATCTCACGGTTGTCTTACAAGGCTATTACATGGGTGTATATATACCTGGCAAGACGACGCAGCGTCAATACGAATAGGTGTTGGACTACTAGTCCTACTCGGAACACACACGCACACGACATCGTTCCGTGTCCTATCGGGATTATTATTCCTAACAATCACCCCCTAAGCACGATGTGCCATCTTCACAGCTTGGACGCCGATCCTTCCTCGCATCTCCGCAAACTTCACTCGTCCCAAAGATTTAGTTAGGATATCCGCAAGCTGATCATTGGTGCAAACATAGTTGACTTCAATCTAGCTCTCCTCTACACACTGTCGTATGTAGTGATACTTCGTATCAATGTGCTTACTCCTGTCATGATGCACCGGATTCTTGCACAATGAAATTGCAGACTTGTTGTCAATATTGAGCACCACTTGTTCCGCCTCCTGATTGGTGAGATCACCGAGTAGACTCCTTAGCCACACACCTTGACACGCGCAGTTGCAGCCGCAATATACTCAGCTTCACATGATGACTGTGCCACCACTTTTTGATTTCGTGATAGCTAACTTACTATACTTCTTTCCAAGAAATATGCCACGCCCGAGGTACTCTTACGGTCGTCAATATCTCCTGCCATGTCGCTATCACTGTAGCCAAGTAGCTTCACCTCCTCCTTCTCTTTCGAGTAGACAATACCAAAGTCTGTAGTACCTTTGATATACCTGAGTATATGCTTCACGGCTGTCCAATGCTCCATTGTGGGTGCTTCCATGAAGCGACTCACATAGCCAACGGAATAGGCCAAGTCCGGTCTTGTGTTAATGAGATACCTCAAACTTCCAACCACACTCCTATACTCTGTTGCATCAACCGCAGGTGCTTCACTCATTTTGCTCAGTTTAAGACGAGGTTCCATCGGAACATGAGTTGGATTGCATTCTTCCATGCCACACTTCTCGAGTATCTTCTTTGCATATGCCTCTTGGCATAGCATGATCTCACCCAGCTTTTGATGTACCTCGATCCCAAGGTAGTAGCTCAACAAGCCTAGATCACTCATCTTGAATAACTCCTTCATCTGTAGCTTGAACTTTTCAATCTCCTTCTCATCCGCTCATGTTATCAATAGATCATCAACATAGATGCCAACTAGTAGATGATCCCTTCCTTTACCTCGCTTATACATCGCATGTTCCAGTGGGCTCTTCTCGAATCCGAGAGAGATCAATGTACGATCAAGCTTGATGTTCCACGCCCGAGGGGCTTGCCGTAGCCCGTACAACGCCTTGTGTAGCTTCAAAACCTTGTGTTCTTCTCCATCTTTGATGTATCCCGGTGGTTGCTTCACATAAACTTCTTCTTCTAACTCCCCATTCAAAAACACGGATTTCACATCCATGTGATGCAATTTCCAAGATTCTTGAGCTGCGAGAGCGATAAGTAATCTCACTGATTCCATCCTTGCAACGGGAGCGAACACTTCTTCGAAATCCACACCTTGCTCTTGCACATACCCCTTCGTAACTAGCCGAGCTTTGTGTTTCACCAACTTCCCTTCGACATCCTTCTTGATCTTGTACAAACACTTGAGCCCTATGGCCTTGTGATTGTTGGGTAGATCGACAAGCTCCCATGTATCGTTGTCTTTGATCGATCCCAACTCCTCATCCATAGCACGACGCCAACACTCCTTTGTATTAGCATCCTCGAATTTTGTCGGCTCCTCGGTGAGTAAACATCGACCTTGTCCTCTCCCTCGCGCACGCGTTATACGAAGGGTCTCCGGCGGATACAACTCCAGTACACTTCGGAATTTTTCTGGAGTAGGTGGTCGTCTCCTTTCTTCCCGTGCACTTGGAGGAGACGTGGAAGTTGACGTAGTACTTGTTTCAGCGTCTACTGAATTTCCTGCAGTTTCTATCGGTGTACTGCATATTGGCGACGTGACATCGTCGCCCACGTCCACTTCTGGACTGCCGCTAGTCCCTCCTGGACGGGAGTGTGCAGCTGATGGGACACTTGCGCTAGGGCTCTCGTCCGTGCATGGACTGGATGGCGACGCCGAGCCTCCAGGTGCAGCACGTGAGCTGCTGCTCGTGCCGGGACTCCCACGCGGAGATACTGTAGGGTTCGCAGCATAGAAAACAAAAAATTTCCTACGATGTGAACTATGTACCAAGATCTATCTATTAGATACAAACAACGGGCGGATGTATATCCGTAGAGAACATACCCTTGAAGGCCGACAAAGCTTAACGAGTTCAACTCATGGTTGCTGTAGACGATCTCTTGCCGATCTCAAGATCGAGAGGAAGTCCTAGCGCCGCAAATCAGCAGCGCATCCGTGCTCACACACACGTTCGAGGCACCGAGCAACCTCCGCCTCCTCGCTCCAGCGATGCAGCGGAAGCACAACTCTTTCTTGCCGAATAGCCACCGGGAACATGTATCTCGCTAGTCCGAGACCATGGGGGATAAATTCTAGAGGGGGAGAGAGATCCTTCACGAGGAGGTGTGAGAGACAAGTGAGAGGAGCTCCTTTTATAGGAGGAGGGGCACCCAAGGGGTGGCCGCCCGGCCATGCTGCCCTCCCTCCTTCATTCATGTGGGTGGACACTCCACTCACAAAATGGCCCTTCAATTTTCTCCACTCAAAAATCCACTCAAATTCCCATTAAATTTCCACCAAATTTAATGCAAACTCTCATTAAATAAAACTCTTTTATTTTATTCAGAATTTTGTCAATTACTTTAATGACAAACATTCACAAATAACCCCTTGCTAGAATTCTATTTCACATGCATAACCACTTTATGCAATTTCACCCGAAAACCTGTTTCGGTATCTAGTGAAATAAATTCCTGCACTTGTTCATTCTTTCGGCATGAAACTTTTGCTCCAATTGGATGTCGGTGTCTCTTAAGTGTGTCACCCTATGGTTCGTGAATAATGCGGACATGATCGAGACCCCTCTCGGATCAATAATCAGAAGCGGGATCTGGAGACCCATACTGACTCCCACACATTCAACGATGACTTTCTTGTGATCGTCGGAACCTTTTATGCTAGTATCTTAATCCCTTTATTTCACGATATATTACATGTCCGAGATTCGATCATCGGTATCTCCATACCTAGTTTGATCTCGTTACCGACATGCACTCTTTTCTCGTTCCCGTGATATAACATTCTAGTGATCAAATCACTTGCTTGCAAGCTAATCAATGTGATATCACCGAGAGGGCCCAGAATATATCTATCTGTCATCGGGATGAACAAATTCCACTCTCGATCCATGAGCCTCAACATAACACTTTATTAGTTCTGAATCCATCTTTATAATCACCCTGTTACGGTGTGACGTTTGATGTTATCAAGAAACTCTTCCGGTGTTAGTGATTGACATGATCTCATGGTATAAGGATTAGGATCACTTCGTAAGTTGTTATAGCAATATAAACTCAATGACTTTGAGCGTAATGCTATACTTCGGATGAATTTTCATCACACCATTACACTAATGTTGTGATCCCGTTATTAACAACATCCAATGTCCATGATCA
The DNA here is from genome assembly GCA_023614405.1 of Avena insularis. NCBI lineage: Eukaryota > Viridiplantae > Streptophyta > Magnoliopsida > Poales > Poaceae > Avena > Avena insularis. The sequence goes on from JAJUPC010000279.1 coordinate 162,671, forward strand.
GGAAACCTATGATCATCTTGTTAATCAACGAGCTAGTTTATGAGAGAGGCATAACTAGGAACTTTCTGTTTGTTTAATAAACACACATGTATTAATGTTTCCGTATTAATACAATTATAGCATGCAAAATAAACATCTATCATATACTCGGAATACACATAATAAACACTTTATTATTGCCTCTCAGGGCATATTCCCTTCAGTCTCCCACTTGCACTAGAGACAATAATCTAGTTACATAGTGATAAATCTAACACCCATTGAGTTCTGGTGTTCATCATGTTTTGCTCTAGGGAGAGTTTTAGTCAACGGATCTGCTACATTGAGATCCGTATGTACTTTACAAATCTTTATATCTCCATCATTGACATGCTCGCGGATGGAGTGAAACCGGCGCTTTATATGCTTGGAATGCTTGTGAGACCTTGGCTCTTTAGCATTGGCAATGGCACCATTGTTGTCACAATAGATCACCATTGGGTCCAACGCGTTTGCAACCACTCCTAGTTCGGATATGAACTCCTTCATCCAAACTGCTTCCTGAGCCGCTCAAGCGAGAACATATTCGGCCTCCGTTGTTGATCCCGCTACCACAGGTTGTTTGGAGCTCCTCCAACTAACCGCTCCGCCATTCATGAGAAATACGTATCCGGATTGATACTTAGAGTCATCCAGATCGGTGTCAAAGCTAGCATCAACATAACACTTAGCGACGAGCTCTTCTTCACCTCCGTATACAAGAAACATATCCTTAGTTCTTCGTAAGTACTTAAGGATATTCTTGACCGCTATCCAGTGTTCCGAACCTGGATCCGATTGGTACCTACTAGTCAAACTAATAGCATGTGCCACATCTGGTCTTGTACATAGCATGGCGTATATTATAGAGCCTATGGCTGAAGCATAGGGGACCTTGTCCATTATCTCTCTTTCTTCCGCCGAAGCCGGACTTTGAGTCTTACTCAATGTCGTGCCTTGTGTCATAGATAAGAACCCCTTCTTACTATTTTCCATTTTAAACTTCTTTAAAATCTTATCAAGGTATGTACTTTGCGATAGCCCTATTAGGCGCCTAGATCTATCTCTATAGATCTTTATGCCTAATATGTATGACGCTTCACCTAGGTCCTTCATTGAAAATTTGCTGTTTAGATAACTTTTAACACCGTTTAAAAGATCTATATCATTTCTGATCAATAATATGTCATCCACATATAATATCAGAAATGCCACATTGCTCCCACTCACTTTCTTGTAAATACAAGCTTCTCCATAAGTTTGGACAAATCCAAACTCTTTGATCACCTCATCAAAGCGGAGATTCCAACTTCGTGATGCTTGCTTCAATCCATAGATGGATCGCTGAAGCTTGCACACCTTGTTAGCATCCTTAGGATCGACAAAACCCTTTGGTTGTATCATATACAACTCTTCTTCAATATTACCATTGAGAAACGCGGTTTTGACATCCATCTGCCATATCTCATAATCGAAATATGCAGCAATTGCTAACATAATCCTAACTGACTTTAGCATCGCTACGGGAGAGAATGTCTCATCGTAGTCAACTCCTTGAATTTGTCGAAACCCCTTTGCGACAAGTCGAGCTTTATAGACGGTCACATTACCATCAACATCAGTTTTCCTTTTGAAAATCCATTTGTTCTCCATGGCCTTTCGGTCGTGAGGTAATTCCACCAAGTTCCAAACTTAATTTTCATACATGGATTCCATCTCGGATTTCATGGCTTCTAACCATTTGTTGGAATCCGGGCTCATCATTGCTTCTTCATATGTCGCAGGGTCATCATTTTCATCAACCATGAAATTCATGACAGGATTTCCGTACAGCTCGGGAGCTGCACACGTCCTGCTTGACCTGCGAGGTTCGGTAGTACTCTCTTTTGGAGTTTCATGATCATTATCATTAGTTCCCTCTTCAACAGGTGGAGCCAACTCCGGAACAACTTCCGGCGCTGCGCTACTCGCCATACTTTGAAGAGAAGGTTCAATAACCTCTTCGAGTTCTACCTTCCGACTACTCACACCTTTCGCGAGAAACTCTTTATCTAGAAAAGATCCATTCTTGGCAACAAAAACCTTGCCCTCGGATCTGTGATAGAAGGAATACCCAATAGTTTCCTTAGGGTATCCTATGAAGACGCATTTCTCCGCTTTGGGTTCGAGTTTATCCGGTTGAAGTTTCTTCACATAAACATCGCATCCCCAAACTTTAAGAAAAGACAGCTTAAGTTTGTTTCCAAACCACAATTCATACGGTGTCTTTTCAACGGATTTAGATGGTGCCCGATTTAAAGTGAATGTAGCAGTTTCTAGTGCATAACCCCAAAATGACAACGGCAAGTCCGTCAGAGACATCATAGATCGAACCATATCTAATAAAGTACGATTACGACGTTCCGACACACCATTTCGCTGTGGTGTTCCGGCAGGCGTGAGTTGTGAAACAATTTCACACTCTTTCATGTGAGTGCTAAACTCGTAACTTAGATACTCACCTCCACGGTCGGACCGTAGAAATTTGATCTTTCTATTACGATGATTTTCCACTTCATTCTGAAATTCCTTGAACTTTTCAAAGGTTTCAGACTTGTGTTTCATCAAGTAGATATAACCATACCTACTCAAATCATCCGTGAAAGTAACAAAATAACGATATCCACCTCGTCTTACACACTCATTGGACCACATACATCGTAATGTATGATTTCCAATAAATGTCGCCTGCTCCATTGAACCGGAAAACGGCGTTCTAGTCATCTTGCCCATAAGGCATGGCTCACATGTATCAAATGATTCAAAATCAAGTGATTCCAAAAGTCCATCCAAATGGAGCTTCTTCATGCGTTTAACGCCAATATGACCTAGACGGCAGTGCCACATATATGCGGATATATCATCATTAAGTTTAATCCTTTTAGCATCAACATTATGAATATGTGTAACATTATCATCAAGATCTAATAGAAATAAACCATTCATCATCGGTGCATGACCATAAAAGATTTCATTCATATAAATGGAACAACCATTGTTCTCAGATTTAAATGAATAACCACTTCGCATCAAACACGATCCAGATACAATGTTCATGCTCAGTGCAGGCACCAGATAAAATTATTCAAGTTTATAACTAATCCTGACGGCAAGTGGAGAGGCAGCGTTCCGACGGCGATCACATCAACGCTTGATCCATTGCCGACACGCATCTTGACCTCACCCCTTGCTAGCAGTCGCTTGTTCTGCAGCCCCTGATTCGAGTTACAAATATTAGCAACTGAACCGGTATCAAATACCCAGGTGCTACTGCGAGCACTAGTCAAGTACACATCAATAACATGTATATCATATATACCTTTGTTTGCCTTGCCGGCCTTCTTGTCTGCCAAATACTTGGGGCAGTTGCGCTTCTAGTGGCCAGCCCCTTACAATAGTAGCACTCGGTATCAGACTTAGGTCCAACTCGGGGTTTCTTTTCAGGCACGGCAACAGGCTTGCCGCCCTTACTACCCTTCCGTTTTCCCTTCTTGTCTTTCTTAAAACCAGTGTTCCTATTGATCATCAACACTTGATGTTCCTTTTTGATCTCCACTTCTGCAGTTTTAAGCATTGACAGAAGCTCGGGGAGATACTTCTTCATGCCTTGCATATTATAGTTCATCACAAAGCTCTTATAGCTAGGTGGCAAAGACTGCAGAACACGATGGATGCCTAAGTCAATGGGAATCGTTATTCCCAAGGACACAAGCTTATCGGCGTAACCCGACATCTTGAGTACATGCTCACTAACGGAGCTGTGCTCTTCCATCATGCAGCTAAAGAACTTTTCTGAAGCGTTGTAGCTCTCTACAGCAGCATGTGTGTCGACAATCATTTTCAACTCACCCATTGTATCAAATGCATTGCCGTTTTTGAAACGCTTTCGAAGTTCCGGCTCTAACCCATACAATATGCCGCAATGAACTAAGTTGTGGTCCTCCTGACGAGTCTGATAGACATTCTTCTCCTAGTCAGGGGCATCCTCAAAAGGTGGGGGGCCTAGTGGCGCTTCTAGCACGTATTGATTTTGTGCAGCAGAGAGGAGAATCCTCAAATTCATGGCCCATTTGGTAAAGTTGCTACCGTTTGTTGCTAGTTTCTCTTTCTCCATGAACACATTGAAATTAAAAGCAGGTGGTGCCATCTACAACAGAATTTGTAAAGTTTAGACTAAGTGTATGATAGATTGAGTTCAACTAATCCATATTACGAATGAACTCCCACTCAAAAACGACATCCCTCGTGCCTTTTTGGTGATTACATGAACCAAATCCACTATACCAAGTCCGATCAACACGTGAGTCGGTATAGCTTCAAAGGCGAGCATCAAATGGGCATCATATCAACTATATGACTCATGCTTAACCTTTCGGTCCGTGTTCCGAGGCCATGTCTGTACATGCTAGGCTCGCCAAGTTAGAAACTTAGTATTCGCGTGTGTAACCGTTTTACACCCGAAATATGGTCGTGGATCCAAGAACACCCGATCATCACGTGATGTCTTGGAGCGACGAAACATAATCGGTGCATACTAAAGGAAGAACACATTCTTATCTTGATATTTAAATGAGGGATCATCTTATTATGCTAACAAAGAGCTAAACAAGCAATATAAGATGCTATCAAACATCACATGTTTATTAGTGAAATGTTATGGTTCCCGCAGATGATCTCTATCATGTGCATCGTGGTATGATCACTATCATACCTATATGTGTAAATCCAAGGTCTATGGAGTTTACATGCTATGTGTGTTGTAAGAGTATCATCTCATACTTCTACTTACAACACTACCATATCATAACACTAGCCCAGCAACAATCTAAACTAGACGCCTCTAATTTATCCATTGCAAGTTTTACGTGGCTTAGGGCTTTCGAGATAGAACCGTTCTTACCTACGAACATGAACCACAATGAGGATAACCAAATTGTTGACAACTCGTTTGCAAAATAGATATTGACTATAGTAGGAGAGACAGACACCCGCTAGCCACTTATGCAAACTAGTTGCATGTCAAGCGTGGAACAGGTCTCATGTGCGAGGACATGTAAAGTTTGTCCGGGCCGCTTCATCCCACTATACCACCAATATCAAAAATTACAACAAAGAAGCAACAACATGATCATCATCGCCTACATACTCATATGTGTACTACCCGTGTAAAGCATCTACGCATAGATCCGGCTCTGATACCACTATAGGGTTCGTAGCATAGAAAACAAAAATTTCCTACGATGTGAACTATGTACCAAGATCTATTTATTAGATACAGACAACGGGCGGATGTATATCCATAGAGAACATACCCTTGAAGACCGACAAAGCTTAACGAGTTCAACTCGTGGTTGATGTAGACGATCTCTTGCCGATCTCAAGATCGAGAGGAAGTCCTAGCACCGCAAATCAGCAGCGCATCCGTGCTCGCACACACGTTCGAGGCACCGAGCAACCTCCGCCTCCTCGCTCCAGCGATGCAGCGGAAGCACAACTCTTTCTTGCCGAATAGCCACCAGGAACATGTATCTCGCTAGTCCGAGACCATGGGGGATAAATTCTAGAGGGGGAGAGATCCTTCACGAGGAGGTGTGAGACAAGTGAGAGGAGGGGCTCCTTTTATAGGAGGAGGGGGCACCCAAGGGGGTGGCCGCCGGCCATGGGGGCTGCCCCCTCCCCTCCTTCATTCATGTGGGTGGACACTCCACTCATTAAATGGCCCTTCAATTTTCTCCACTAAAAAATCCACTCAAATTCCCATTAAATTTCCACCAAATTTAATGCAAACTCTCATTAAATAAAACTATTTTATTTTATTCAAAAAAAATTCAATTACTTTAATGACAAACATTCACAAATAACCCCTTGCTAGAATTCTATTTCACATGCATAACCACTTTATGCAATTTCACCCGAAAACCTGTTTCGGTATCTAGTGAGATAAATTCCTGCGCTTGTTCATTCTTTCAGCATGAAACTTTTGCTCCAATTGGATGTCGGTGTCTCTTAAGTGTGTCACCGTACGGTTCGTGAATAATGCGGACATGATCGAGACCCCTCTCGGATCAATAATCAGAAGCGGGATCTGGAGACCCATACTGACTCCCACACATTCAACGATGACATTCTTGTGATCGTCGGAACCTTTTACGCTAGTATCTTAATCCCTTTGTTTCACGATATATTACATGTCCGAGATTCGATCATCGGTATCTCCATACCTAGTTTGATCTCATTACCGACATGCACTCTTTTCTCGCTCCCGTGATATAACATTCTAGTGATCAAATCACTTGCTTGCAAGCTAATCAATGTGATATCACCGAGAGGGCCCAGAGTATATATATCCGTCATCGGGATGAACAAATTCCACTCTCGATCCATGAGCCTCAACATAACACTTTATTAGTTCTGAATCCATCTTTATAATCACCCTGTTACGGTGTGACGTTTGATGTTATCAAGAAACTCTTCCGGTGTTAGTGATTGACATGATCTCATGGTATAAGGATTAGGACCACTTCGTAAGTTGTTATAGCAATATAAACTCAATGACTTTGATCGTAATGCTATACTTCGGATGAATTTTCATCACACCATTACACTATGGTGTGATCCCGTTATTAACAACATCCAATGTCCATGATCAGGAAACCTATGATCATCTTGTTAATCAACGAGCTAGTTTATGAGAGAGGCATAACTATGAACTTTCTGTTTGTTTATTAAACACACATGTATTAATGTTTCCGTATTAATACAATTATAGCATGCAAAATAAACATCTATCATATACTTGGAATACACATAATAAACACTTTATTATTGCCTCTCAGGGCATATTCCCTTCAGATACCTCTCCAGGCGTAGCGCTGCTGCTGCTCACTTCCAGACTTCCATCTTCCGAACCAGCGCCTAAATCCGTAACTCCACGGGACATTGTTTCTTGATCATCTGCATGCGAATCACTGTAGACTACAGTAAATATTTCATCAGAAATTGATTGTACCGGTTCCGCAGAGCCCCAATTCCATGATTTCTCCTCCTCGAAGATGACGTCGCGTGTCACCACCAACTGATTTTTCACTGGATTGTACGCGCGATACGCCTTCGAACCGTATTCATAGCCGATCATGACCATTGGAGTACTTCGATTCACCAACTTGCTAGTATGCCCGGTCACCGTCTTCACATGCGCCACGCACCCGAAAGTGCAAAGATGATCAACCGAGGGCTTGCGCCCGTACCATGCTTCGTACGGCGTCATACTAACTACACTCTTAGTTGGCGCCCTGTTCAGCAAATAGACAGCTGTACTAACTGCCTCACCCCAAAACCTGTCTGGCATGCCTTTGCTCTTCATCATGCTGCGTGCCATGGCCACCACGGTTTGGTTCCTTCTTTCCACAACACCGTTTTGCTGCAGTGAATATGGTGCGGTCAGATACCGCCGGATCCCATGAGCTTCGCAAAATGTGAATTCATTGGATTTGAACTCCCCACCCCGATCGGTACGGAGGGCCTTCAACTTTGCCTCGGACTCCACCTCGGCTGCCATCTTCACAATCCTGAACGCTTGCAAAGCTTGATCCTTACTCTTCAGCAACACAACCCACATGTATCTACTGAAGTCGTCGACGATGAGCAAAAAGTACTTGTTCCCGGCGGGGGTCGCCGGCGTGATTGGTCCGCATAAGTATCCATGCACCAACTCAAGAACCTTACTTGCTCGATATTGTCCGTCCCTTGGAAACGGGAATCGCCTTTGCTTACCAATGAGACAACCATCGCACACCTGCTCAACATGATCAACATATGGTAAGCCACGTACCATCTCCTTCTGTCCAAGTTGTCGTAGAGCTTGGAAATTTAGATGTCCGTAGCGTGCATGCCACTTCAACGCCGAGTCTTCCATGCTTGTCATCAAACATACTGGATCCGCCCGATTGAGATTGAGGATGTAGAGTCTATTCTTCGACCTCTCCACCTTCATGATGAGTTGCCTTTGGCGTTCATATCCCCATAGGAACTCGTCCTCCAACACGATCTTGCATCCACGCTCCGCGAGCTGACCAAGACTGATGATGTTGGTCTTTAGCTTGGGAATATAGTACACATCAGTGAGTACCTTGTGACCTCCATCCTTCAACTCAAACAGGACTGTGCCTCGCCCTGCAATCTCCACCTTCGACCGATCGCCGAATCGAACGGAGCCTCCAACCGTGAGGTTTAACTCAGAAAACTGAGCCTTGTCGCCGGTCGTGTGGTTGCTAGCGCCTGTGTCGAGGTACCAAACGTCGTGAGCCATCTGCATCCTCCGCGGGAAGACCTTCTCTTCCACGAGCATGACGATCTCCGTAGCGGACTCTTGAGGAGTTGATTCCTTGGTGGTCATTAACTCGCAAGCTTCGAGCATGAGCATCATCGGTCCATCATCTCCTTCCTTCACCATGAGAGCCTTCTCCTTTGAACGGTTGGGACACTCCGATTTGAAGTGCCCGAGCTGATTGCACTTATGGCAGCGAAGATTCTTCTCGTCGAATTTCTTCTTTGGCTTCTTCGGCTTGCTGTCCGACTTCTTCGCCGGGACCGAACCATCACCACTGCCAGATGCCTTATCGCTCCTCTCCTTGGCAACCATTTCCTGCCACTGGGCTCGTGTAAGCATGAGGTGCTCATCTTGATTCGCGTCGCCGTAGGTGATCTTCATCCGCTCGTCATGCGCCTTGAACCGTCCAACCAGGTCATCCATCGTGAGGGTGGCGAGATCAACGCATTGCTCGATTGTCGACACCACAGATATGTACCGCGGCGGCGCTGCGTGTAGGAAACGCATTACGACTGAGATATCTTCCAGCTTCTCACCTTGCGCGCGAATCCCGTTGACAATTGTGGCTACCCTCGAGGCAAAAGCGTCTAGCGTCTCATCTCCTCCCATCTCCAGGTTCTCGTACTTCTTCTGCAAGATTTGTAGGGTCGCCCTGCGGATGCGCTCGTGCCCAAGATTCAACGTCTTGAGTGTCTCCCACGCCTCCTTTGCAGAAACCTTCGAGATCAGGTGCTGCATCACGTCCGCCGGCACCACGGAGCCGATGGCCGTGAGTGCATGTCGGTCCTTGCGGTACTTCGACGCGCCCTTCTTGAACTCGTCGCCGTCGGGATCGACAGCCTCCCAGATGTCATTGCCCTCCATGCCCACTCCATCCGTTTCGCCCACGTCGTGTAGTTGCCGCGATCATACCGCGGGTACTGCGACGACACCGATGCACCCGCAGCCGCACCGGAGTACTCGCCTTGCTCCTTGCCCGTCATGACCTCTCGTTACTAGAAGATCCTCCGCGAGGCTCTGATACCAATTGTTGGCCCAACCCCGATCGCCGAGTGCAGTCCGGCATGACGACAACGATGATCCGGCGAGTTCGCGCACGTATAGTACGATCAGCCTAGCACTTTGAGCTAGCCAGCTAATCAAACTCTCAACTCACACGAGTACGTACCGGAAAAACAATATATGGCTACAGGGCCCTTTCGGTCCTGCTGTTTGTATTGAATCTCACGGTTGTCTTACAAGGCTACTACATGAGTGTATATATACCTGGCAAGACGACGCAGCGTCAATACGAATAGGTGTTGGACTACTAGTCCTACTCAAAACACACACACGCACACGACACCGTTCCGTATACTATCGGGATTATTATTCCTAACAAAGACGTGTCGATTGTGATTCAGTGAGCAGTGGAGCGCCCAGCTCAGGTCAAAACTCCGTAAGCTTGTCCTGTTAATTGCTCACCAACGCTCAAATTTCAACACTACCGAGTATATACTACCTATCTTATAATAAAACCACTAATTGGATAGATTTATACGATGCATACCACTCGCATTGCCAGATTCTGCCACTGCGTATGATCCCGGCGGGAGCTCCGACGGCACTGAGGCCAGCGCGGCAAACGCCCGGAGAGTTCAGAGAAGGGGATTAAGCGGAGGCGAGAGGGCAAGTTCACCTGTGCTTTGGAAGCTGGAACGTGACCTCCACGCGGCAGAGCTATCCCTTGCGCCGCCGGGAGGCAGTGGCGCGCGCGTGCGTCCAGCTCCGCTCATCCACTCTGCGAAAAGGTTTACATTTTATTTGTGCAATTACCCAATTTAGTAGAAGTTGTATTTAAATGTCCTATTTAAAAAAATTCTAAATATGATTTTGTCCCGTTTTAGCATTCAATACTTGTTTTTGATAAGGATGACATGTTATAACGATGTGCCGCCACAAAATATGTCAAGATCGAAGGACGTTGTTGTTGATAATATCTACCCTTCTCTACACCAAATGTTCTATTCTTTGTTGTCATCTCGATGATTTCGAAGTTCAATCGTCACCTCACACCTTGCCCAATAGATATACATAAGAAAATAAGGGTTTAAAGTTCCCAAATATGGTAATTTAGATGAATTTTCACTACATAGGGTAATTAGTGTCACAAATGGACAAATAGAAGGTAAAAAGTGGAATTCACTTTTTTTTTGTCAAATCTGTCCAAATCTATAAACTTCAACCGAATCTGATCCTTTCTAGAAATTAATTCAGAATCTAACCCCTAGGGTCGGCGCCATTTAAAATGGCGTCGAAGATGTGCAGGTCGGCGCCAAGTCGGAGCAGATGGGAGGCATCGGCGCCATGTGATATGGCGCCGAGGTGAGTTCGACGCCATGGCGCCATATCACATGGCGCCGACCACTTTGGTCTGCCTCCCAGCTGCTCCGACCTGCATACCTTCGGCGTCGTTTAAAATGGCGCCGACCCCAGGGGTCAGATTCCGCGAATTATTTTCTGGGAAGGGTTTAGGGTTGAAGTTTCTCAAAAAGGGCAGATTTGGCAAAAAAAATACGCGAAAAGGCCGGGAGAAGGAGCCACGCCGCCTCGGAGACCAGTTCATGGTCCGCGTCGCATTCCCTCTCGTACATGACCTACTTCGGCCCCTTGGACTGACACTAAACACCAGTATTTGCGGTCGAGGTTCTCTTCGGAAGAGAAGGTATGTGACACCGAATGGAAGGAGTTGCTCAATTTTTTTTACGAAAATTCAATAATCATCAACGGTAGTTCAAAAGTAAAAAAATTATAAATAAGTCTTTAGACCGGCTAGCGACAACTACAAACACTAGACCCTTCCATCACCGAAATTGGACAAAACTTATCTCGTAGAGTTTGTTGTAATAGTCACACGGCAATGCTAAATTTCTAAAAACCAGTGTACCAAAATAATAATCATCATCAATGATAACAACCATAAATCAGAAAAAATTAACCTAAACTGCACCAACGAACATACAACCCTCATACCGCTTTCTTGGAAAGGTTACGAGTAGTACTAATCAAAAACCTTGTTAGGCTCCTGTGTAAATTTGACAGGTACAACTCCTTCTCTCACATATTTTTTAATCCTTGCCGTTGGCTTTGGGTGGCCCCTTTCACTATTTAGTACGCCTTACCTCAAACCAAGTGAACTGAGACAAAATCAATACTTATCTTTCTTTTGAAGAAACGGAGCCTACTTTTTCTCGATCGTCCTTCAATTGTGTATAATAAATAGAAAGATTGAGAATAAAGAGCAGTTGTTACCCGCATCTACTATCAAGCAGCATGAGCCACTAGACTGACTCGATATTCGTGTGTGGATCCGCCCGAAGGCATTCGATTGGAAAATATGAAGATAAGGAAGAGTCATTCTTCATACATAAGAGCGAGTGGTCAAAATGGAAAGCGGACAAACGGAATTCTATACAACTTATAAATTTATTTAATATCAATTTCTTCTATGAATTGCATTGGTAGAAATTGGATACTTTCTCCATTTTACCATTGTTACTGCTAATTACTCCCTCTGTTCAGAAATATATAACGTTCTAACTTTGTAAATCGAATGTATCTAGACATTTTTTAGTGTATAGGTTCGTTGAGGTTTGAAGTGAATCTATATACTAGAATAAACTAAATACATTCAATTCATAAAGCTAAAATATCTTATATTTCTGAAAGGGAGGGGGTGTTAGAATAGTTGACCGAAATGAAATCCACCACGGGTTTGGATGGTACTCCCTTTGTTCTATATAGTATGCCAAAACATACTATAATATGGAGATGTAATAAATCTGAAGAAACTGAATACTTTCTCCATTGTATTACTAATGAATTGGAAGAATTATCTTTAAATATCCATAGTTAAAGTGTTTCATATGTGAATAAAATTTACAAGTACTACGCCATTCCAGCCAGTCGGTTCATGTAAGAGCAGGGGATTGTGAGGGGATGAGGCTTTGGGTGTGTATTGGGGTGTGTGTGTCAAAATTCAATTGTACTACAAGCTTTTGATAGTTCTGCTGCAATGATTGTGTGATCGGTCTGTTTGTAAAGAGTGCATGCTCCATAGGGAGAACAAGTTTGTCCTATAACCTTAATTATTTTTGTGCATCGATTATGCATTTATTTGGGACAGTATTTTTGTGGCAACTCTGTTGATCTAGTTATTTAAGGAAAATGATATGTTGCGTTGTTACAAAGGTCTTATTTTTCTATTGTTGGGGCATTAAGAAAATGTTGTGACATTCTTAATTTTTCTGTAAAGGCTATTGAAATTTGACAAGAATGAGACTTTGATTGTTGTTGCATACGAATTTTCTTAATGTTTAGATATGTTAGAGTTTGCAAGCAAAGTTTTTGGGTCTACTGCGAAGAGATGTTGTGTAAAGAGAAAAACTTAAATCTCAATTTCTATTGTATTTATGTTGTAAAAGATTTTTTTGGTTGCATACATGTAACCGTAATCTTGTGCTAGATTTACATGATGGTTTCTTAAGTTTTTATGCTATTTGTCCACATTGTTTTCATCCATATCTTGTTTCATACTAGTTTTCTTTCTGAATATTGTACTTTGGTGGCAACATGAAGGGCATAATTTGAAAGAGGGAAGCGGGAAAGGGGGAGCAGGGACGAACATTACATGCGTCGATTCATATAGTTCTGGCCCTACTAATGGAAAAATCTCATCAGTCGGCTAAATACAAAACTATGGTTGAATTCCAGTATAATATAGTAATAGTAAGGACTATAGGTCCGACCATTTGGAAGAAAGCATTAAGATTGAAAATTAAATTTCCTTTCTTTGTTTAATTATGGTTGTACTTTGGAAAGTTTTGATTGATATAAAATACTTCCTCTTTTTCAAAACATGATGTGTATTTTTTTCTGAAAAGATCTAAATCTATTCTATGAGTTCACAAGAAGTACAAAACACCCAAAACATAATAAAAATTACACCGAGATCCTTGAACCACCTAACAAACAGTATTGTCGCCAAAGCAAACTGCTGACACGCAAGAAGTACAAAACACCCAAAACTTAATAAAAATTACACCGAGATCCTTAAACCACCTAACAAACACTATCGTCGCCAGAGCAAACTGCTGACACGCCGCTCCCTTAACGGAGTCTACTTGACTTTGTTAATGATATTCGGTAAGTCTTCATGCACATTCCAAAAGATCAGCATCCAAGAGCAGAAAACGTTACCACTAAATCCTTGAATTGATTTGAAACTCCTAACTCCAAACCTATAACATACGCTGACTCGACAAGATCCACCACTCCATGGAAGCGGTGACCATGCGAATCCACGCCCTCCTCCACTGGCTTGATCGCAGCCGACGAGGTGGACGAAAAGGCGGTTATACCTTATTATTGTCATGCACAACACCGCCATAGCCACCATAACGTCGACTCCGGTTGGCCAAAATCTAACTTTAGGAACCCTTCTACAGCGCTGAGCGCATGTCCGAGGTCCCCACCCCCTCCTGCCGCCGGAAAGACAAACAGAGAAGGCGGGGACCCGTCTATTTATCGTCGTAGACAGTGAGGATGAGGCAGATGGCGACGGGGAGGGTGGAACCCTAGCCCAGCGCCTCTCTTTCTTTTACGATAGTAGAGAGACGGAGCGGTATCGTCACCTTGTGTCCTTTAACCTGGAGTGTTAGCGTGTTGTATATTAGTTTTAGAAAAAGTCAAACTTAAATATTTTTTGCAAAATTCCACCGATCTATTAATAGTCATCAACAACGGCACAAAGGATCCCAAAAGAAATAAAAATTATAAATAGGTCATTGGACCACCTAATGACGACTACATACACTAGCACGAGCCGAAAGCTCATCGTTGTCCTTGCCCCTCCATCACCGGAGCCGGAAAAAGCTTGTTGTAGTAGATGGACAGATATTCGTCATGCTAAGGCCCTGAAGGACCAACACACCAGAGAAGAAACCATCGGCAAAGATGATAATCGTAGATTGGAAGAGAGTGGCGTGAAACCACACCAAAGAATACAAAAAAGATCGGATCCCAAAAGATACGTCGAACACATGACTCCACGCGCTCTCTGTCGGTGCTAGGTGCACCACCGGAGCGAGGATAGGGTGAGAATGACCTTATTCTAATTTTAGGACGTAGCTGTCATCTCAACATCCCGAAAAAGACACAAAAAATGCTCTAAAGAACGAACGTAAACCTTCGCATCGGCGAGAGGCCATGGTTCGCCACACCTCCAAGACACCAAGGCCACTGGAGGTAGAGCGGACCGGTGAGATCGACGGTGAGAGGAAGGAAACCCTGGATGGGTTCTGCAAAGCCGCCGCCTTTGTCATGTCATGAACGTGTGTACCGGTTTAATTCGGTTAAACTTTATAATGTTTGATCAAATATGTAAAAATGTAAAAATACATCAATGTCTACAACATTAAATAAATACTAGTAAAATTGCCCGTACGTTGCACCGAGAGAATAAATGATAACCATATTAATTTACATAATCTAAAAATACTTACTACATTAGCAAGACGTCGGCTCGACCATTAATACCGTCACCGGCATTCGGCGCATGCCTGCAATTAACTTACAAAAGTTGACCATTCGTAGGTAAAAAAGAGAAGTGATACATGCTCTTGGTCTCAACGGTTCAAATTCCTTTACACCAGCCACACATGTTTTCTACTCCAAACAAAACATATTCAAAACATCGGGAGTAGTGATCCGATTCTTCAATAAGCAGTGTGAAAACTGAAGAACTTTGCTTTCTAGAGCAATACTGTCATGTTAGAAGTTGTTCTCGTGGTCGGAAGAATAGTGAAATTATCACTCCTAAATCTTTTTCAATTTTTCCATGTCCATTACCTCCATATGTGCAAGACTTAAATCTATCGCCACGAATGCATAATCTTAAACTCGACAGAGATTGGGCTCAAGGCTCGTGCAGCGCACTGATGGATTCAGGTAGGATCGATCTTGAGCAATGATTAGGAAACTAATCAGAGGACGGGTCAGTCGCTGGGTACCATGTAGCAAACCAATATAGAGTAGACACATGCACACTAACTGGACGGAGAAACTAATACTGAGTAGGCACACTAACTGGACGGAGATGAAAGAAGAAGAAAAGACTGATATAAATCTTAACTGCTCATCTACTACCGCATCAAATAAAAAACCCACAGAGAACAAATAGAATCATCCAAGCGAGATAGGGTTGCCTACCAACGAAAGGAAGAAATCAATTCAGTCCAGTCAGGTACCACCAGTAGGACTGGTTCGCTGATTTCGCCGTCGCTATTCCCAGGCCACGCCAGGAGCCTCGCCGTGGAGGGTGCACTGGCTATGCATCGTCCATGGGGATCACAGGGAGACCACATAGGCGGCGGTAAAATCGTGAGGCATCACCACCCGCTTGCGTGCGCTCGGTCTCGAGCTTCTCTTGTCACCGCACCATCCCATCCTCTTCCTCCATCCCCTCCCATCCCCTGTCTCTCCGCGAGCAGCCTGCGTGACGGAGGCCATCAATGAAAAGCACCGAACTGTTCAGTTTCTTTGACGGCGAGAAAGAAAATAAGAACGAAACGACACAAGGTATTTTGACTTAGGCGGTGGCAGTCTTTGTAATTATGGTTGAAAATATAGATAAAACGGTCTAAAAAAGTGTTGGACCGGAAGAAACACTTTATTAATTAGGTATAGATTAGGAGAATTTTCATGAAATATCCATTTGTATTATATATGTATTAAAGTTATAAATGTTGATTTTTTACATAGTTGGTCAAATTACTTTGGCTAAATTTAACTAATATACTATGGAGTACATTTTGGCAAAGATGAAGTAGCTAGCATGTCATAGTTCGCTTTTTTTTTGGAAGGGGCACGTCATAGTTCGCTAACCGATCACACAATCCAACTCTCAAGAAGAAAAAACGTTAGGAAGTCCTTTTCCCTCAAAAAAACTTATTTTGAAAAAAACAATCCCTTAAAAAAAAGATAAAGTCCATTGATTAATGGAAAGGGAAAAAATATATTCGCCTTGCCGGCCAAGTTGTCTCACGTGATATATAGGGTAGGCCGATTGATCAGCCTGTATATCAGATCCAAAAACCCCGTCTTCCCGAAAAACAAACTCTACCCATACGTTTAGGGAAAATGATATGAATCCCCCGGAAGATTGGGCTCTCATTGTCCTCCTCTCCCAAAATCGCCCTAAATTTCATTTTTGCTGCAAAACGTCCCGCTTTTGTTACATATGTCTCCGCTTTTGCTTCCGAAGCAAAAAAAAAGGTTCGTTTTAGAAATAGAACGTCTCGCCGGAGACCTCGCCGGAGATCATGCAGCAAAAAAAATGTGCTAATGCAGCAAAACCGACTTCGTCGGTAACTTTTTTTGCTGCATGGTCTCCGGCGAGGGTCATCAACGAGTTGTTTTCGACGATGTTTCCGGCGAAGACGGTTTTGCTGCATTAGCACAATTTTTTTGCTGCATGATCTTCGGCGAGGTCTCCGGTGAGGTCTTCGGCGAGACGTTCTATTTCTAAAACGAACCATTTTTTTGCTTCGGAAGCAAAAGCGAGGACATATGCAGCAAACGCGGGATGTTTTGCAGCAAATAGACACGTATCAGCACGGGAAGCAGGACGATGGGAGCTCTCGCATCGTCCGGGGGACGCCTACGTTTAGGGTCCCGGGCTTATCCTGGGACGTTAAATTGTGCTTTGAGATTAATGTCGTCTCTTCTGCATGTTACAAGGAAACACCCTGTGCTATGATGAATTCGTGCCATCAAGCCCCTCCCCTTTTACTATTGAACCCCTTAGTCTTAACGTTTTATAGAAAATTAGTTCCATCTTGTTTGGTTCGCTTAGTACAGAAATTTATATAAAAAATTAGTGCAGGAATTAGCATGTAACCAAATTGGATCTGACATTATAGATCAGTCTTATTCTGTTCAGTTAGTGCTTGAATTCCTATCAAAAGTTAGTAGAGGAATTAGCCTAAAACCACGTTGGATCTAACCATTATTAGCTCAAGCAAAAGTTAGTGGGAGGCGGTGGAGTTGCTACAATAGGACATTTTTTTTGCTACACATGTTTAGTGGTTTTGCTACAATACGCAAATTTGTTGCTACATGGTCTCCGGTGAGGTCTAACGCCAAAAACCTTCTACGAGTCTCTGGCGAGATCGGATATGCTACATTAGCATAATTTTTTTGCTACACGGTCTCCGGCGATATTTCCGGCGAAATCTCCGGCGAGGTCCAGTCTAATTTTCTATTTTTTAGGCCGAACCGTTTTCTGCTACATGTAGCAAAAGCGGGACTAGTTGTAGCAAAAACGGGATTTTCTATAGCAAAAGCGGAATTTTGATCCAAAAAAGGACACATGGTTGGCTGCGGAGCCGGAGGATAAAACGCACAAATCCCCGGGGACGCGTAGGGCTGTCCAAAACCTTGTCTTCCCGAAAAACAAACTCTACCCAGACGTTTAGGGTCCTGGGCTTATCCTGGGACGTTAAATTGTGCTTTGAGATTAGTGTCGCCTCTTCTGCATGTTACAAGGAAACACCCTGTGCTATGATGAATTCGTGCCATCAAGCCCCTCCCCTTTTACTATTGAACCCCTCAGTCTTAACGTTTTATAGAAAATTAGTTCCATCTTGTTTAGTTCGCTTAGTACAGAAATTTATATAAAAAATTAGTGCAGGAATTAGCATGTAACCAAATTGGATCTGACATTATAGATCAGTCTTATTCTGTTCAGTTAGTGCTTGAATTCCTATCAAAAGTTAGTAGAGGAATTAGCCTAAAACCACGTTGGATCTAACCATTATTAGCTCAAGCAAAAGTTAGTGGGAGGCGGTGGAGTTGCAGGCTCCAAGTCAAGGGTGCGGCAGGAGACCACCAGGTGGAACATCACGTTAAGGCGCTCAACTTCCTCTGGTGAGCGCCATGGCCATCGTCCGCGGCGGAGTTCGGGTTGGTTGGGTCCATGGCGGTGACGATTTTGGTGCTGGCGAGGGACGTCGGCCACGGCAGCACGCTGGACGACAAGGAACGGGGTAATACCAGAGAGAAAGGTGAGAATGAATGATAATCCAGGAGGGAGAGGAAGGGCAGCGCCACCAGCCATGGAGGCAATGAGGTGTATGCGTCGTGTGGGCAGGGGAGAACAGGGAAGAGATAAGCCAAGGTGGACATGTCCAGTTCGGTTCCCATAGAGAGAGAAAGATGGACAAAGTATAAGGTGATGGAGGCAAAAAAAATAGAAAGACACGAATCTTGGAACACCATAGGCCGTTAGATAAGCATAGACACCCACGACTATGTAGAATCGCCGCGTTCCTTCCCGAAAACAAACTCTAATGGCGGAAGCGAGCGACACCGACGTGTGTGCCATCTGCCTCTGCGACATGGTCCGCGGCCAGGCCAGCTTCGTGGCGGGGTGCTCCACGCCTTCCACCTGAGCTGCATCTCCGCCAGCGTCGCGCACGGCAACCACGGCTTCCCGCTCTGCAAGGCGTGGACCGTCCTGCCAGCCGTGAACGCCCATCGTCCATCGCCGGCGTGGGTCCAACAGGCACCCGCCGCGCGTACGAAGACGGCGAGCCCGTGCAGGAACCGACCGTCAGGGCACAGGCCGCGGCGGCAACCGACGGAGGAGCAGTGGTCCTGACGACGCACTGCGAGTGCCCTGCCGTCGCGAAGGGTGCGGTCCGCGAAAACTTCGCGGTGCTCGTGCACGCCAAGGCGCCATCTGCGGCGGTGCTCGACGTCAGCGGCAGCATGAGGGGACGCAAGCTGGAGCTGCTGAAGCAGGCGATGGGGTTCGTCATCGACAACCTCGGACCCACCGACCGCCTCTCTGTGGTGTCCTTCGGGCACAGCGAGTCGCCTGATCCGTCTCGTGCGCACATCGGCCGAGGGGAAGGCCGCCGCGAAGCGTGCCGTGCGGTCCCTCGTCGCACGCGGTGGCACGAACATCGGCGCGGGCCTGCGTGTGGCCAGCGAGGTACTCGGCAACCGCCGGCAGAGGAACGCCGTCGCGAGTATCATGCTTCTTTCCGACGGGCGTGACGCGTTCACCCACGGTGCTAACTACATCACCCTCGTGCCATCTTCGCTCGCGCACACCGGAGCCGGCAACAGGACTCCGGCGGTCCACACTTTTGGGTTCGGCGCCGACCACGACGCTGCGGCGATGCACACCGTCGCGGAGAGGCAACCGGCGGCACGTTCTCCTTCATCGAGGACGAGGCGGTCGTCCAGGACTCGTTCGCGCAGTGCATCGGCGGGCTCCTCACGGTGTCCGTGCATGAGGCGCGCATCGCGGTGACGTGCTTGCATCCGGGCGTGCGCGTCCGGGAGGTCAAGTCCGGACGCTACGACAACCGCGTGGACGCCGGTGGCCGCGCTGCCTCGGTGGACGTGGGCGAGCTCTACGCCGACGAGGAGAGGCGGTTTTTGGTATTCCTGGACGTGCCTGCCGGAGACGATGACGCCGTCACCGGGCTGGTCAAAGTGAGCTGCAGTTACCGGGACGCCGCGACAGGGCAGGCGGCCAACGTCGCCGGAGTCGATGCTGTGGTCCAGAGGCCGGTTGAGGTGACAGGCGTGGAGCCTTCCATGGAGGTCGAGCGTGAGCGCGTTCGCGTGGCGGCGACCGAAGACATGGCGGCGGCCAGGGAAGCGGCTGATCGCGGCGAACATGCCGTGGGCGCACGGATACTGCGGTCCCGGCTGCAGGCCGTGCAGCGGTCGGCGCCAGGGACGGCTGGCGACGCTACGTGCACGGCGCTGGTGGAGGAGCTGCGTGAACTCATCGGCCGCGTGGAAGACCAGCGGGAGTACGAGACGACGGGGCGCGCGTGTTTCCTGTCCGGCATGAGCTCGCACACGCAGCAGCGGGCCGGGGGCTGGTTTGGCGGGGGGGGCGGGGGTGGTGGGGGTGGACGCGGTCGAGGAGCGCTTGGCGAGTCGAAGGCGTACTTCACTCCGGCAATGGAGGAGATGGTGAAGAGGTTGCGTGCGCAGCGGAATACGACGGCGCCAGCGCAGACTCCCAAACGGCGGCAGCAGCCAGGCGGCAAGAGTGAGCCACGAAAACGTCACAAATACCTAGTCTAGTTCTATTATATCAGTCCAGAATATGTGGTTCTTTACCAACATTATTTGGGTTGTTTCAGTTCATTCCTCTTTGCAAAGAGGTGTGCTTCGAGTCCCCCTCCCCTTTTAAACTTAAGTTGTATGGACCGTTTTATTTATTTTTACCTGTCGAAACCTCATATCAAGGCCACGTATATCTCTGTATATGTGTACTCAATCGAATTGGGTATAATCCATGTTTCAGTCGGCTGATCCCAGCTCTCATTGTCACGATCTATCGTCTTTGTATGTCATATTTAAAAAAAATTGTTGTTGTTATATAACTTCTGATTTTTCGCCTTCCGCAGACACATGAGTATACGTATACGGTGAGTATATGTCTAAGAAGATCATACGGACTTCGGGTGGATTCGTACGGTCCTCTAAACAATCGGTATCGAGTTTTTGTTTATCAAAGTTTGAAAGGATGGGGAGGGCCGAAGCAAAAGTGCTTTGCAAATTAATATATGAGCATTACGAATTTTCTTAGTATTAGATTTGATAGTTCTCATGTCGACTGAAAACTTGTTATTTCTCAGTCACCTATCTTGCTATTGGATTTACCTCGTGATAACTAGAAATTTAATGAGTTGCAACTAAAAATTAGTACGGAGTATAAATTTTCTAAGTTGCTATTAGTTTGCAACTGAAAATTAGCATAAATAATAGAACGATATCAGCGACTTAGATATAAGTAGTTCTTAGATCGCATTAGATCTTTTAATTTAGGTGATTTTTATGTAGATGTGCATGGAAGGACCGCTCTCCTTCCACCCCTCCCTCCCTCTCCCCTTAATTCCACATGGTCAGCTTCATCGGCCGGAGTAGGGATGTGAGAGGCGGCCGAACCGCTGTTGTCCATCGTAGATGTAGGATTAGGTGTTGGGCCAGTTCCATGAAAATCACTTTCAATGAAATCTCCATTGAAATTCAGTAGACACCAAAATAATTTACCTTCCGACCAACAATTCATATACTCCCTTCGACCCTATTAATTTTTTTTGAATTCAATATAAGAGCAAGCAAGTTGCCTCGTTAAAAACCTTCCAGTCCCCTTAGATACCCTGATAGGGAAAAGAGTGCGTCAGAAATTTGCTGCGACGATTTTACATGAAAGATTACAACATCTCCACTGAGATCAGCTCCCTCACACAGTCTGGAGCATCAATGCTAAGAGACCCATTAAACCCAGCTTTACCTAACTGTGCTAGCACATGCGCTACATCATTACACACGTGATCCACTTTCGAGACCCATATTAATTGACTTGGATTTGTCAAAACTTGGATGAATCTATATACTAAATTGTGTCTAGATTCATCCAAATCTAGACAAATATGAGTCAATTAATATGAGTCGGAGAGAGTATACTTAACACTTATAATTTGGCTAGAACATAGATACTGGTGTGCCGATGCCCTCTTGTTTAATCGAAAACTCAAGGAAAAAGTAAGTGTGTACAAACAATATTGTTCATTCTGTACCCAAAATCATATTTATTTCCTAGGGATTTTGTAACACTAGAACATGATTGAAATAATCTCCACGGCATGAAGTATTCCACATCTTATGATCACGCAAAAGTTATTGTCAAACAATCAATCATGCAAAGAGAGGTTTGTTAACACATAGAGGAGAAATGTGTCACATAGGAAACAATGTCTATGAACAACATTGTTTGTACACACTTAGTTTTGTCTCCACTTTTCGATTAAACAATGATGACATAGGTACGGCAGACGATGCAAAGGATTCACGCGACCATGCCGACTCAACTATGGCACCGCTCGAGTCCTGAATAATAAGTTCAGATGATTCACATAGAGACGAGATCCCTTTGCTTGCTAGGCTTGAAGATGGTCCGTTTGTATGGAGAAAATTACAAAAAACACATCACATTACAGGTTAGGGTTTTAAAAACCACCACTTCAGAGTTGGTTCATTTTAGATAGCACTAATACCGGTTTGACGCTAGTCTAATGACAAAACTGACAGGATGGGCCCACTCTAAAGTGGTGGTTTTTTGAAATGAATGAACTCTGAAGTGGTGGTTTTTTGACACGAACCAACTCCAAAGTGGTGGTTTCATTCTGGTATTAGTGTTAAACGAACCAACTCTGAAATGGTTATTTTTTGAAACCCTAACGTAAAGTGGTGGTTTTTTGAAACCCTAGTCTGTAATGTGGTGGTTTTTTGTAATTTTCTCGTTTGTATGCGATGCACAAATTAGTTAAGCTCATATGTTAAGAAATCTGAATTTCTCTCTTCACTGTATGATGCTGATTGTATGATGCTTTTTTAACAAGGATTGTATGACACCGAATAGTAGTGATGTAAGTAACTCTACAACCCGTTTCAAGAAAAGAAAAGTAATGCGGTTTTCCAGTTTCATCTTCTCGTTCTTGTTCACCAAGCGTTCAAGAAACAAGATCATGTAGACTGCCCAAAGTGGTGTATGGCATAATGTCGTTCCCCTCCTAACTCCTTCTCTCCGCTTCTCTAAACTCCAGCCCAAATCCTCAGCCATGAATCCTCACCAACAGGCTCTCCTTGATCCCACCAGACCTACAACTCCAGATCTCCACCAGCCTCCCACTCCTACTCCAGACCAGTTTGTGCACCAGCAGTTTATTGGTGCAAGCAGCCGTGGCCTTCCTGATTGGGAAGCTGTGGCTAGGGAAGGGATGGACCTCACTCCCATCTCCCCCGGTTCGTCAAGAAGGTAGTATAAGCGTGCCTCACAATCCTCCGGTGCTTCTCACCCCGGAAATCCCTTCGTTGGAGATGTCCATGCAATCCATGATGCTAGAGAATCAAGGGCAGAGCCAGAGTAGCAAGCTCCAGGATAGCAAGTACAGTCTATACTTCAAGCTTGTAGCTACCAGAGGTCCTCCTAGGGGTATATCTCTTTCTGCAGTTCAGCAACAGATGAGAAGAGCATGGAGACAGCATTATGGAGATACCACTCAAGCTCACAGGTATGTTTTCAAAGCCTCCTTTGCGACATTCGAGTCTCTCATGTGGGTCTTCAAGAAGCAGCCCTGGATGATGGGACCAGATGTTCTTCTATTTGAGTTTGCTGATGAGAAAGGAGAAGGATATGAGAAAGAGCAAAATGATTTCATGGTTAAACAAGGGAAGCCTAGGTACTGTTTCAAGTATGTGTATGTTACAATAAGAATCTATGGTGTTCCTTGGAAGAACAAATCGGTAGATCTTCTTAGAAACATTATGAAAATAATAGGAGCACCCTCTGAATTCCATGAGTTAAAAGATAATATGATTTTTAGTCATCCTGACTATATCTGGGGAGTAATCAGGCATACTGTCTGCAACCCGATTTTGGACAGAATCAAACTCAAGCTAGGGACAATGCGGGAAGGAATAGCCTATCTACACTATGAAAAAGTGGGAAGAATCTGTTTGTTTTGTGGAGTCATGTTTCACACCATTAGTAACTGCTATCTCAGGAATTGCATTGTGACGGACCAGATCAAGCTTCACCAAGATCCTGACCAAGTTCCATTTCAAAGATATGGAGCTTGGATCATAAGTGAAGATAAGATCCCACAAGGTGTGAAGCAGAGAGTGTCGCATGAGAATCCAATTTTCAGTACATTCCAAAGCAGGGAACTCTCAGTCTTCAACAATGTGTTTATTAACTTGGAAAGAGATAAAGAGTTAGAGGAATTATCTCCAATGGCGATGCTGATTCAGATGGAAAAAAGCAGAGGAATGCATTGCAAAAGCAAATAGCAATAAGCAGGTTGATGATTCAGGGAAGCAGCTGAAGGTAGACGAGGCACTGTTTTAGTCAGAGACGCGTGGCCTTTTATCACGCTACAGAGCCAAGGTGACATGCAGAGGGGACACGTCTAGAGTGGGTCTACCAGCAATCTGCTGCGTGGAGAGGTGAACACAAGAGAGGGCGGTGCAATACAGATGGAATGCAATACAGCTAATCAAGCACAAGATGGTCAGCAGAGATGTCAGATGATGGACATAGAAATAAATGCTAGGCGGAGTCAGGTGAACAGGGTGGGAACAGATGTGAGTCTTTCGTACACTATGGAAGAAGAGGCTGAATTTTTAAGGCAGGCAGGCGAAAAAAATATGCAGACCCCAAATGCTCCAAAGGTTAATAGACATGGATCCAGGGCAAAGCCTGGAAAAATTCCTCTTCTATCCTCGCCCAGATAAGCGAAGGAATTCTATATCGAAGCAACTAGACATCGCTTGTCTAGAACGCCCATTCTTCTTCTCCAGAGCACTAGATGAAGAGAACACTACTCACCGCCATACTTGCCTCTCTGAGAGAACACCTCCCCAGTAATGAAGGACAAGAAGTGCATAATGTTGCCCAGCTCCTCCCTTCTCCCCGCCGGTCACCGTTTTCACACTGCTTCCACCAAGAGGGAATCAATAAGAGGCAGATTGAGGACAGACCAGAGCACCCTGAGAAATATCAGCCACCCCCAAAAAGAAGAGGATCTCACTCCCTCGCATGAGACTCAACTCAGAGGCCTAGTGGAACAGCTTTTCGAAGATATGAAGAGGGCATGGTCGGAGGCACGCCTCCGGCCGGACAGCAAGGAGCAATGGGGAGATCTAGAGGAAGGTCTGAGGAGGAGATCAGCACCAGGTTTTCGCAGCAGACGGGTGGGGCTGAGCTTCAAGAAGGACAAGGACGCCTGGAGGCCAGAGATCAACATCGATCTGTCGCAGGTACATATATCGATGGAGGATTTTCAGCAACTCTCCCCAATCCAACCTCTGTTCAATAGGGCGCCGCTGATTCAAAGACTCGGGGTCGTCCACGAAGGTCTCGCTGGGATAAGAACCAGTCACCTCAAGCTAGAGCTCAGCTCCGACCTCCTGTGGGATTTAATCTCGCCGCCTGGTGCTATCGCTTGATCCGTTCAAGCAGCCATGGGCTTGGGCACTAGCAATGATGTGCAGGAACAATAGCTCGCCTGGAAGAACTCTGCTCCCCAACTCTCCTCCAACTCGCAGATCTGAAGTCTCAGGCTCTGGAGACACTGCCGACTTCGACCCATGGCCACTCTCGTCGATCTCACCTGCTTCAGAAGGTTCTGGGGATTCTCGCTGGGGCGCGTTCTCTCCTCCTCAAGAGCTTAGCGAGCCCTACGTGGCTCGATATACTCCTCATCATGCTTCTAGCTCTGGCGGACACCTCGATGCTCGACGCGAGGATCAATCTAAAGCAGCTTCTTCAGGTAATGAGAACAATTTACAGGTCTATCTGGCTCAGGAAGAATCTTCAAGATCAGCATTCTTAAGGCGCCACGGGCGCCATGAAGGCCTTGGCATGGAACTGCCAAGGGGTGGGCAGGACCCTTGGCAGCCCTAAGCTTTGCCATCTTGCTCGAATGATAGCTGCAATAAAACCTCAGGTAACATTCATCTCTGAAACGAAAAACTCTAAGTTTACTGCGACTAACATTTGCTCTAGATTTAATATGAATGATTTCATTGTAGTGTCATCTCAAAGGAAAGCTGGGGGTCTTTGGATGATGTGGTCAGATGAAGTAGATGTTGATTTGCACCTGCACTCTAGTAATCTAGTCTTAGCTCTAGTTATGGATCGCACCAAAAACCAGAAATTTGGCCTTGTCTGTATATATGGCGATCCTTACCACCGTACTACTAGTACTATCTGGCAGTAGGTTGCTCACTTTGTGTACTATAATAGCAACCTCCCCTTTTTATGTATTGGTGACATGAATGATCTTCTGTATGACTCAGACAAAAGCACCCCTAATGTAAATTATAATCGTATGTTTGCTTTCCGTTCTTTTGTTAAAAGCCGTGGTTTGTTTGATATTGGTTTTTCTGGCCCTGCTTACACTTGGACAAACCGTTGTTTCTCCTCGAAGCCTCTTTTTCAAAGACTAGATAGATGTCTGGTCAACCATGAATGGTGCACTGTTTATCCAGTTTCAAATGTTTACAACATGCCTCTTATTCATACTTTTAGCGATCATGCACCCATTCTTCTCTCTACTGAAGGTAAACTATGCAAACCCAGAAACTCTTTCAAATTTGAAAATTGGTGGCTTAGAGAGGAAGATTTTCAGAGCTATGCTAAAAAATGCTGGAATGACTACTCCAATGCTTCTTTCACCAAAAGAACTGACAATCTTGCTTCAAAGTTAAAGGTTTGGTGCAGGAAGAAAAAGCCCTTGTAGGATGAACTAAAGGAGCTGTAAAATGAAATTGAGAAGATTCAGTTATAGCCACTGGATCAGCAGGATCTTCAGGAAGAAGCGAAGCTCGTAGAAAGGTATGAGGAAATTATTACTAAGATGAATGATGCAAATATGCAAAGGGCAACAAAACTGTGGGTTAAAGATGGTGATAGAAATACTACTTTTTTCCATAGAGCTATTGCCAAAAGGAGAAGGAGAAATATGATCCTATCCATAAAAGATGAACAAAATGTAACTCATCACATGCCTGATCAGATAGCAAATACTTTTGTTTCCTACTTTAGATCTATCTTCACCTCTTCCAGTAATAATGATTCCAAGGCTTTACTCACTCAAGCCATCACATTCCCAATGAACCTACTTACTCTGTTCCTGAAAAAGATGAAATATGGGAAGTTCTAAATGAAATGAAGAGAAATGCCTCCCCAGGCCCTGATGGTTTTAATGTTGAGTTTTACCTTGCCACCTGGGATTGGATTGGGAATGATGTTACCAGCATGGTTAGGAATTTCTTTGTTACAACTACTTTGTCTCATCATATTAGTGACACCCATATTGCCCTCATTCCAAAAAAAACTCATTCCTACAGTTCCCACTGATTACAGACCCATTAGCCTTTGTAATGTGGTCTATAAAACCATCTCCAAATGTCTTGCCAACAGACTCAAGTCACATCTTCCTGACCATATTCACCCTTCCCAGCAAGCTTTCATTGAAGGCAGGAGAATTAGTGATAACATTATTATTGCTCAGGAAATTACACACTCTTTTAAGTTGTCCAGTTGGAATACTAAGGCTTTCATGCTTAAAATAGACCTTGCGAAAGCTTTTGATAGAATAGAATGGAATTTTATCTATAAAGCTCTGGCCAGGAAAAACTTGCATCCTCATTTCATCAAGATGGTCCATGCTTGTATCTCCTCTCCAGTTTTTTCAGTTATTATAAATGGGCAAGCCTGTGCTAAATTTACTAGCTCCAGAGGCATAAGACAAGGTTGTCCCTTATCCCCTTACCTGTTTATCCTTGGCATCAATGAGCTGTCTATCATGCTGTCAGAGGCTTTGGCTAAAGCAGACCTCACTGGAATCTCTTTGGGGCCGCAATGCCCCCCAATTCATTCTTTGCTCTTTGCTGATGATCTCCTGGTTTGTGGGATTGCAACAATTCAAGAAGCACAGATGATCAAAAGCATCCTTCTCGATTTTTGTACTGTTTCTGGGCAAACTCCAAACTGGTCTAAATCTGGCATTATTTTTAGCAAAAGGGTTGACCAAACAATAATAAGCAATATCACCCAGATCTTTCCTGTTCCAACCATTGATGAAAACTTCACCCACTTAGGTCACCCTCTTATTCTGCCTGTCAGAAATAGAAGTGAAGCCTACAACTTCATAATACAGAAATTCAAATCAAAACTTTCCACCTATAAGGCTAATTCCCTTTCCCATGTTGCCAGGTTAGAGCTAATTAAATCTGTTTTATCTTCTATCCCTGTCTATTACATGTCTAACCTTCTGTTTTAAAAAAAGCTTCTCAAAAAACTTTAGGCTATTATGAGAGTTTTTTGGTGGACTGGATCTTTCTCTGAACCCAACAAAAAGGCCCTTTGTCTAACTGCTTGGAGTAACATTTGTGCTCCCAAATCTGAGGAGGGCCTAGGGGTAAGAAATCTGCAAGCCACCAACATGGGTCTTATTCTTTCAGCAGCCTGGAGGATAGCTGAAAACCCAAACTCCTTCATGTAATCTGTGCTCAAAGCTAAGTACTTTCCAAATTCCCATCCGAGAGCAAACAAGAATACACCAAAATCTGCTTTCTGGTCCTCAATTTTAAAAGTCAGGCATCTTCTTAGTAATAACTCTTATTATCAAATTTGTAGAGACAATTCTTCGATCTGGAGCGCTCCTTGGTTTTCTGGCTGGGAAACTATCTATGATAATCTTACTATTCAACAACAAGGCTTCAACTATCCTTCCAGAATTAACCAGCTATGGTTACCCAATACTCGCACTGAATATCAATCTTCTTGAGAACCTTTTCAGCACCAATGTAGCCCAAGACATTAGGAATACTAATGTTATTCCTTCTAATGAGGATGACATTCTTTGTTGGAAACCAACCCCTAATGGAAAATGCAACTCCAAATCTACATACAAAACTTGCCTGTCTTGGCTTTTTGATACAGGTACTCCCAGGCCAGAGCAGGTCCACGACTCAACTAAGGAAATCCTGAAAGGTGTTTGGAAGTGCAACAAAATGATTCCCAGAGTGAAGACTTTTGCTTGGAGACTGCTGAGGGGAGCACTCACCATTGGTGATAGAGGCTCTCAATTCTCTACTCATATTGGGAAGGATTGCTGCAGGTGTAGTGTTCCTGAAACTGAAACTTACCTATTTTTTCTCTGTCATTTTGCAAGAGCGGCCTGGCTGCTTCCCCCTTGTTTCATAAAAAGTGAAAGTTTAACTAGCAATACGTCGGATATCTCTCAAATCATTATAAACTTGCTTAACAAGATTATGTAGGAGTAACCTTAAAAGGGAGAATCTGGGAACTAGATAGTGTTTATTCTCCAAGAGCAACACACACGACGTGCACCTCGTCAGCGCAACAGGCACCAGCAGCTATGTCCAATGTGCCTCGTTCCGTGTGGCTTCGGCTGAGCCACCGGACCATCACGTCGAAAAGAAACTGAACGGGGCGGTAGGCTAGTGGTTAAGTGGTAGGTGGCGCACCTGGCGATGAGTTCGATTTCTATTAGAGACGAATATTCAGAATTCTCCGATTACTCCTAGCACTGTTTTATATTTTTTTTAAAGAAACTGTCAAGCAGTTGTATGTGTCAAAAGGAGAGACAAGGACGTACAAGATTCAGAGTCGAGGAGGTAAGCTGGCTCGTGTGCTTTGAGATTAGGAGTTACACGCGTCCTTCGATGGAGTTGGTCCACATCGATCAGTCCGTGGACCAGGTCCGATATAATTCTGCGTGCACGGTGCGATCGACGATCAGTTGGCCTGGCCGTTCGTTCGGCACAGGTGGACTATCTGCCACCATTTCGCCACTGCTTGGATGCCGCGGTCAGGCAAGTGCACTGACCTCCCAGAACGTGGACGCAAAGCTCGAGCTAGGCAAAATCCTTCCTAGTGGTACAACGTTTTCGAAACCGTAGTGGTGCACGTAAAGAATTGGTACAGCATATCCCAAAAATCCCACGCAAGTACACTTACTCTAATGTACAGTATCTTTTTATCCCGGATGAGCTGGGAACATGTCAATAAAAGAAAACTGAACTTCCCCACTGCGTTTGATCAAAGATAAAAGTACATGGATTACAAAAATAATGTACTCCTCCGTCCAGAAATAACTGACTTGAGATTAATATATTAAAATGCATCTAGATACATTCGTATTGTATTACCTACTCCTCTGTTTTCATATTACTCTGCGCTACTGTTCATCACGCAAAACAAGACGGCTTATTTCTCTCTCATTTTCATCAAAAATTCTATGATTTTTGAAATGGGTAGAGTAAACGGAGCTACACATCCCAAAAACCGAGGAGCAAAAAAGTGAAAATGAGAGAGAAATCAGTCACCTGCTTTTGTGTGCAGTAGCAATCCGCAGAGGTAATATGAAATGTAGGAGTATCAGCCAACCCTACATTGTCATTTCCCCCTCATTTTTAACCTTTTTATTTACTGCGCAGGTGTTACTCAAACTAGAACTAGAGTACAATGCTACAGATTCCGGATACTGTACATGTAAAGTTGTAAACAACAGATTTACTTCTCATGATCTTCATTCAAGCTGTCAATCTTGATCACAAGGGGTTGGTGCAGATCTGAGGGAGAGGCCACCACAGGAAGCTGGGCAGTCCCGCTATATTAATATAGCCAACCACACGGTACAACTGTTGGAGCAGCTCTCTTGCTAATATTCAAAAAAAAAAACTGTTGGTGCAAACAACACACAAGCATGCCCAAAAGAAAACAAAAGAAAGAATAGAGAAACTAAAGCCAACATCGGCAGATCGATGAAAACAAGGATGACTTGCAACCGTTGTGCCCACCGAAGTTGTCCCACCACGCTCCTAGTGCTATGAGTCGTCGCGTACCAAGCAACACCTTCAAAAAGGAATGCGACGACGACGACGCTTCTACCCGAACAAGTCCTAAGATTTCCCCCGGCATGCTAAGCAGAGTGGGGGAAGGGTACACCCGACACCCTTCAGGAAGGGATGACGGCACCCACAGGTGTCACCGCGTCGGAGCCGGACGAGCCAACGGGGTTTCTCCCGACCCAAAAAAACCATAGCCCCAGACGTTCCCTAGCACTCCACCCAACTTGCCACCCACCAACGAGCGCCACCACGATATTGACGCCATCCTCATCTCACTATGGTCACCGTTGCGAGGCCTAGAATTCGAAAGCGGAGAGCACAACAAGAATCGGGGCTGGTAGCACCACAACCTGGCGGGAGGGAACTTCCTCCACCGCTATCGCGGTAGCCAACCGGACACGGCAACAGAGACACACCAGGCCCCCAAAGGGTCCGACCGAACCCTTATCGAGTCCGCAAAGTCCCCGCCGCCATGCTGCAGCAGGCCGGCCGAGCGCCGCCAACACCCAGGACTTGCCGGCTCACCAACTCGACCTCTGAGAAGCGTCACCACCGCAGGAGGCCACGTCGGCCCGCCCAAGCCAAGATGGGGCCCAAATGGGCCCAAATCAGGCTGAACGCAGACTCAGACGCAGTAGCTCCGCTCGCCACCAAGCGGCAGCTGCCACCCCTGCAACCTCCGGAGGAGAGCCCAAGGCTTTCCATGGCCGAGAGGACAGAGGCCGGGGAGTGATACATCGGAAACGTATCTATAACCTTTGATGTTCCATGCTTGTTTAGTATCTATTTTGCTTTGCTTTGTCTACACTTTGAGGTGTTTTTATATGTTTTCTGGTACTAACCTATTAACAAGATGCCACATTGCCAATTGCCTATTTTCTTCTGTTTTTGGTTCCAGAAAAGCTAGTAAGAAAATATTCTCGAATTGACGGGACAAAAGCCAAAGTCAATATTTCACCGAGGAGAATACAGAGTCCAGAGACGGAGAGGAGCCAGTATGGGCCGCACTCCTGCGCGGGCCCACCCTAGGCCGCGCTTGAGCGGGGTGTGGGCCCCTGGCCGCCCTCCTGCCTCGCCTCTTCTCCTATAAGAAGCCCCTGATGCCTAAACCCTAAGGACCCGATCAATATTCCACGAAACCATCTGTAGCCGCCACCATCGTCCCTAGATCACGGGGGGGGATCTGAAGCTCTTCCCGGCACCCTGCCAGAGGGGAGATCATCTCGGAGGCCTTCTGCTTCATCATGCCAGCCTCCGGTATGAAGCGTGAGTAGTTCCACCTTGGACTACGGGTCCATGTAGTAGCTAGATGGTTGTATCTCCTCCTTTGTACTTTTATGTCTAGATCTTGTGAGCTCCATTCATGATCAAGATCTCATCTATTTGTAATCATGCATGTTGTGTTTGCGAGGATCCGATGGATATTGAGATTACTATGTCAGATAGATTAATGGTTTTGTCTTATTGATTCTATCATGTCTGTGTTGTTTGTGATCTTGCATGCTCTCTGTTGTTAGTAGCTATCTTGGCCAAGTAGTTGCTAGTGACTCCAAGAGGGAGTATTTATGCTCGATAGTGGGTTCATGCCTCTATTTAATCTAAGGGAAGTGACAGAAATCTCTAAGGTTGTAGATGTCCTATTGCCACTAGGGAGAAAACAACGGTCTCTTGTTCATGGAACAAGTGGATTGTTTACCTTACACACTTTGCTTAATACTGGAGGGGGTTCGGATGATAACCCAAAGGTGGACTTCTAATCATAGTTGCAGTTGGATGGTGGTCTATGTATCTTGTTGTATTGCCCAATCGAATCTCATAGGATCTTGATGTCTAGTATTGCATTGTTATGCCTTGCTCAGTCCTGTCAATTGCACTGCTGTAATTTGTTTATCCAGCATGCCATGTTTGTTTATCTAAGGAGAACACCTCTAGTGAACTATAGACCCCGGTCCAATCTTTACCATTGATACATCTTCCATTGTTACTGTTTACTTGTTACAAACCATCATTACCTTTCACACCATATAGTTAATCCTTTGTTACAGCAAACCAGTGAGATTGACAACCTCGCTGTTTGTTGGGGCAAAGTCTTGAGTTTGTGTTGTGCAGGTCTTCAAGTTGCTAGCAACACCTTTGAGTCGTTTCCTTCCTCCTA
The DNA here is from genome assembly GCA_023614405.1 of Avena insularis. Taxonomy (NCBI): domain Eukaryota; kingdom Viridiplantae; phylum Streptophyta; class Magnoliopsida; order Poales; family Poaceae; genus Avena; species Avena insularis. Next base: position 195,730 of record JAJUPC010000279.1, read on the forward strand.
CTGGTTCGATAACCTCGGTTTCTTACTGAGAGAAATCTTGCTGTTGTGCTCATCATATCTTGCTCTTGGGGTCTCCCAACGAGGCGTTGATCACGCCATCAGGGAGCCGTTGCCACCGGCGCCACATGGCCTAAGGTCGGACGCACGCTAGCGATGGTGGGGGAGAAGGGGGAGGGCTGGGAGGCGTGGGAAGAGGCGTGGCTGGGCGGCGGGTCGCGAGCGCTCGAGGTTTTTTTTCCGCGTATCGAACCGTCAAACCTCCTCGATGGGATGCTGTTGCTAATATATTGATCCTGCTCGATCGCAACAAGCTTCCAAGCTTGTCAAATTCGAGCAGCAAGATTAGGTGCAGAACAAATAACCCTTGTAACTCACCAAACAATTTAACAAGGTATAACTACAGATTTTATTTATTCTCAGAAATGGATAGTAAGGTTCCTGGAGAGAAGTAGTGGCACTTACCGGACATTACAAAGCCAGAAACTATGTGAACCTGCGAAGAAAAGAAGCCATTAAGTTGTGCATAAAGCAGTACCTACTTTAAAAGGAAAATCATAAACATATTAAAAGGAAATTATCTATGCAATTGGGGATCAGATATAAAACATATACTCCACTACACTAGGAAATACCAAGCTCATGAGCTTAGCATATATAAAACCTATACTCCACTACAACATACTTATAACTTGTGATGAAATTCTCATTAGTCAAAAACAACTGCTGAATATAGATCATGTATATGCATGCATTTTTGTTTTGCACAAGTCCACTAACTGAACATCAGATCAAATAATACAAGTAAATTTCACTAATCTAAATTTGGCACAATAAATAAGACATGGCATATGGCAAAATGCAGGAGCGATATAAAAAAACTTGGGGAGGAAACACATGGAATACAACGGAGAAAATATATACATAATGTAATTTTATACTTATATTTTCTATAACAAACATGATATCTATTGAACAATATAATGTAGGCAAATGCTACAAAAATCAATTGCTCATCCATCTAGTAGTTGAGATATCACTTCACCCATGAGTCACATATGATAGATCTTTTAGTGTTGTTCCCACATATACCGAAGCAAGAGTGATTGGCTGGCAAAACAATATTATTAGCATAAAAACCTGATAGTTTAATATCAGCATTTTAAGTTAAAAGATAGCAAAACCTACAAGTTAGCAAATAAAAGTATGATGTTGTTTAAGAAACTATGGAAACAAGGAACAATTTCTGAAGAGAAATATATATATACTCATAATAGAGCAGGAGGCAGCAAAGTACAGAAAGCCTAATGGTGTGGTCACAGTTACGCAGACAACATTGTAGATGATAACAAAGTGAGGTTTAAATAGGCCAATCGGCCCACGAGTATGTGCTAGAATCTTGGCCGTACGGTATTGTAAAACTAAAAAACAGGGTTGAAAAATACATAAGAGAAGAACTCTTACCATCATTCCCAGCCAAGAAGCCAGCATGTATTCTACAATGCCAATAGGAGTGACAGACAACAGGTAGTTCAACTGTTAAACGGAAGTAGATGTACATGCCTTAGTAGCAACCCAATCTGTGAACAAAAATATGAAGCATAAAACATAATTAGGTTTATTGCCATGTATCAATAAGTATTTTAGTACCGTAAAGTGATCACAACAAGACTTAAATTGCAAAACAACCACAAAAATTGCAGGGCTCATATTATTGTAAGTTCCTAGGTATTTGTGGATAGAGGGCATGAACCAGCACCCACAAAAGCCAGAATCACAAAAATTGCCCAAATAGAATCATATAAACAAGGAAATATACTTCCTTGATAATTATGTTCTAGAAATCCTGGGTTTCTGGTATCCGATATGGACATCCTTGATAGTGATAGCTTTTAATTTTAACAATCACGTGCGAAAGGCATGTATGCCCCCATGTGTGGTTTTGGTAATTAATGACAATCCCTATGGACTAATGTGTAAATTGAGTTCCACTTGTAGGTTTTTCCATTGGCATCGCTTGGGCCAAGTGTTGGTATCAAAGATGAAGAAATGAAGAAGGAGAAGAAGAAATGTCCAAGGGCTTTGTGCCCATTAGAATCATGATGAAAGAAGGAGCTTGAAGGTTGATCAAGACAAGTGCAAGAGTCGCATCAAGATTGATCAATCTCAAGAAGGAATGAAGAAGGGCAAGCTCAAGATGCGCCATCTCTAGAAGATCTCATGCTTAAAGCTTCTCATCCTCGGTGTTCATGGAGTGATGAAGATAAGTTCAAAGAAGAGGTTTCTCCATGGAGTATGGGGGAGCAATTTGTAAGTCTTCATCGAGCAAGAGCGAGCTAGAGCAAACAAGAAAGGTGTTCCATCTTTAGAAGGTCAAGACGGTCACATCAAGCTCAAGTGGAATGCTCAAGACAAAGGTATGATCTTGATAGGGTTTCTCTTTTACTGGTCTCGTGTTAGTTGGGAGACCGGGTTTAGGATAGATCGCCGTACTATCAAGAGGGGCTCTCGAGTGAGTGACTCGTTCACATCTTTTGGAGAGAACTCAAACCTTTGCATACATAGCATCATCTTTATTGGCTATTATTTGGATCTTGTCCATGAGAGGATCTAGAGCTTGTGGACATCATCATAACAAGCTCTAGTTTATCAAATGAGGATTTCCCCTGCATATCTTATTGCGGTTCTTGATCTTATGGTTTTCCTCTCCACCTTGGGAGATACATCACATATATATTCATGGTATTTTCTCCCTTGGTGATACCCAATATTTCGCAGCTGGAGTTGGATATATCTTTCCAAAAAAAATGGTTTCATCTCGTTTGGAGTTCGGATGTGAAAGTTTTCGCAGTTTTGGTTTCTGAAACTTCCTTGGGCGGAAGTTCCGGCCCGTCATCGATAGTACTGTTAGGGCATGTTTGCCGCCGGTAGTACCGGGTAAAATTCTAGCTCTACTTCCGCTCAGCCCAATTTCGGTTCAGTAACCTCTCTGTTTGGTTTGCTCTATTTTTGCGGAACATTGGTCGGAAGTTAAGTCCCGCGGAAGTTCTTGGCTAAGTATCTGGAAGTACCGCTCAGGCATATTTGCCGCGAGTTGTTCCGGGTGAAATTCCAGCTCTCGCTTCGCTCCCGTTTAGTAACCTCTCTGTATTTTGTGTGCTATTTTTTCAGAACTTTGGTCGGTTTTGGGGGCGGTAGTACCGGTGAGCCGGCTGAAGTTCCGTCTAGGCTCGTGTTTATGTCTCTCGCATCGTTGTTTTCCTGATCGTTGGCTAGGTGCTAGCGGTAGTACCGCCCCCTCATCGGTACTACCAGTCGTGCTCGGATCTCTGTGTAACAGGAAGATCTGGGAGCCCTTTAAAAGGGGCTCCTCTTCCCTTTCGTGAAAGACCGTTTTTTTTGGTTCTTGGCTTTCTCTCTCTCCATTGTTGACCTTGAAGAGCTTTTCCTCTCCCCTTCCCCCTCCTATGATTTTTGCATCTTTTTGAGGGATTTGAGAGAGGAGATCTAGATCTACAATCCCCCCAAGCCAAATCCCTTCTTTGTGAAGGAATCATTGGTATCTAGATCTTGGAGAGTTTTGTATTCTCTTTTGTTCTTCCTCCATTTCCCCCCAATAGCTTTTGTATATTTGTTGAATTTGGGAGTGAAGGACTTGCCCTTGCATTTGTTGCATGTATTTGAGTTCTTCGAGGAGATTCGGCGAGTACAAACTTATGGGCTCATTACTCTTGGGTTCTTGAAACCCTAGACGGTTGTGTGGTTAGAGTGTTGACCTCTTGTGGTCTTTGTTGCCTGCTGTGGCCTTGTAGCCTTTTGTGGCTTTGTTGTTGGGAGCCTCCAATTGAGTTGTGGAGATAGCCTCAACTTTGTACGGGTTTTTGTGACCGTCCTCAAGTGCCCCTTAGTGGATCGTGAGTAGGCCTTTGTGGCGAGCTCACAAGAGAATAGAGTGAGCCTATTGTGGCGTCGGTGAGTTGCGTGCCTTCGCACCTAGGGTGAGGCCTTGTGTGGCGTTGGGTGAGCATCGAGCCACCACACCCCGAGGTGAGCCATTTGTGGCGTTCGGAGAGCATTGCACCATCGCACCTCTTTAACAGAGACGTAGCTTCTTTGGAAGCGAACTTCGGGATAAAAATCTTCGTCTCCGCATTCATCGGTTATCTCTCAACTGAGCCTTTTACTTATGCATTTTACATTGTAATAGCCTTCGTGCTTGAAGTACTTCATCTTGCTATCACCTTGTTGCTTGTATTGCTTAGCATAGGTTGTTGGTGCACTTAGGTGAAACTAGTGGTTAAGTTTTGTGCTCTATAAATTAAATGTTAGTTTTTATTCCACATTTATTAGAGCCTAAACTGTAATATTTTTAAAATCCTATTCACTCCCACTCTAGGCGACGTCCATTGCACTTTCAACATGGAACAGAAATATTTGCAAAACACTAGAAGTTAATGTATTCTTCACATCACATATAACAGAAATATTTGCAGAACACTAGAAGTTAATGTATTCTTCACATCACATAGCTATAACATCGAGTGCACAAGCCAGACCTTTGGATGGCAATAGCTACTTCTTGAAACTTGGGGTAATCTTTGCACTTGGAGAGAACATAAGGCCTTTCAATCTGCAAATGTCATATAAAACTATAAGATAATAAACATATTAAATAATGCAAACATAGTATCAAACCAAGATGCAGACATTAAAGCCTTCGCAAATGAGGGAGCATACATATATTTATATGTATACTGAACTAGCCATGTGTATTTTATCAGATTATCTTTATGTAATTACAGTTCAGAAATGAGATAAAAATGCACCATATGATATATCTTTCATATCATACTAGTAAGCGTGCACATGCAATACACGTATATCAAATATAACATATGTATATTTTTTATTTTTAACTATGTTAAATTTATGTTTCTTTTATCTTCACTTTAAAAGGTATCACTAATCAATGCGTGTGCAACATACTATTCACACCCGCAACACTGGTTAACATTGAGTAAGCACAAATTACACTCCAAATAAATAAAATTATTCAAATCCCAACTTGAACAACAATTGTAAGAAAAACTATTAAGCAACAATATCCACTATTTATTTTTGATAAAGGTCTACCTAATTATGCCATAAATTCCATTTTCTGTCCGTGGACTATCTAAGCATTCATTTTGATACAGTACAAAACATAACACTCCAATTTTAAATTGTAAATTAAAAATGATCTTTATATTATACGACACACACATCTAGTCTTGTAAAAACAAAATTTGGCACTCAGGGACATACACGCTGCTCTCAGTACAACCTGCGCATCAGCCCTCTCCATAGCTTCCCGCCGCCGGCGCGAGGACCCCCCCTTCCCGTGCCGCACGCTATTCCAGCGAGGACCACCACCTCCCCTCCCTTCCTACCGCAGCTGCGTCGACCTCCCTCTGCCCTGCCAGTCTGCCACACCGCCCTTCCCCTGCCTCCTGCCATCGGACTGACGGAGGTGGAGATGCAGACCTCGTCTCCACTGAATCCTCGGACGCATAGCCCTCAAGGCGCATTGGGGGCTCGGAAGCACCTACCTCCTCCTGCGAGACAAGACACAAAATCGAGTGAGCATCGACGAACGCCGACAAGGATGACCCGCTCCAGCGGTTTGGGCATGTCAGGAGCCTCCCCAAGCGCCCCAACTTGTCCGCGACAGGTATTTCGGCGCGCCCCCAATGTGTGATTCGGCGCCACCGACGTAGCCATAGCCACATGCCTTGACGCCGCTGACGTAGCGACAGCCCCACGCCTCGTGCCGCCGCTGCCACAAGCATAGGCCTTGGGAAGGAGAATTAATACATGAGTTCAAGATGTGATGGGAGCACCAAGATAAAGCAGTAAGCTTCTCACTAATTTAGTTCCTGCTCCAGCTAATTCTCCAGTAATAAATTAATAATATATGACCTACTAAGGCTCTGTTTGGCATGGTAATTGGTGTCAGCTGTTTTTGACATATTACTTTCTTTTTGAGAATGAGAATATTTGAGATGGTAATAGGTGTACTGCTTGCATAGCTAGCCATAGATTAAGCTCAAAGGTTGTCCGCTATGGTATTATGTGATGTTAAATTGCTAGCCGGTGTTTAGCTGAATCAACAATCACGCTGCATGCATCCAAATTGTTGATTTTTTTAAGAAGGCATACACTTGATAAATAGCAGATGGAATGGTAAGGGCAGAAACTAATCTGCAACATAAGATCACACAATTGACTTCCTAGTAGTCACAACATAAGATCACACAATTGACGTTTCCGCCAATAGTTTTTGAATTGACCATAGTGAAAGGGCAAGAAATTTAGAAGCTTTATTTCATATAAACCTATGCAATTTTTTCGTAAAGGAAAAACACATACTACATTGGCACTACCCTGACAAACTATAACATAACAATAGATTGGTATGAACAAAACTACAGTAATACATGATCATCTAAACATATATGGGGACCTATATTGCATAGTCATAGGGTAGACAACCTGCAATGACATGATCCATGCAATGGCTATAAGAAAAGAAAAATCAGAACACTAGACACTCCAATCTTTCCGTCGTCTAAAATTCTTACCGAATTTTTTGGCTTACTGAGTATAGATACTGCTGGTGGAGTGACAGTAATCGTAAAGCCAAACCTTTCCAATATATACTCCTTTCTTGAGGTCATGTAAATTTGAGTTTTGGACAAAGCTTCAATCTAATAAATAAACACAAGAAAAGGTGAGACATGTGCAATGAAACAAGATGGGAACATGAATATCATTTTTTACCTAGCTATTGACTTTGAGAAGGTGTCTCTATCATAACTAACACTAACCATGAGTAAAGTCAACAGGCTTTTGAGGTGGCATGTTAAAAAAAAGAAACAAGGTAAGAAACAAAAAGTTGCTCACATTCACTGGTTGCACTTGTAGTCAAATGTAGGTAGGATATAATGAAGAGACATTCACTAATAAATTCATAGTGGCGATCTATTACAAAAGTTTATATTAAGTGGTCATGTTGAACATGTAAGTCAAAACAGTTGTAAAAAAGACAATGGTAAAAAAGGTGAAAGTAAGAAAACAATCAGGTTAAATCTGAACTTTGTTGTCATAATGTAAAACTTCAAATATAACATAAGTGGACTCGACGCGTTCTCTTATTAGAACCTTAACATCAATTTTCTGCCCATCATGTATTGTGGCGGCGTGAACTTGTGCAAGAGAAGAACTTGCAAGTGGGACAGTATCAGATTCTGCAGGAACATACATCGCCAATATAAGGTGAAAGAGAAACTTCATGTCAGAAGTTTATTCCAAATTAACACAAGCTGAGCATAAATCCAGTATCTAATTGAAAGAAGTCTAGATAACCCCCCTATGTTCCACGTTTAGGATGAAGAACCCCCCTATGTTTAAACCGGAACAGAAACCCCCCTATGTTTCCAATACCAGACAATGAGTCCACTGGCGGTGGTTTTGGCTGTATGTCAGGTGGTTTTGATGACGTGGACATGCGGCAGCTATTCCAGCATGGCCTTGCACCCAACAAATAACTCCTTGGACCGACCTGTTTGACCACGGCGTGGCATCACCTCCTCTACTCTGTTTCCTGGCATCGCATCGGCGCCGGTGAAGGCCGGCCACTTCCAGTCACGTCCCTACTCTGCTTCCTCGCCTTGTGCTGGCGGTCACGAACGTCAAGGCCCTAAAGGACATCAAGGAGTCTCCGTCTCTCCGGCCGCTCCGCAGCCGCTGCCATGAAGATGCTCATGCCGCGCCACAGTCACCGGAGCGGCAGCAGGCTGTCATCGCAGGGCAGCAGCAGAGAGAGATGTAACGGCGCAGTGGACCTCGCGCTGTCGGCGGTGCCAAAGGTGTCACATCTCGGGTGGGGCTACTGGTACACGCTCAAGGAGCTGCAGGTAACTGAATCTTTTTCTCCTTCATCTCCATTGATTCCTCCTGGCAATCCTTCCCGATCTCGTTGGCGTGAGACTGCCTAGAAGGCTAGAAGTGGGGGTGGAGACTGCCGCGACAAGAGCCGCCGGTGCCAACATGCGGAAGTGCGGACGATGAGTGAGGTACTGGCCGAGCCACCGAGGTGAAGGAGGACTGGAAGGGAGACGCGGAAGTCTATCTTTGTCCTGATCCTCAGGGAAGACAGATTGATTAATTAAGTCGAATTAGGATGGCATCATGCAAACAGTTGTGATGAATTCAGTTCATATGCCTGTATAGTTGTTGTCGCCATCTCATGAAGCAAGTCCCACCATCGCGCAGCTTGTAGGACGTGACGCTACATATCTACTAGCTTCGTTGTTTCCCCAGCTTAGTTCTTTGTTTGGTGAACATGGATCCCTGAATAAGCTAAAGCTAACGCTGAACTTTTAGGGACAACCAAAACGATGACCCCATGTATTAGCTATCTTTATGGCCCTCCATGTCAGCAAAACCGCTCTCCAATACAGCTAACGGCCACACCAGGGGGTAATTTACATGGTATTTGATAGTTAGGGGGTTTATGTGCCCCACTTCAAACTTAGGGGTGGTCTCCGTCCAAAACCTAATACATAGGGGGGATATTTGGACTTCTTTCATATCTAATTCAAATGTTGAGGGTTTTTTAATTAGTCTACCATCAAAGATCGTTACGTGTACTTTCTGCATACCCTAAGTTCCTACAGCAAGATATAGGAAAATATAGTATTACAGGAAGGGATGCTGTTACGGGGTTAGCCCATCAACCATGGATACCGAATTAACAATTTATGGTAGTTTTTCAATACCTTTCTTCAACACCCCGTGTACTGGGAATCTCTTCAGCATCCCTCGTCTGAGTTACTTCTCTGGTCGTGGCATCACATACTCATAGAAGCGGGTAACAAAATTATGCGATCTAACATTCAAAGTGAACCAGCAAACGCCCAGATCAATTCAGACATGTCTACTTTCGATACATCGTTGAATTCCATACCAGTTGCGTGATGTGCTGGCCGATCTTGGTATAGAAGCCGCCGGTAGAGGACGCAGATCTCACCACTGTTGTGGTCGTCCCGGAGGGGAACTCCTACAGCAGATCCCGTGGTGTTGTCATGGAGGTGGCCACGGTCATCTCTAACCACAGGAGTAGGGCGCATGGCATAGCAGTACGACGGAGGATGCTAGTGCTACGATCAACGGATGATCGAATTGGTGGATGGAAAACAAGGAGGACATCAACAAGATCATGCAATAGCGATGAATTTGACGGGGGCTCAGAGTGGATGGAGATCGATGGCGAAAGCGTGCCGGCTGAACTTGGGAAGGAGATGTTGATCTGTGAATCGGCGAGCACCTCCTGCTGGCAGGATCTTCGCGGGGCGACGTAAGGTTGGGAAGAAGGCGACGCGTGCGACTAAGGCGGACCAACATCACGGGAATTGAGGAAGGAGGCGCAAGGGAAGCGAGGTCGACGGGGCTGCTGGCGGCGTCTGGCGTGGTGATGTTCAGTTTCTTTTTTTTTACGTGAATACGCTTGCGTGATTGTAGCGGACACGGGTCTAGGAAGTCCTCTGCCGGTGGAGTATGGTCAGGAAATGTAAAATGCTATGTGTACACCATATAACGATGGCTGTTAGATCAATATTAGTTGGCTAATCATACGGTGCTAATTATTTGGTGTACAATAAACAGGGTGTGCATAAGAAAGATAATGTTTGCTTATTTAATAGTAGTGGAGATGAGAGAACGATGGCTGGAAGACAGAGATGCAGTTAATTGGTGACTGGTTAATTGTATGACAACGTGTAATTTACAGTTTATAAATTATAAAAGCATTTCTATCCATCCTTACCGTTCTGCCAAGCAAAAATGCAGCAGTTGCACCAATTGTAGCTCCAATGGAATCAGCAACAAACCCAACATGCAGGCCAAATAGGTAATCACCTCCAAGCTAGCAACCAGAGAATGCACACCAGTCAGCCAGTTAAAATACTATGTCTAAATAAAGAGAACACAGAAAACTGAAGTTCCATCAAATTAATTGCTAACAGAAATTGGTATCTCACTTACTGTAAGTATTGAGGCTGGAACAGCTAAGACTGTCAAAGGAATGTAAACAAGGGCTCTATAATGCACGGCATCACAAATATTAGCATTATATTTGAGAATGTCATTTGAAAGATGGAACTAAACTTTTGGCCTTAAGCAATATCTCAGCTATGTAATCCAAATATCAGACACCTCCCTCCCTGTGTGTGTATGTGTTGTGCGGTGTAGGTCTTTAGATTTTCAAGTTTGCGCTAGAGAGTTGGTCTACTCAAAGTGTGTTAAGGAGGCCATGAGTGTGAAAAATGTAATGCCTACGTTGGTGAGCATATATGGGAGGACATTGTGTTCAGTTGACTCACAATACCAAAGGACCCCATGCCTCCAAGTTCTCCTTGATCCAAACAAGAAAGTCCTTCAAAATCTGTCAATGTAATCCTATATAACTATGTAGTTCATACCCGCTAACTTATTTCTCTAAACATGCAGCCTATCCACATCAGCAACATGCCACATCAGTTTTTTGCCACATCATCAATTGGTGTCAGAGTGGGTAACATTTCTCCTCGCATCCTTTGCCTGCATGGCTGCATGTCTCCTCTCCTCTCCCTCTCCATCAACAAACCATTAATTCCTGGGTCTTCATTTTTTTCCGGATAAGGGATTCCCTGGTCTTCATGGAAACCCAACTTAATTGTCTTTCCATTCATCCTCTCCCCTTCTCATTCCGATTTTCATGTCAATCTTTTCCTTTTATTTCTGTAGCAGCCGGTATATCTACCCCCTTCCATTTCTTCCTAGATGAAGGCCGAGCGGCACCTCACCGATCTGGACGAAGATGGAGGGAGCTGATTTAGCCTTCATTTTCCCGTGGTGCACAGTGGAGCAATCATCTGCTTCCGTGGGAACCATCCGCTGAAGCTAGTACCTCCTTATAAACAGACATCATGAAAGTCCAGAGGTCGTCGATATCGCCTCTCAACATGTGCCGGTCGCTCTCTTGCTCGGTGAATTCCCTTCCCCGACCTATACATCAACCTAGCCTGATGATGTGATTATTGGTCCGCCGTCTCAACATGGATTCTTGCTATCTACTGATTTAATTTGTTTTTGTACCAGACTGATACATATAAGGCGTCAGGATTTATTGGAGGAAGCCATTACTTTTTCCATCTGCACCTACAACACACATCATCAAGCATAGCATTGATTTCATTTAACGATTGAAGAATGCAAATCTCCTCCACTTCATCTTCCTCCATACTGACAGTAAACTCAGCTTGATCAGTCATCGTCATTTTCCCTTAGTTTAGTCAGGTATGTAATTCCTTACATCTTCCTCCATATTGACAAAAAAATCAGCTTGATTAGCCATATTCATTTTCTCTTAGTCAGGTATTCAGGTATGTTATTCTTTAACCATTTCTCTGAAGAAAGTAACTCTCTGATCATGCGTGGGTGATATTAAGGAAAATTATGGCTTTATCTTTGCCATCCACATCCATTTTCTTCAGGATTAATTATATTTTTCTTCATGTGTTGTTTGCAGCAGGCATATGTCACATATATAGAATGTCTCTTACTATTCTTCAAATTGCTTCTAATGGACTAAGAGCATCTCTAACCCATCCCCTTTCCTTTAGAGGAGAAAAAGGATCCCCAAAACTTAGAGGGGTATATTTGTTCCTCTGAACTTCGGCCACCGGATTTGATCCCCAAAAACTTAGGAGTAAAAAATTTTCATCACAATTTTCAAATCTCCGCACCACATGTCAAGTATCCATATTACAAACATGCATAAATATTATCCAAAATACATTAAATCGATCATGTTAGATCCAAAAGTGAGGCCTTCACCATCTCGGCCACCTCTTCCACCATCTCGGCCACCTCAAAGAGCACCTCGGCCACCATCACCACCATCACCATCACCACCACCACCACCTAGCTCTCGGGCCAAGATCCTCGCACTCGCAATCTCCCAATATGCCCTAGCCTTGTCATCCAATGTGCTTGGGTTCATGAACATGATTTTGCAGCCGACATCCTCTCTCTCCTTGGCCAACTTCTCTCTCAAGTGCTAGCCTCTCCTCCTCTAGCTTCTTCTCCTTCGTCACCCTCTCTTCGAGTGCAATCCTTCGCTCCTCCACCGCCAACTTGGACCGCCACTTCTCCTCCTCCAACACTTTGAGCTCATTCCACCTGGCCTCCTTGTCCTCCTTGCGTTCGGCTGCCAATGCTTTCTTTGTCTCGATGATGGCATTGAACTCTTCCTTGTAGGCGCCGACACCTCCCCTCTTCTTATTCTCTTTGGCTATCTTGACACCATCCGGCCTTTTGTTGAGGTCTTCCTCTTCATCGGCCTCCTCCTTTTGGCTTAGCCTAGCCCTCTTCGGTGTGGTCTCGTAATTCCTTCGAATCCACTTCTCATTGCCTTGGAGTTCCTTGTGGCAATGGTGCAAAGCAAAGGCTTTGTTGCCACCTCTTTTGTTGCCGTGCTTGTACACATCTTGTTGGAGAGGACCCCACTCGGTGGTGCATTGGTGACATACTCCACGGCGCCAGCGCAATGGTTTCACTCAGAGTCGGCCCGGGTATTTCATCAACCACCTCACGGGCGCCTCGTTGAGGTGCGACGGTGGCCAACGAGGAGGACGACGGCGTGGCCTTGGAGGCCGGCTTGGGCCAGCCCTTCGTCGTCGGCTTGGGTATGGAGGCCGTTGCAGCCTTCCTCTTCTTCTCCTCAGCCGCTTGCGAATGGGCTATCATGGCCTCCGTCAGCTTCCGCGCCCACGCCCTCAACATGGCGCAAGGGCGGCCGAAGCTAACCCGTTGTCTCTATGGCCGAGGAGGGCGTCTTGGCGGCCGCTACCGTCGACTGCGCCACGTCGGTGGTGCCCAACCGTTTCCGAGGCATTGGAGTCGTCGCTGGTGTCGATTCTGATGGCATCGCGTCTACGGGAAAAGTCCGGCGGAACCGAGCTCGGTGACATTCGAAATGGGGAAAGGAGAATCTTAGCCGCGGCGAGTTCCGATTTTGGGCAAGAGAGGTCGGCGGCGAGGCGGGAGGGGAAATTTAGGAGTCGAGTTGGCACCCCACTTGGTGGTGCATTGGTGACATACTCCACGGCGCCGGCCCAACGGTTGCACTCAGAGTCGGCCCGGGTATTTCATCGACCACCTCGCGGGCGCCTCGATGAGGTGCGATGGTGGCCAGCGAGGAGGACGACGACGTGGCCTTGGAGGTCGGCTTGGGCCTGCCCTTCGTCGCCGGCTTGGGTGTGGAACACGGATAACACAATGTCACACTAAAAAGTATATTTACAAGCATCTAAGTAAGAACACGGATAGCAATAATAGAATTCAGAACCACAGCTAACTGACATGCCCCGCGCGACCAAATCACCAAACCTAAGAACCAAAAGCGTAGATGCACTCTCACAAACACCAAATCCCTGGATTACAGAGATGCGCACGCTGGGGTTTCAAAGAAATAAATTCGCATAGAGCACAATCAGAGGAACGGGAGAAAGCAGTAACAGAATTCACAGCGAACTCAGCACATCGAAATTGCCGAGCAAGCACGGGAACTAGGGTTTTTGGAGAAATACCTTGCGCGGCCAAATCAGAAGCAATAAATCGGCGGTGGCGCGGAGGGCCGCGGGTTCGAGGGGGTGATCCCGCGGAACTCCATGCTCGAGGGAACCCACGGCTCCGCCGCCGCGGGACCGGAGGGAGGGGAGAGGAGACACACCAAATGAGGGGTAAATGAGTAATTTCTTATTCAGAGTTCAGAGTACCAAAAGATGTCCACAATTTTTACATACAATAGGCAAAATCAGCCGTAGTTTCATCAAGGAAAAAAAAACAGAAAGACAGCCAAATTCACAGACACCGCCGGCGGTGATCCCGTTGCCGGGCAGGCTTCACGTACGCCGGGGTGCTCAACCCCCGCGCGTCTTCACGGTGATCTCGTATCCTTCGCGACGCCACCGAGGTGATTCGCCCCGCGCGGCTTCACGAGCCCTTAGCCTTCATCACGGCATCACGCCCGAGCCGCCACCTGCAGCCGTGTCGTTGGTTCCTTCGTCGGCATACTCCTCGTCGTCGCTGGCGCTCGGGGTCGCGCTCGGGGTCCGAGGTCGCCGCGTGGCGACGATAGTGACGCGAGGGCGCGCGCGGTACCCTGGCGCGCGGCGAGGGCGTCGCATGGCGACGACGGTGACGCGAGGGCGCACGCGGTACCCTCTACAGCGCTCGTAGACGAAGACCGGGGGCCGCGGGCGTGGGCCTTCGTCGCCGTCGCCGGGCGCGGCCACGCCACCGCGGCTGGTAGGAGGCGGCGTCGGCGGACTCTCGAGGCCGTGGACGCAGAGCGCCATGCGCTGCTCCCACTGCGTGCGCCCCTCCTCGTCGCGGTAGCCGGTGCCTGCAGCCGCGCGGAGGCGGGCGAAGTACGTCGGCCTCCTCCGTGTGGGAGTGGCCCGCACCACCGTCCTCGCGGGAGGGACCCGGACTGTGCCGGCGAGCGCGCCGCCGGGGGCGAGGAAGAGGCCGTGGGTGGTGGTGGCGATGGTTGCCATGGTGGTGGCACGTGGTGGTGGCTCTACGGCTCGCTAGCGGTTAGTGTTCGTTGCTGGAAGGAGAGAGGGGGAGAAGTTCAGGCGAGAGATGGCGTTGGTTGGAAGGAAGGGTCGGAAGTAGCGGCGGCGACTTATATTTATAGATGAGGGGAGAAGTCTGTGCTGTGGTTGCCATGGTACACGAGACTTCTGTGTCGCTACTCGCAAGCGCCTCTACTGCGCGGTGAGCGATGCATGGGGTCGGCGACCGGAGTTTGGAGACGGTTACGGTTTCGATCAGGACAGAGACGTTAAGCTATTTGACATCCCGCCTCTCTTGTATTTCTTGCGCCGCGAACTGGATTTTTTTGAACAATTGGAACACGCCAGACTACACCATCCAATCCAAGGACCTGGTAGTATTTTTTTTTTTAACGGGAACCCTAAATATATATTAGCTCAGAAACAAGCCTAGACGCTGAATCAAGTCGATTGCAGCAATCAGAAGACAAGAAATGTTGTTGTGAACTAAGTTCCTGCAAAAACTAGTAGGCTCAGATCGAAGAGTTCGTTTTGCCTAATCTCCCTCGAGATATGGAAGGTTGAAGCCTGCATTGGGTGGGATAAGTTCTGGTACTGAATGGCTTGTCTTCAGATTTCTTAGATCATGTTTTGATCCTTGGCACCAGGTGCAACCGCCGCTTTTGCAAGTGTTAAATTTCCAGTGAAGAATGTAGGTTTTGCCGGTTTCATAGCAGTTGCAAAGTGTTCAACAAGAACTATGGCGTACGCTTCAGCCTGCAAAGGGGATTGCACTTCTTTTTTTGGACGCCAAGATGAAAACATCATTCCTTGTTCCTTCATGAAGCGACTCGGCATAATATATCCCAAATCCTGCTGTGTCCAGTGCCCCGTTTGACTGCTTTTTCCAAGTTGCATCGACGTAAATTTTTGGCCCTGCAAAATAGAAATCAATGGGAACAGTAATACTAGGCAGCTCCTCAACGTCGAAGTCTCTTTTGGCTGGATTATATGCTCCGTCTCCAGGCCATGAAGAAGAGCAAAAGTGTTTATTGGTTACCTGTTGAGGGAAAGTCTTTTCTTCCAGATGTACCAAAGAAAAGTGAAGAGGAAGTTAAGATTTATGTTTGGGTGATTTTGATTTAACAGGTTCAGAATAATTTGAGTTATGACATTTGATTGATTTGTCAAACTTTCAGACATGATGAAACAAGGAGGCAAGAACCAAGCTGCTTTAGTAATAAAAGGATAAAGAAAAAAGAGGTGAAGATCAGTTTCAGGAAAATACGGCGTTATCCAAAGTTTTATGAAACCGTCTATGAAGCTTTCACAAATCAAAGATTGATTGCGGGACAAAAAACATAGTTTTCTCCATTAATAAAGTTTCAAAATCTGAAATTCCAAAAACGCATTCAGTCGTTGCTCTTGCCTCTTCAAAGATCTCTTCATGAGGAATAACATGCTCAAAATTAAGTAAATCACATATGGGACCTTCGGATAGTCGAGCTTTTACATCAAGCCCTACAGATCACATACACTACAGGAGAATCTAGAGACGCCGGCGACCGGCCGGCTACGCCGACGGTCAAATGTCGAGGTCGTCGGTGTAGCGGCCTCTCCCGGCCAGCCGCTCAACCCGGCCGTCGGCGTAGGGACAGCCATCGAGTAGCCCTTGACATATCGTGGCCATCGGCGTAGTAGAGAGAGTTGTGCTGACGGTGACCCTCGGCGTACGTACCGCCCTCGGCGTAGCCCCAGTTCAGACAGGGCGATAAAAACGGCGTTAGATACCAGGTTGTGCCAAGCCGTCCGCGTAGCTCTTTGGAAAAATTGGTCGGCATAGGCCTTCAGATTTGTTTTCCATTTAATTTTAGCCATAACTATCTTTTTTTTTACCTCATTAATATTTGAAAAATCATAACTAAATTATTCTAATTCAGAAAAATACAAATAATATATCAAAATTTGCAGAAAAATAAGATCTATCTATCTACACTCAAATATTACATATTTGTAAATAAAAAGTAAGTGAAACATAAAACATTATATATAGTTTAAAACATGTATTAGAAATTAAAAATGATCCAAACAATACGAAACCTTCGCGTGGTGTCATATTATGTGATATAGTTAGAAGAAAAAATATCAAACTTGGTATATTGATTATGTCTCGAAAAAACCTTCATAAAATGACCTATCTTATTCGAGGTTTTTTGGCTTTCGGGTCAACTAACCAATGTTATCGCTAGAATAAAGGCATAGTTTTTGATAATGTGTCCATATTATACATATATGTGCATCATAGAATGGCGAACAATGTTTCAGTAGGAAGTTTTCTGTTTTGTCGAATCAAAAAACTATTTTCCATTTTCCGAGTGCAAAAAACAGGCGGTTTTGTGAAGCAACCACCAAATGGCTAATTCAAAATGCTACCACCATATTTTTCAAAAATACTAGACCACGTTACATGGACAATGTCCTAACAGGGGGATCTCAAACCTTTTTGTCTATCCCTGATGAAAAATACAAATTCATGCCGAATCTGTAGGAAGTGGGTCAAATATGAACTACAGGTACATGATCGTATGCTTATGATTTTTTACAAAAATCATTTTTAGGTTCACAATATGTTGTTTCATCAGAAATTCACTTCAAGTTTAGCAAGTCTCATCCCTAAGGTATGACTTTTCATGCCCGTCGTTCGATAAAGTTTAACGATAGTTTAAAACGGGCATAAAAATTTAAAAACGATCCAAACAATACTAAACCTTCACGTGATGTCATATTAAGTGATATAGTTAGAAGGAAAAAACATCAAACTTGGTATATTGATCATGTCTCAATAAAACCTTCACAAAATGACCTTTGTCGTTCGAGGTTTCTTGACTTACGGTTCAAATGACCAATGTTATGGCTAAAATGAAGGAATAGTTTGTGATAATGTGTCCATGTTGTGCATACATGTGCATCATGGGATGTCACATCCCAAAATTCTCCTAACTTTGGAATGTGAAATAAATAAATAAGATTGATTGATTGTTTGACTTTGTTGAAAATTCTCAAAGAGAAGAAACTTTTTGAATAGAAAATCCTCTCAACCTTGAATTCAAAATCTTATATTCTTTTGTTATGACCTAAGTAGCCATATATGCAAAAGGGCATGGATTGATTATGGATTGTAGAATTGGTGTGTAAGATTTCAAAATGAAAGTCATGAAGCATTCATAAGCATTTCATTACATCCATGCAAAGTTCTCACAAACTAAATCCAAATCCTGGTATCTAAATCCTATAGTTGATTTGCCCAGATGTTTCTAAAGGAAATTAAATTGACTATATAAAACCCACTATTGCTAAGACAGCGATTATTACTAAATTATAGCCTAAAAATATCCAATTAATATTACAAAATTTTAGAAACAAAATTAAGCTCATTTGGAGCTAGTATGAAAAACTTATGGAACAAATACAAACACATAACGATATATATAAAATGAAATATACAAGGATTTATAAATCCACTACTTCCAAACTAGTGAAAATATTACAAATTTGATCCTACAATGATCTATTCGATTTTAGAAAAATTTAGAAACAAGAATTATATCATTTGAAGTTTGTATGCAAAAGATATGAAGGAAACAAGTAAATAGAAAAAAAATAGAAAAAAAAACTAAATGGGCCGGCCCACCCGGACCGACCGCAGCACCAGCACGCACATACACAGGGATCGTTGCCCAGGTTGCTTTAAAAAGCGTGTAAATCGGTTTTTGTTAAACATATTTTTACTCAAACCGATATAACTTTTAATCTACAACTCCGAATCGACTTCCGTTTGTTTCTACTTGTTTCCTACTCTAAGGCCTATCTGTAAACCATCCTAAACCTCCATATAAACTCGTGGAGCCACAGCTGTACGAGTTTTTCTTCTCGAAATCCCGAATCTACATATGCCCAAACCTTATTTCGCTTTTTAACCCATCTAGACTTCGTCGTTTGCCTTCGGTCAAAAAACGAAAGTTGTAGGAATCGTCGAAATCTTTCAATCCCGACAAACCTCACCTCTTTTCATCCACCACAGCCGGAGAATTTCGTATCGCAATATTTCAGATCTTACGGTGTAAATCCAAGATGTACTCGCGCTCGTTTCTTCAAATCCAAATTCCTTTGGTGAGAAGGTAGGAATAATGATTCCCCACAACTTTCATGTTCTGAGTTTTTAAATTTGACCTACGGATTTATCTCTCTAACACAGATCTATTTCTTGTCTATTCTGAGCCAAAATCGGGTCAATCTCTTCTTCTAACCACCGGATCCTATCCAGACGGTCGAGATCCAATCAAACCGGTGCGTGCCATGTCTTTATCTCGGTCAGCATCATCATCAACGCCACGTCAACGTAAGGTCAACATCTAGTCCCAGTCAGCATGCAAAGTCAACCTGTCCAGTCAGCGGAATATTCCCTGGAATATTCCGTTCGAATTTAAAAATTGCATATTATAGATCTAACTTGTAAACTTGTTGGGTGAACATAATTGGGTAGGAACACCTGGGAGTGAACCAGAGTGTCCTATTTATCGTATTGGAAAACTACTTTGTTACAAATGTTAGGATAAAACTGTTGCTTTATGCAAATGAGCCTGAACTCCACTTGGCCAAATAAGCATGTAGTTGATAGATCTGTTGTTAACCACTTTAGCCTACTTGCCATACATTCAATGTATTGACCATTCGTGGCTGCAACGTTTCATGTTGCAGGTTATATCGTATCTGAGTGATCGTTCATAGGTCGCGAGACTCCACTCAACAATTGTTCGCCTGTGGCACATTTGAAGGATGGAGATCTACCTTGTATTCGTTTCCGCTGTGTATTTGAATAAATAATGTAAATTCTGGATCATATTCGTTGTATTTATGATGCACAGTTATATTTGGTATCATTTTGTACTATGTGTGCTAGTGAACCGATCCAGGGATTGGCACTATACACATGAACTCAGCCTTATCAGGCGAGGGTGTTACAAGATGGTATCAGAGCTATGTGTTGACTGTAGGATCGTGACCTTAGAAATGGATTAGTAATGGAAGACCTCTATTAGGAGAACAATCATATTTTCTACTTATTAGAGTTCTTATATTCCTTATCTATCTTTTCTAAAACCTCTTCCTATTCAAACATTTATAGTTGTCCATTCTTATGATACCTATATGAGAGTTAGATAAGTAAAAAAACAAATAGATAAGTAAAAAAACAAATAAGATGATACATATGAATATCTCACCAAGTTTGGGTAGGTCTAGACCACCATGTTCTATATCTTTAGGAGATCATCGCTATCGTGTTAGCATATTGTTCTTACCAACTTATGTGGTATGACAATATAGGTTGCTTGCTTGTTTGTACTGAACCATATCGTGTGATGCCTTGTTTAGGATCCGTTGTTTTGAAACTCTAAAGTTGCTGGAGTTTTCGTGTGGTTTTAAAATTATTTTAGTGGTGTAATTTGATTGAAATTCGTGGGATTACTGCTGCAGTTTTCTGCCTGACCTGTTGTACCGCGTGATTTTTCATATTTTATTGGTATCTCATAAAAATCTAAAAAAATAGGATATGGAGCGTAATTACCTGTAGTACACGCACAAAAATTGGCTAATTTTCCTGACGAGTTTATGTCAGTCATAAAAATTCGTGAAGTCTGCTGTACCGTTTTGACAGATTTTGTTTATTGCTTATATGTTACTCTATTTTACTCTAGTATTGTTCCCAATGCTTTCAAACTATTTTGTGGTTATATACTACTAAGTTTATACCCCTGTAATGTTATTATACAAGTGTTTGATTGTGTGTTGATCGCTTATGATTGTTTGCTTGTTTGTGACATTGATTGCTTCATATAGTTATGGGTAGGATTATTTTCTTAGTCGTTTCTTTCCTATAGAATCTATTCTTCCCTATCTTGAACCCTGGGAGATATAATGATGTGTTAAGCGGAAGGTTTGACAACACAATACATTTAGGAAAGAGAATGCTTCACCTAATGTAAAAAGGATGTGGAAGTATGAAGTGTTGAAATGATGTTATGTAGTAGATTACGCAACCTGAAAGTTGAAGTATCGTTAGTTTAGTTTCAGTAGTAGCTTTGTTGATTGAATACATGGGAGTCTACATTGAGCATTAGTTCGTGCCCATGGAAACATTCTTCAAGGCAAGTGAGAATGCCCAAGTGATAGAAAAACATGATTCACCTATCCACATACATGGTAATGATTTGGGTGCAGGATGGATTGATCACCATTCCTACTACTCTTATTATTCGCTGTTGTACTATTGGCTTTGCGAATCTTAAGTGTCTTTTCAACCTTAGCAAAGAGCCGACGTTAAGCCTAGACCTTAGAATGGTATATTTCCCCCTTTATAAAAGCACCCAGTGCTTAGCGTAGGAATATACGGTAAGAATGAATCCCAACCGTGAATTATGGGCACCGTGAAGTAAACATCCCCTAATTGACCACCATGAGAGTTTTGCTAGTCTAAGAAGAGCTTTGTCGTAAACTATCAATCATGGAGTTAGAATGTGCAATGAAAACCAATTGAGCCAAGTGAACCCTCAAGAAGTGACCTAGTCAATTTTCTTTTAAGGGTGGTAGCATCCTAATGGATCCCGAACCTTTCTTTCTAGCCTTCCCAAATCTCGGGACGAGATTTCTTTTAAGGGTGGTAGACTGTCACATCCTAAAATTCTCCTAACTTTGGAATGTGAAATAAATAAATAAGATTGATTGATTGTTTGACTTTGTTGAAAAATTCTCAAAGAGAAGAAACTTTTTGAATAGAAAATCCTCTCAACCTTGAATTCAAAATCTTATATTCTTTTGTTATGACCTAAGTAGCCATATAGGCAAAAGGGCATGGATTGATTATGGATTGTAGAATTGGTGTGCAAGATTTCAAAATGAAAGTCATAAAGCATTCATAAGCATTTCATTACATCCATGCAAAGTTCTCACAAACTAAATCCAAATCCTGGTATCTAAATCCTATAGTTGATTTGCCCAGATGTTCCTAAAGGAAATTAAATTGACTTTATAAAACCCACTATTGCTAAGACAGCGATTATTGCTAAATTATAGCCTAAAAATATCCAATTAATATTACAAAATTTTAGAAACAAAATTGAGCTCATTTGGAGCTAGTATGAAAAAGTTATGAAACAAATACAAACACATAACGATATAAATAAAATGAAATATACAAGGATTTATAAATCCACTACTTCCAAACTAGTGAAAATATTACAAATTTGATCCTACAATGATCTATTCGATTTTAAAAAAAATTAGAAACAAGAATCATATCATTTGGAGTTTGTATGCAAAAGATATGAAGGAAACAAGTAAATAGAAAAAAAATAGAAAAAAAAACTAAATGGGCCGGCCCACCCGGACCGACCGCAGCACCAGCACGCACATACACAGGGATCGTTGCCCAGGTTGCTTTAAAAAGCGTGTAAATCGGTTTTTGTTAAACATATCTTTACTCAAACTGCTATAACTTTTAATCTATAACTCTGAATCGACTTCCGTTTGTTTCTACTTATTCCCTACTCTAAGGCCTATCTCTAAACCATCCTAAACCTCCATATAAACTAGTGGAGCCACAGCTATACGAGTTTTTCTTCTCGAAATCCCGAATCTACATATGCCCAAACCTTATTTCGCTTTTTAACCCATCTAGACTTCGTCGTTTGCCTTCGGTCAAAAAACGAAAGTTGTAGGAATCGTTGAGATCTTTCAATCCCGATAAACCTCACCTCTTTTCATCCACCACAGCCGAAGAATTTCGTATCGCAATATTTCAGATCTTACGGTGTAAATCCAAGATGTACTCGCGCTCGTTTCTTCAAATCCAAATTCCTTTGGTGAGAAGGTAGGAATAATGATTCCCCACAACTTTCATGTTCTGAGTTTTTCAATTTGACCTACGGATTTATCTCTCTAACACAGATCTATTTCTTGTCTATTCTGAGCCAAAATCGGGTCAATCTCTTCTTCTAGCCACCGGATCCTATCCAGACGGTCGAGATCCAATCAAACCGGTGCGTGCCATGTCGTAATCCCGGTCAGTATCATCATCAACGCCACGTCAACGTAAGGTCAACATCTAGTCCCAGTCAGCATGCAAAGTCAACCTGTCCAGTCAGCGGAATATTTCCTGGAATATTCCGTTCGAATTTAAAAATTGCATATTATAGATCTAACTTGTAAAATTCATTAGAAATTCATACCACGTCCAAAAATTGCGTATAATATATCAAATTGAAGATAATTTCATGGAGAATCATCTTATCAGAATAGATCCAACTTTTACTGTACGTGGTTACTGCAGTAATTTAATAAGTTTTAATGGTCTTTTAGGTTAATAAATTCATAAGAAATTATCTGTAACTCCGAAAAATATGAATAGTATATCAAATTGAAGCTACTGTAATGTACTTTAATAATATCTGGTTGGATCTAGCCTTTGCGGATTATTTAACCCGTAGCATTTTAATTAGTTTTAATGGCTTTATAAATCATTAAATTCATTAAAAATTAATTGCTTGTCACAAAAATATAAATGATATACCGTTGGAAATCCGGTTCCATGTAGATCATCAATATGCAGTTAGTTCAGCCTTTGACTGTAAGGTTTTGCCGTGAAGATTTAAATAGTTTAATGGCCTATTTAGAGTAATAAATTCATAAGAAAATAAATACTATTCAGAAAATTACAAATAATATGTCCCTGAAATCACAATTCCGTGGAGATTACAGATATAATTTTAGTTTGATTTTTAGACAACAGAAACTATATGAATCATTTAAAACCCATTAAACACTATTTAAATCATACAAAAAGTTCTATAACTCCGATTAGGGTGAATCCAAGTGCTCAGGTTTTGTATTGACAATATCTATACAGTGAAATTGCATGACAAATTATTTGGTACTGTTAAAACCGAAATTCATACAGAAATATTTAAACCCATTGAAATAGTGTTTTAATCATAAGAAAATATCTATAACTCCTTTTTAGGTGATTCAAATTGCCACTGTATCTAAATTGCATTATCTATCCAGTAGCATCTAGTTCACAATTTAATACGACATAAACATATTTAGTTCAATTAAAGTGGTATACACCATATTAAATCGATACAACTTTAGTAATAAAAGCTTTAGTGCATTAAATGACTTTCCACATGCATCATGTAATCTAACTATGTTCAGAACACTAAATGCAACTATTGTGACTCATTAAATCGTCATGCATGCATCTGTTCATCATTGTTTTCTTGTAATGTTGCACTGTTGTATGTTTGTAATGTTTTGAATGGTGTTTGTTGTGTTTGCTTCAAAAGCTAGATTGCGAGGAGTGCAACTACTATGATTGCAAGTATTATGGTTATGACGAGTGCAACCATTATATATATGAGGATTATGAGGATTATCTAATCGACTACATCTACAACAAAGGCAAGTGGTGCTATCTTGGTCATAAATGTCCTATTGTTTTCCTATGCATTGTAGATGCTTTTGTAGAAATTGCGTTTGTAGGAATTGATGTGTATATGCTATGCTATATCCCATATTATTCCCTGGTACTCCTTGTTTATGAGCCATCGTATTGGTAGATTACTTAGCTATGCTATTTAGACGAGGAAGGGAATCACATCATGAAAAGTTATATGTTTTGAAAGGCTTATGTTTTGCTAAATGACAAACCAACATGTTTTAATGAACCACCTGGGTGGAATGGCATTGATTGGGTCATCGAGTGTGGATTTTGGTGGGGAATGCCGCCCAGGACACTGAGAAATGATTGTTTTCTTTGTTTGGAAGCTTTCGTGTGCAACCATGTGCCAATAATGAAATGGGCGGTTGGTTGAACTCAGTAGGTTGTGGTAACTCGAACCCGCGTATCCAGAGATGTAGATAGTGTAGATTGGACCGGTGCGCGTCGGGATTGGGGAGCTACTTCCCGAACGGTTCCTTCTTGGACTTCTCCCTATCGTCACCCAATATGAGAGTGGTGGTACGAGCTGGGCTGTCCAAGTCACATGGGTAAAGTGTACTAACCCCTGCAGGGTGTATAAAGTAAGTACTTAGCCGTGTCCCCGGTTATGGACAATTTGAGCGACCTGATACTGATGCTATGATATTTCTCACTCATCCTTATTTCTTAATTACTTAAAACTTGTTGGGTGAACATAATTGGGTAGGAGCACCTGGGAGTGAACCAGAGTGTCCTATTTATCGTATTAGAAAACTACTTTGTTACAAATGTTAGGATAAAACTGTTGCTTTATGCAGATGAGCCTGAACTCCACTTGGCCAAGTAAGCATGTAGTTGATAGATCTGTTGTTAACCACTTTATCCTACTTGCCATAGATTCAATGTATTGACCATTCGTGGCTGCAACGTTTCATGTTGCAGGTTATATCGTATCTGAGTGATCGTTCATAGGTCGCGAGACTCCACTCAACAATTGTTCGCCTGTGGCACATTTGAAGGATGGAGATCTACCTTGTATTCGTTTTCCGCTGTGTACTTGAATAAATAATGTAAATTCTGGATCATATTCGTTGTATTTATGATGCACAGTTATATTTGGTATCATTTTGTACTGTGTGTGCTAGTGAACCGATCCAGGGATTGGCACTATACACATGAACTCAGCCTTATCAGGCGAGGGTGTTACATGGGATGACAAACAATGTTTCAGAAGGAAGTTTTTCTTTTCGTCGCACCAAAAAACCATTTTCCATTTTCCGAGTGCAAAAAACGGGCAGTTTTGTGAAGCAACCTTCAATTGGCTAATTCAAAATGCTACCACCATATTTTAAAAAAAATACTAGACCATCTTACATGAACAATGTCCTAACAGGGGATCTCAAACCTTTCCGTCTATCCCTGGTGAAAAAGATAAATTTCTGCTGAATCAGTAGAAAGTGGGTCAGATATGAACTACATGTATATGATCGGATGCTCATGATTTTTTACAAAAATCATTTTTAGGTTCACAATTTGATGTTTCATCAGGGATCCACTTCAAGTTTAGCGAGTCTCATCCCCGAGCTAAGAATCTTCATGCCCGCCGTTCGACAAAGTTTAACGATAGTTTAAAACGGGCATAAGAAATTCAAAAACGATCTAAACAATGCGAAACATTCGCGTGGTGCCATATTATGTGATATAGTTAGAAGGAAAAATATCAGACTTACTATATTGATTATGTCTCAAAAAACCTTCACAAAATAACCTATCTTGTTCGAGGTTTCTTGGCTTTCAGGTCAAATAACCAATGTTATGGCTGGAATGAAGGCATAGTTTGTGGTAATGTGTCCATATTGTGCATACATATGCATCATGGGATGTTGAAAAATGTTTCAGAAGGAAGTTTTCCTTTTCATCGCACCAAAAGGCCATTTTCCGTTTTCCAAGTGCAAAAAAGGGCGGTTCTGTGAAGCAACCATCAAATGCTAATTCAAAAAGCTACCACCATATTTTTCAAAGATACTATATCACCGTACATGGATAATGTCCTAACAGGGGATCTCAAACCTTTTCGTTTATCCTTGGTGAAAAAGACAAATTCCTGCAAAATCGATAGGAAGTGGGTCAGATATGAAGTACAGGTACATGATCGGATGCTCATGATTTTTTACAAAAATCATTTTTATGTTTACAATATGTTGTTTCATCAGAGACCCACTTCAGATTTAGCGAGTCTCATCCCCGATCTAAAAAAATCTTCATGCCCGTCGTTCGACATAGTTTAACGATAGTTTAAAACGGGCATAAGAAATTCAAAAACGATTCAAACAATGCGAAACCTTCGCGTGGTGCCATATTATATGACATAGTTAGAAGAAAAAATATTAAACTTGGTATATTGATTATGCCTCAAAAAACCTTCATAAAATGATCTATCTCAGTTCGAGGTTTCTTGGCTTTCGGGTCAAATGATCAATGTTATGGCTAGAATGAAGTCATAGTTTGTGATAATATGTCCATATTGTGCATACATGTGCATCATGGGACGTCGAACAATGTTTCAGGAGGAAGTTTTTTCTTTTTGTCGCACAAAAAAGCCATTTTCCATTTTCCGAGTGCAAAAAACGGACGATTTTGTGAAGCAACCACCAAATGGCTATTTCAAAATGCTACCACCATATTTTTCAAAAAATACTAGAACACCTTACATGGACAATGTCCTAACAAGGGGATCTCAAACCTTTTCGTCTATCCCTGGTGAAAAAGACAAATTCCTGTAGAATCGATAGGAAGTGGGTCAGATATGAAGTACAGGTACATGATCGGATGCTCAGGATTTTCACAAAAATCAATTTTATGTTTACAATATGCCGTTTCATCATAGACCCACTTCAAGTTTAGCGAGTCTCATCCCCGATCTAAGAAAGTCTTCATGCCCGCCGTTCGACATAGTTTAACGATAGTTTAAAACGGGCATAAGAAATTCAAAAACGATCCAAACAATGCGAAACCGTCGCGTGGTGTCATATTATGTTATATAGTTAGAAGGAAAAATATCAAACTTGGTATATTGATTATGTCTCAAAAACCTTCATAAAATGACCTATCTCGTTCGATGTTTCTTTGCTTTCGTGTCAAATAACCAATGTTATGGCTAAAATGAAGGCATAGTTTGTGATAATATGTCCATATTATGCATACATGTGCATTATGGAATGGCGAACAATATTTCAGGAGGAAGTTTTCCTTTTTGTCGCACCAAAAAGGCATTTTTCATTTTCCGAGTGCAAAAAACGGCGGTTTTGTGAATCAACCACCAAATGTCTAATTCAAAATGCTACCACCATATTTTTCAAAAATACTAGACCACCTTACATGGACAATGTCCTAATAGGAGGATCTCAAACCTTTATGTCTATCACTGGTAAAAAAGACAAATTCCTACCGAATCTCTAGGAAGTGAGTGAGATATGTGATACGACGTAAACGTATCTATAATTATTGATGTTCCATGCTTGTTTAGTATCAACTTTGCTATGATTTGTCTACACTTTGATGTATTTTTATACATTTTTCGGAACTAACCTATTAACAAGATGTCGCAATGACAGTTGCATATTTTCTGCTGTTTTTGGTTTCAGAAAAGCTAGTAAAAAAATATTCTTGGAATTGGATGGGACAAAAGCCAAAGTCAAAATTTTACCGAAGAGAACACAGAGACCGAAAGGTAGCCGAAGGGGGGCCACGAGGTGGCCACACCCTAGCGCCTCCCTATGGTGTGGGCCCCTCGGTTGCCTCCCTACCTCGCCTCTTCGCCTATAAAGTCCTCCTGATGCAGAAACCCTAAGCACCCGATCAGATCTCCACGAAACAGTTCATAGCTGCCGCCACCATCGTCCCTAGATCGGGGGGATCTAATTCTCTTCCCGGCACCCTGCCAGAGGGGAGAGATCATCCTGGAGGCTTTCTTCATCACCATGCCAGCCTTCGGTATGATGCGTGAGTAGTTCACCCTTGGACTATGGGTCCATACAATAGCTAGATGGTTGTTTCTCCTCCTTTGTGCTATCGTGTTTAGATCGTGTGAGCTCCGTTCATGATCAAGATCATCTATTTGTAATCATACATGTTGTGTTTGCAGGGATCCAATGGATATTGAGATACTATGTCAGATTTATTATTGATTCTATCATGTCGTATTGATTATTGATTCTATCATGTCTGTGTTATTTGTGATCTTGCATGCTCTCCGTTGCTAGTAGCTATCTTTGCCAAGTAGATGATTGTGACTCCAAGAAGGAGTAATTAAAATCAACTTCTTTATAGCATCTAAAGCTTCATCCTCAGTACAACAAAAAATATCTTTCTCAACTACAGCATCCAAAGCATATCTATAACAAAGAGCAATGCCTCTGTAGAAACTATTAATAACCAAGCTAAAACTCATCTTAGGCTCATTTTCCCTTTGTAAAGCAGAGATTCTAGACCAAGATTCTTTGAAACTCTCTTCAGAAAGTAAAGATCCTTTCCATAGGTGAAACGGGGATTGGACCAAAACCAGACATGGTAGCAACTAGAGCAGGAACTAATTTTTTTGTGTTTTTGATAAGGGAAAGCAAACCAAACTAAACTAATTTTTTTTGGAGTTTTTGATAAAAAAGAGGCAAATGATATGCACAATTTGCATCACCTTTCTATATCATAATTTACCTCTATTCATTGATATTTGTCTTATTATGAGGTATTACTTATGGATTTTTCATCTGTTTATGCAAGTTGGATGATTCTTGGAGGATGGACTGTCGGAGTCTGGATTCTAATGGAAAATAAGGCGTTTAGGTGCAATCTCGCAAAGATCAGAAAAATACCAGAAAAATATGGAAACATATTATTTTACTAGAAGACGAAGGAAGCCAGAAGGAGGAGCGAAGAGGGACCACAGGGGGCCCGCACCCCTAGGCGCGGACCCACCTGACCCCGCGCCTAGGGCAGGTGTGGCCCACCTGCCCGGCCTCCGACTCCACCCCTTCTCCTGTATCTTCCCTACGGAACCCTAAGCCTCGAGGAGTGACCACAAATAGATTTCCTCCGCCTCTAGGGGCGGAAAACACCGAGAGAGAAAGATCTCTCTAGCAGACAGATTTATGCCAGGGGAATTCCTTCCCAGAGAGGGGAGACCGTCGCCATCAACACCGTCATCAAGCTAGGCTTCATCGCGATCATCATCATCATCCACACCATCATCTCCACCAGCACCATCATCACCACTCCGTCCCGCTGTAACAATTGTGTTGGATATTGCTTTAGTTCTTAGGGGAAACTTTCCCGGTGTTGATTACTATTGTAGTTGATGCTTGTGAGTGGAACCATGGGATTATTGTTTATGTTCAGATTGTTATCCATTATCATATCATCTTTGATCTTGATCCATATGATGTCTTGTGAGTAGTTCGTTTAGTTCTTGAGGACATGGGAGGAGTCATGTTGTTAGTAGTGAATCTGTGATGAGTTATTATTCAATGGTTTAGTATTTAAGTTGTGGTGCTATTCTTCTAGTGGTGTCATGTGAACGTCGACTACATGACACTTCACCATTTATGGTCCTAGGGGGATGCATTGTGTATTTGGATACTAATTGTGGGGTTGTCGGAGTGATAGAAACATGAACCCCCGTTAGGAAACCTTTGCACAAGGGAGTGTAGGATCTCAGAGTTTAAGGTTGTGGTTGGATTTATATCTTAATTACTTTCCTGTAGTTACGGATGTTTGCAGGGGGTTTAATCACAAGTATGTATTAGTCCAAGTAAGGTCGGTATGTTAGCACAGGTTCACCCACACAACACTTACAACACCAAAGAAGAGTACTCAGCTATATGAAGCGAAAGCACTTGACAGAATTCCCATGTGTCCTCGAGAACATTTGGTCCTTATAAGTATTTCCACCGGCTTGTCCTTTGCTAAGAAAGGATTGGGCCACTTGCTCCATTTGTTTGTTACCTTTGTTACTTGCTCTTTGTTTTGTTGCCTTGTCAGAAAACCACTAAAAATCTGTTTGCTAAGTATTCACAGGGACTTCCTGCTCCATACCACTGTTCAGCACCTTCTGTTCCTCGTTGGGATCGACACTCGTATTTATCGAAAGTACTACGATACACCCCCTATACTTTTGGGTCATCAAGACTATTTTCTGGCGCCATTGCCGGGGAGTGAAGCGCTATTGAAGAGTGGAACTGGTAAGGGAAACTTTTACTGTGAGTATTGCTTTTGTTACTGCTTGTTACTTTGTTTCCAATATGGATAACCCACTTGGTTTTCTGTTTGGGAAAACTACTACCACTGCTAGGGTAGTAGATGAACCACCTCCTGTTGAGATAGATCCTTTTAAGATACCTACAAGTATTGTTAATCGTGTGATGGATAATTATTATTTTGGGGATGGAACAGTCCATCCTGGTGATCACTTGCTTTTTATCCATGAATTATGCGGGTTGTTTAAGTGTGCGGGTATCACAACTGACAGGTGAAGAAGAAGTTACTCTCCATATCCTTGAAAGGGAGAGATGAAGAATGGTATAAGCTGCTGAAGAATGGACAATCCATGGAATGGGAGGAGATGGCATCTCTCTTTTACTCTAAATTTTATCCTCCTAGTGAGATTCATAAGAATAGAAATCTTATATATAACTTTTGGCCTCTTGATGGAGAAAGTATAGCTCAAGCTTGGGGGAGATTGAAGTTACTAATGCTTAAATGTCCTATTCATGAACTCCCTAACAATATTATTCTCAATAACTTTTATGCTAGGCTTTCTCTTCATGATAAAGATTTACTAGATGCTTCTTATGCTGGATCATTCACATGTATGAAGGAAGAAGCTAAATGGGATCTCTTAGACCGTATTCAAGATAACACCGAAGCTTGGGAGAATGACAAAGGAAGAAAGTCAGGTATAAACTATGATTATGAATGCATTAAATATTTTATGAGAACTGATGACTTCCGTGATATTAGTAATGAGTTTGGTCTTGATTCCCAAATTATTGCCAACTGTTTTAAGGCCTTTGCCTCTTACATTGAAATTCCCAAGAAGAAGTGGAATAAGTACCATGCTCCTTATAAAGATGTTGTTAGTCATGTTCCAGTTAGAAGTACTCAAGTTTGTACTACTAATCATATTGTGCATGAACCTCATATTGAGAAAATGCCTTTTCCAGCTAAGGTAAAGGAGTATTCTATGATTATTAGTGCAAATAACAAAGGTACCATGAAAATTGTGGAGCCTAGTAAGCAATTGAATGTTGAACCTGTGGTAGCTATTGTGAAAGACCCTGTCACTAGAAATAGAGAAGATGAGCACATTATCTTCTGTGAAGACGCTTCTAATATTATATCTCATCCTAGTAAGGCTAGAAAAGCTAGTGTTCCTGTGCTTTCTGTTAAAATTGGTGATTATTGCTACTATGGTTTATGTGATATTGGTGCTAGTTCTAGTGCTATTCCTTCTGAGATTTACAGGGAAATTATGCATGAGATTGGTCCTTGTGAGCTTGAGGACATTGATGTGGTTATTCACCTTGCTAACAAGGAGACCATTTGACCTATTGGTATTGTAAGATATGTGGAGGTTCTCTGTGGTAAGATTAAGTATCTTGCTGATTTTCTAGTGCTTAATTCAGCAGCTAGCAAAACTTGTCCTATCATTTTTGGTAGACCTTTCTTGAACACTTGTGGAGCTATTATAGATTGTAAGAAGGAAAAAGTTTTAACTAAGTTTGATGAGGAGTCTTATGTGTTTAAATTTTCCAAATTTGCAAAAGCTCCTTGTGAAAACAACTTGCCTAATAAAGATTTCAGGATGGAACAACTTGCTTCTATTGATCCGGTTTATGACCTTGGACCTCTTTTTGATGACTGTAAGTATGCTAATTCTTATGATAAAGTTGTTGCCAGTGACAGTTATATTGTCAACTTTATTCAGAGTGCTACTGAGAGTTAAAATGAGAGAGGGAAACATGGTTTTATGCATCTCAATAATATTAAGTTTCCCCGTTTTATGTTGAAAGCTTTGAAGCTGCATTTGTTTTGTCTTCATATGCTTGTGCCTTTTTGTTTCAACAATTCGTTTTCTCATGATACCCCCGTGCATAGGAAGTGGGTTAGACTCAAGTGTGTTGGTTATTTGCTTCTTGATGCTCTCTTTCACTTTAAATATATATCTCTTTTGTGAGCATCTTTGGAAGTTTCAAGCCTAACTTAAAGGCATTAAAGAAAAGTACTTGTTGGGAGATAACCCAAGAGTTTTGTCGAGTCTTGGAAGTTATTACCTCTATAATAACCGCTCCTTATCCTTTTTGTTTTGGTTTTTGTGTCATGTTCAACTACTTTTGTGAAGTAGAGGAGTTGTGAAAAGTGGTTGTCCTGGGACAGATTTTTGTGCGGTATTGTAAAAAATTGTGAGGAAGCTCACTATGTCGGATGAAGATGCATTTTTCTGAGCTTGTTCTCCAAGTTGTTACCCAACTTTCATCAGTTATCACTTTTTGATTTGAGCAACAGAAGGTCTTCGAAAAAATCAATCTTTACCTGCTGGTCTGTTTTGACAGATTTCTGCCATCATTTGCATTTGCCTCTTACAGAAGCTTTTGTTTTGATGGGTTTTCAGTTGAAGTGTGTACCCAAAGGTTTATTGTTTTTGCTTACACTAATATTGTCATTGAGTTTGTGCAAAGTTTTTGTATGAAGGAAATTCTCAGGAGAAAGAGAAAAGGAATCTGCAGAGTTCGTCTTTGAATAGGTAAAAGTGGTGAAAACAGAAGGTTCGTGAAACTCCAATCTTTTTATATTTTTGATGTTTTTAATACATAAGGAAGACTATGAGACAGAACTGAAGAGGAAACGGAGTCCGGGGTGGACAGACCCACCCCAGGCACGGGCCCAGCCTGGCCGCGCCTAAGGGGGGTGTTCCCCCTGTCACATCCCAAGATTTTCTAAATCTTGTAATGTGAAAAATAAATGAATAAAATAAAACTTTATTGATTTTCAGGGTGAGAAGAAACTTTTTGAATCCAATTGGAAACTTTCAAACCAATTTGGAACAAATAAAATCCTAAAGGGATTTAAAAAGATAAACATTTAATAAAAGAAAATAAAAATATTTGGATTTACTATTTTTAAATAAAGATTTGGTTTTCAAATGAAAAGGAAGAAATTCCAATAAGGATTATTTTATAAGCCAAATTAAAACATGGCCAAACCTTTGAAATAAAATATTTCTATTTGATAAAAATGGTAAAGGTTTATTAAATAAAATAAAAAGGAGTTAATATCCAAGTTTATTAAAAAATAAAAAGGTTTTACTATTTTAATTGAAACATCAAAACTTATTAAATTATTTTAAATAAGTTTTCCAAGTATTTTATATTTTCAAATAAAACCTACTGATTTGGTTTTGAAAATATTTAGATTTCAAAAGGAGTTTTTAATAAAACAAATTCTATTTTGTTTATTAAACAAGGTCTATTTATTTAATTAATTATGGACCCTAAAATAAAAAATATTATTTTGATCTTGGACTTTGGTTTATGTTGTTAAACAGAACCAAATTCAAATGAAAAGTATGGTGCTTGTTTGAATTGTTTTGAATGTTTGAATTTGTTGTTTGAATTTCAAAACAGAAAATAGAATTGGAAAAAGAAAAAGGTTTTAGGAAGAAAAAAATGGTTTTGGACTCAACCCAACTGACCAAGCCCAGGAAGCCCAAACAACCAGCCCAGTTCCCCTCATCCGCAGAAAATGTTTACTTTCGCTCCACGACCAGAGAGTCTTGACTTGTGGACCCCAACCATCTCTCTCGCTCCACTGACGAAACAGCCCCACACCCGAGCCTTCTTCCTCACCCGCGCGACTTCTTCTCCCCAAACCTCGTCGCCGTTTCTGCTGTTTGAATGCGCGCTTGATTCCTCCTTAACCACGCATTGATTCAGCCCGTGACTGCGTGCACTTAAGCGTCTCTCTTCCCTCTCCATTTCCCCTCGCTCACTCCTCTCTCCCGGCCACAAGGCTGCCATGATTTCACGCGTAAACCCACTCTGCTCCGACGAGCTGCAGCATAAATTCCGGCCGAGCCTCGCCACCTCCTGCCTCCCCGAGCACACGAGCACACTCACCACTCCCAGACGCTCCTCCCTGTACCTTCCATTCAACCGCGGGCGCCCCAGAACGCCGTCTTCGACAAGCTCTGAGCGCCGCCGTGTCTGTTTACTTCTCCGGCGAAGTCCCCAGGTAGAATCCGACCGCCCCTTCTTCTCCTTCACGCAGGCAGCTTCGCATCGATCTTGCGTGTCTAACTGTGTCTTCATTTTCCCTCGGGGCGAACCACAACACCGTCTCCGACCACGTCCAGAGCCGCCCGACACTGTCCTTGACTCCGGTGAGGAATTGCTGCAGACCTAGAGCGCCCCTTGCCACGCCGACCACACGTCCAGCATCACCACGTCCTCGCGATTCTGGTGAGCATCTCCCCTACTCCTCTTGCTTCTTGTTCTCGCCGTTACGCCGTAGCCAGAGCGCCGTCGACGCGCGCCACCGTCGTCGCGCCGCCAGTTCTTGGCAAGATAGATAAGAGCCGTTTGATTTAGATCGAAGAGACACGATAGATCCACTTAACAGCGAAAGGGTACGCAGCCAGTGCCGTGCGATGCAACTTGATCCAACGGCCTACAACACGTGATCCACCCGAACCGGTACCAGCAAATAGCATTGCGCCGCGTGTCACCAGACGTTTAGAAAATAGAATTTGAATCAGATTTAGATGCCATTTTGAAACACTTGTAACTTTTGATCCACACGTCCAAAAATTTCAAACTTTATATCATTGGAATCAGTGGAACAAGCCCTAGCCAACCATGGAATTTGTTTAGTAAATAGTATCTGTTAGATTGTTTGTTTTTACAGAAACAATTGTATGCTTGTTTAGATTAGAAAAAATGTTCAAAAATGTTTTTAGGGTTAAAACCTTTGTAAATTAGTTTGTGGTGAACTTACTGACCCTAGGAACCAACCCATGGAGTTAAAAATGAATTTGGTGAAGTTTAGGATGGATTAATTAGTTTAGCCCATTTCTAGCCAAATAAAAATAATGGTTTTGTTATGAAAATGTTTTTGGAGTAAAAACTTTGGGAAAATGATTTGGATCAAACCTACTGACCCTAAAACACCAAGTTTTGAGAAACAACAACTTATTTAGTGAACAACTTAAGGTTGTTGCTTTGATAAAAATATTTTCCACCACATAAAATAATGAATGGATTTAAAAATGGTTTATGGACAAAACCCTTTTGCAAATGACCCTGCCACTTTGGAAAATGACCACTTTGAACCCCACAAAGTTTAGAAGCCTAGTGGAGACCATCTTTGCAAATAAAACTATCTTTTGCATGCTTGCATGCATGACTTAGATCCCATTGTTTTGTGTGTGTGAATTGTTTGATTGATTATTGGTTTGGAATGCTAGTTGATATTGTGTTTGCTTGATTGAATTGTAGTGAAGTTAGAAAAAGTGTGAGACTAGCAAGATCAAGGAGTGAACCAACATTCCCTACCAAAAAGGCAAGTTACACTATCATCTAAAGTCCTACTATTTTTATTATACTTAGTGGATTTTGAAAACATGCATGAAAATAAATTTTTATACTTATGCTATGCTAAATCCTAATAGGATTCCCTATACATTCCTTAGTGAAAACAATGTAGTTGTTACATGCTTAGCCATGCTATATTTTGAAAAGAGACACATGTTGAGATTTTATGAAGATTGAGAAAAGGACTTGTGTTTTTATATAATAAAACAAGGACTCAATGAACCACCTGGGTGGACAAGGATACTTTGAGTTTTGGAGAAGGTGGCCACAAAAGGAACCATGTCTATGGAAATCTCTTTGTGTTGTGCTCCAAAGGAAACCACCCAGGAAACTTAGAGATTGAACATGTTTCTCCAATTGTGGCTTTCGTGTGCAACCACATGCTATTTATGGCTCTGGCTTAGTCAACTACATTGGGAAGACCCATGCATTGTCTTCAGGTTACTGGACATGAGGACCTGGAATCCTACATGGGTACTGAAGACAAGCTAGCAATGGTGTATGGGAGGACCCTCTGGAAAGACTTCGTCACATTCTCAATCTGCCGGTACTCCATCTTGGCGAGCACTAATCCAGTGGCCTCTGGTGGCAACAAGATGGGATTGTGACATGTGGGTAAAGTGTACTACTTCTGCAGAAGATAATAAAATCTAAGTACTTAGCCGTGTCCCCGGTTATGGACAATACTGAGCAACTAAAGTTTGAAGCTATGGGAAATCTCGACATTCTAATTTCTAAAAGAAAACTTTTAAAGACTTGATGCACTTGGGGGTACCAAGGAGCTCAAGAGAATTTGATAAAACTTGATGCACTTGGGGTTACCAAGGAGCTCAAGAGATTTTGATAAAACTTGATGCACTTGGGGTTACCAAGGAGCTCAAGAGATTTTGATAAAACTTGATGCACTTGGGGTTACCAAGGAGCTCAAGGGATTTTTGACAAGGACTTGAACACTTGGGAATTTACCAAGGAGTTCAAGAAATTTTGAAAAGGAGATTTGACAAAGGACCAAAACCATTTTGAAAAGATAGGATAAATTTTGCTTCTGCAAATGAGCCTTAAACCCTACTTAGCCAAAATGCATGTAGTGATAGAATCCACTTATATTCCACATAGTAGTGAAACTTGCCAATACAATTCAAATGTATTGACCCTTGTGGCTGTAACTTGTAATGTTGCAGGTTTGATTGTTTTAGAGAAGATTGATTGATTGACTAGGATTACAAAGTCTACAACCAACATGTCTGCCTGTGGCACTTTGAAGATAAAGGACCCCATGCTTATAGTTATTCCGCTGCAATGTAATGTAATAGCCAAATGAGCTATGTAAGATGTAATAAAAAATTAAATTATGTTATTCTTGGTTATAAAGTTATATTATGACCTTTGTTTCTTGATATTACATCTTAACTGTGGATGCTAACTATTGATCCAGGGACTAGCATTGTAAACACAGGGGACTCCACCTTATATTGTTTAAAGGTTGGGACACTCCCTCTACACCCCCTTGAACTCCGACTCCGCCTCATTTCCATGTCAAAACATTCCTTATGCATTGAAACTTCGTAATATATAACCCCCCGGATCCCCCGAGGTTCGTGCATCGTGTTCTCGTCGTGTTTTCATTTCAATCTATTTCTGTCAGGAAATCTTCTCAAGTTTAGAGCACCATGGCCTCCGCCAACGAAAAAGGCAAGAAGCCCGAGGAAGAAGAACCTCAAGTCCCTAAGGAGGAGGAGAGTTCAGTAGGGTATGAAGGTGACATGGAGGAGGACAAGAAACCGGACACTCGCGCTACCGTCACAAGCATTGGAGTGGTGGCAACCCCTATCAAGCCTAAGAGGACAGCACGGATGTCCACAGGAGGGAAACCTCCACGTCTCTTCTTCAAACCACAGTCATCTCCTCCACGTAACATGAGAACCTTCCATACACTTATACATGAATATCAATACCAACAGGTTCCCAAAGGGAACTTGCCTTCGGTTTGGGATATGCCCCGTTCTAACAATGCAGAGAAGGATCATGCTAAGGATGAAGAGTGGGGGAAAATAATAAGGACTGGGATTCTCGGTCTGACATGATCATGAACCGTATAGAGCAAAACTCGGAGCTAATCCATACTCTTACTTTTGAGTTCGAGGAGTTAAAGAAGCTGATTGAAGAGCTTATCAAGATAACACCACCACCACCGAAGGAGTAATTCGTCATCAGGTTTGGCATCCCCTTGGCTTGTTCCAAGCTTGGGGAGTGCCGCGGTATCACCACCATTATCTTTTATCTTTTACCTTTTTAGTGGATTCATATCTTTGGTAGAGAGGTTATCTTATAGTTTGGTTTGCATGTGGAAGTATATCTCCTTTAGTTGATTATCTTTGTATCCCTTGGTGTGAGTGCCTTTATTGGAATATTAATGAGAAGTCTCATCTTTTACTTTTTGCACTTCTTATTTTAGTCTGTAATCTTTATTATATGATGGATCTTGTTGATTAGTATTGGCACCACTTTGGGATCATCAAGTGGATCTAAATTGGTTTTGGCAAACCGAGTTCTAGTCAGTAGCAGTACTTTTTGAAGTTTGAAAGAGAAAGAGAAAAATCTTACAAGTATTTTGTATCATTTGTTTTCTTTCTTGTTGGCTCATAAGCTTAGTATTCTTTATTTAAGAATCTTTTGTGTCTTCAAGGAAGATTGCATGTTTGTCTTTACTACTTGTATGTTTGCTTGTTTCTTTCAACTC
Organism: Avena insularis; assembly: GCA_023614405.1. Taxonomy (NCBI): domain Eukaryota; kingdom Viridiplantae; phylum Streptophyta; class Magnoliopsida; order Poales; family Poaceae; genus Avena; species Avena insularis. The sequence goes on from JAJUPC010000279.1 coordinate 234,286, forward strand.
TCTTGCTTGCTACCCAGCCTTGCTAGCCAAAAACCTGTTTTGATAAGGCATACTTCTCATGTTTCCAAAATCCTTTGAACCAAAACTTTTGCCACTTGTGTCCACCATATCTACCTAGTAGATTTTGCTATTCCAAGAAAATTCTCAAGCTTCATCTATCTTTCGAATTAAAAAGTATTTTGTTATGTGAAAACTAGTTAGTAAAGCTCTCACGAACTTGATGGCACAGTTTATTTCTTTGCCCCTAATAGACATGAACCACTGTGCCATCGAAGTTGTATATGCTTGCATCTATACATTGGAATTAGCAGAACTGTACTGTCACGGGGAACGTTTTCAACATTGCACTTGTACTATGTACACAGTTGATATCGTGCTCTTTGTCTATGGATGCCAACGGTGTGAAATAAAGAGGGAGCTTGTAAGTCCATGAGGTTTGTATCCTGTGTTAGAGGCCGCTAGCCTAAGCCATGCTTAATCATGGTGGAAACTTGTAGCATCACCATAGTGAGTCATCTATGAATCATACTCAATAAAAAGCTATGCACATAGTAAATAAAAATATCGATGAGATGCTCATTGTGTGCTTGCCTTGTCATTTTGGTTATGGGAAAGCTCCTGTACCATGTGCAAGGGGTACCCTGTTGGGGGTTCTCAATGATATGCAAATACTTACAATGGCAAGAACTTACCTATGACCAAAGTTGAGTAGCATGAGGAGTGGCCCTCATATTCAAGGGACATGAGATTGCCAACTTATATTTCGTCAAGCATATACTCCATCTTTGTTCACTTTAACCTTAATCATCTCAAGATGCTTATGATAGCTGCAATGAGGGCTCAAAGCTAGTAAGTACCATAATCTTTTGGAAGCTATTTATGACTTGTAATCCCTGCTTCCCTCTATAAAGGGACCTTTCTCCCACTTCCAAAGTTGAGTCAGTAAACCTACTTCCTCTCTATCTCTAGCAAGCATATGAGTTGTTGTGTTTCAAGCATTCATATGGTGATTTATTCAATCATGTTCTTCATCTTCCTTGTTTGCACAAAACTCTTATCTATTGAGTATTACTTTGAAAGCCTTCACTCGTGAAATACCTTTTTGAGCAAAGAGTGCTCCTGTTTTGAAACTTCTAAAAAAGCTTTTGTGAAACTGTTTGCCAGGTGTTCTCTGACCAAGAACAAGATTGCCAATTCCAATTATGATTTATCTTTATGCATCTCTATTGTGATTGATGTACTTGGTTGCAAGCTAAGTTATATAATGGTGAGTTGCTTTCTCTATGAGTTGTGCAATGGTAAGTGTGATGCTTCTTGTTTGTATTCTTTTGTCGACACTTCACTCCATAAACCTGTGGACATGTTTACGAAGCTCAGTTTTCGCTTGGGGACAAGCGAAGTCTAAGCTTGGGGGAGTTGATACGCCCAATTTGCATCACCTTTCTATATCATAATTTACCTCTATTCATTGATATTTGTATTATTATGAGGTATTACTTATGGCTTTTTCATCTGTTTATGCATGTTGGATGATTCTTGGAGGATGGATTGCTGGAGTCTGGATTCTGATGGAAAAGAAGGCATTTCGGTGAAATTTTGCAAAGATCAGAAAAATACCAGAAAAATATGGAAACATATTATTTTACCAGAAGACGAAGGAAGCCATAAGGAGGAGCGAAGAGGGGCCGCAGGGGGCCCACACCCCCTAGGCGCGGGCCCACCTGACCGCGAGCCTAGGGCAGGTGTGGCCCACCTGCCCGGCCTTCGACTCCGCCCCTTCGCCTATATCTTCCCTACGGAACCCTAAGCCTCGGGGAGCGACCACATATAGATTTCCGCCGCCTCTGGGGGCGAAAAACACCGAGAGAGAAAGATCTCTCCGGCAGACAGATTTCTGTCGGGGAATTCCTTCCCGGAGAGGGGAGACCATCGCCATCAACACCGTCATCAAGCTAGGCTTCATCGGGATCATCATCATCATCCATACCATCATCTCCACCAGCACCATCATCACCACTCCGTCCCGCTGTAACAATTGTGTTGGATATTGCTTTAGTTCTTAGGGGAAACTTTCCCGGTGTTGATTACTATTGTAGTTGATGCTTGTGAGTGGAACCATTGGATTATTGTTTATGTTCAGATTGTTATCCATTATCATATCATCTTTGATCTTGATCCATATGTTGTCTTGTGAGTAGTTCGTTTAGTTCTTGAGGACATGGGAGAAGTCATGTTGTTAGTAATGAATCTGTGATGAGTTATTATTCAATGGTTTAGTATTTAAGTTGTGGTGCTATTCTTCTAGTGGTGTCATGTGAACGTCGACTACATGACACTTCACCATTTATGGTCCTAGGGGGATGCATTGTGTATTTGGATACTAATTGTGGGGTTGCCAGAGTGATAGAAACCTGAACCCCTGTTAGGACACCTTTGCACAAGGGAGTGTAGGATCTCAGAGTTTAAGGCTGTGGTTAGATTTATATCTTAATTACTTTCCTGTAGTTATGGATGTTTGCAGGGGGTTTAATCACAAGCATGTATTAGTCCAAGTAAGGTCGGTATGTTAGCACAGGTTCACCCACACAACACTTACAACACCAAAGAAGAGTACTCAGCTATATGAAGCGAAAGCACTTGACAGAATTCCCATGTGTCCTCGAGAACGTTTGGTCCTTATAAGTATTTCCACCGGCTTGTCATTTGCTAAGAAAGGATCGGGCCACTTGCTCCGTTTGTTTGTTATCTTTGTTACTTGCTCTTTGTTTTGTTGCCTTGTTAGAAAACCACTAAAAATCCGTTTGCTAAGTATTCACAGGGACTTCCTGCTCCATACCACTGTTCAGCACCTTTTGTTCCTCGGTGGGATCGACACTCCTATTTATCTAAAGTACTACGATACACCCCCTATACTTGTGGGTCATCAGCAAACAAAACAAAAAAAAATAAACTAAGCAAAACAAAAACAAAGTAAAGAGAAAGGTTGTGGAGGACTCCCCTTGTGAAGACGTCCTTAGCCTCCTCGGCAACGGCGCCAGAAAAAGGCTTGATGAGTGCGTGAACACTTCATTGGGAGACCCCATGAGGAAGGTATGATGAACACATCAGCAAGTTTTCCCTCTGTAAGAAACTGAGGTTATCGAACCAGTAGGAGGAAGGAAACGACTCAAGGTGTTGCAAGCAACTTGGAGACCTGCACACTACAAACTCATGACTTTGCTCCAATGAACAGGGAGGTTGTCAATCTCACCGGTTGTTGTAACAAAGGATTAACTGTATGGTGTGGAAGGTAATGGTGGTTTGTAACAAGTAAACAATAACAATGGAAGATGTATCAATGGTAAATATTGGTCCGGGGTCCATAGTTCACTAGAGGTGTTCTCCTTAGATAAACAAACATGGCATGCTAGGTAAACAAATTATAGCAGGGCAATTGATAGGACTGAGCAAGGCATAACAATGCAATAGTAGACATTCATGATCCTATGAGATTCGATTGGGCAATACAACAAGATACATAGATCGCCATCCAACTTCATCTATGACTAGAAGTCCACCTGTGGGTTATCATTCGAACCCCCTCCAGTATTAAGTTGCAAGCAATAGACAAATGCTTTAAGCAAAGTGTGTAAGGTAAACAATCCACTTGTTCCATGAACAAGAGACCGTTGTTTTCTCCCTAGTGGCAACAACACATATATAACCTTAGAGATTTCTGTTACTTCCCTTAGATTAAATAGAGGCATGAACCCACTATCGAGCATAAATACCCCCTCTTGGAGTCACTGCAACTACTTGGCCAAGATAACTACTAACAACGGAGAGCATGCAAGATCACAAACAACATATACATGATAGAATCAAATAGACAAAACCATTAATCAATCTGACATAGTAATCTCAATATCCATCGGATCCCCGCAAACACAACATGCATGATTACAAATAGATGAGATATTGATCATGAACGGAGCTCACAAGATCTAGACATGAAACCACAAAGGAGGAGATACAACCATCTAGCTACTACATGGACCCGTAGTCCAAGGTGGAACTACTCACGCTTCATATCGGAGGCTGGTACTACAATTCTAGCCTTCAAGCTTGTGGTCTTTGTCACGATTGAATTGTGACAACCAAGGACTTCCCTACCACTAGCTATGGCAGATGTTCTTTAATGGAACTAAATAGATCACGACAAGAGTACTCCTCGAGAGTCTCGCATCTGTACTCGTGACTCTGCCACACCTTTCCCCTTCTTTGCATTGGTTTTCAGAAGGTTGTTGACTTATGCATCCACATCTCGGGATTCTATCCTGAGCATGTTCCTTCTCCCTTGTTGTTTTCTGACCTTGGTATCTGCATTGGTATCTTCCGATGCAAGATACTCTTGTGGTCCATCAAGACAAACCATTTCGGAATGTCTAGGAGAAAGAAACTCCAATACCTCATCATATCTGGGACCAGGTCAAAGTGTTGTAGTATGCAGATCAAGAGGCATTGATATGCTTTTATCTGTTCTATCTTAAAGTATCACACTCTTCTATACTAAGAGGTCATGCTAAGCTTCGTGACCCACTTAATGAAGTGATGCTTTTACACATTTTTACCCACCCTTCCTCTTATTTGTTCATGCTCATGAGTGACGCGTGTGCGTAATAATGTGGCTATCTGAGATTATTAACATTTTTTATTGTTTTGAACTTTAAGGACATTTGTGTCATTCTTAGCGTGATTGGTTAACCCCATCACTAAGCAAAGGATGATTGTGCTACCAAGTCCATTATTCTGGTGTACTCTCTTCGGTCAAAGAGTTAGGCTCGTGTCGAAACTCTGAGACTATGTCCTTTTGCCTTACCAAGCAAGTTTCCTCTCGAACTAAGTGACATAATCGGTGGTTCGTGATATTCTGGATATATTTCTAGAAGCATCTCCATGTTGCCACATGACCGTCTTGTCAAGTTCTTGAGTAAGCAAGTTCTCTGAAATTCCCTTTACTCCAAGGATCCGTACTGGATACCCCTGGATTAGTTGGTTGAGCTTATACAACAACTTGGAGAGTTGTAAGACAAAAGTTTTATCCGACTTTGTTCCTTCTTAAAGGGTTGTCTAGTTTTGTCTGTGTTGAAGAAAGATAGTATTTCCTTAGTGGATACGTTATCTCTCCTCACCTTTGATTTGATTTGGGTTATTGTCAAATCAAACTCAGTTTCAAGGACTATCTTGATGGTGTTTCTACTGGTGATGTTTCACTCGAGTACATTTTCATGTTCTTTGGTCTGACCAGTAATCTTGCTTTGTTCATGCCACATATGAGTTCATCTTCTTGGAGTGTCTCGATAAGTTTGTTGTTGAGCCCATCAACAATATGCTTATCTTCTCCCTGTTAGATTAGATTCATATGGAACAATTGGGCATTAATGTTGGAAACTTTCGAGAACCATCCTCGAGTCATCTCGAAGTATGTGTTCTAGATGTTAGAAGTAACCTTCTCCGGTTCATGTGCAAATAATGAAATATGTCGCCATGTATTCGAGAAGAGTTCTCTCTCTTTCCTTAAAGACACATGTGTTTTTTATTGTTAGTACTTTATATGTGTTTAATAGTCTTTCAACAAGTTTCTAAATACATGGGTCTAGCAATCTTGCTCGTCTTTTGGAGCTTGATATTGTAGTCCATATCTTGAGAATCTAGTAACTTTACTTTGCAGTAAATGTTGCAAACTTTCTATTCGGACATGCCGAGTCTGAAGTATCATTCCACCTAACCAAATCTGAATCTCAAGCAGGTATGATGGTTGGTGTTCTTCAAGGTTTTGACATAGGTCTCTTTGTAAATCTGGCAAGATTAATGTAATGGTTGACACATTTAGCCGGAAACGCCCCTTGTCATATTCTCTTGATTCAGCAATAACAATCACTCTTCATGAGGATTCTTCTATAATCTATTATAGGCGTTATGCTTATGGTTTCTTTTGTATCTAAAGTCCGACCTTTACTTGAAGTTTGCTTCCTTGAACATCAAGGAGAACATTTAAAGTAGTGTTGCTAAATGTCTCTCAGTCGATCCTCCAGACCCTTTTATGATGGCAATCATTTTGTTGTGCCAAGTACTTGAAGTCTGAGAATGAAGTTTCTTTCTTCTTGTGTCATCAGGAATCTTCTTAACTATTCATCTGGTGGTGTAAAGTGATATCATGATCTTTGGCAAGGATTTTGATATACCCGATGAATAAAGATTTTCCTTCGTTCTCTTAGTCATGATTGAAGAGATACTATGATTTTGGTAATCAACGGTTTCTCTAATACGTGCTCCTTATGACTCTTACGAGTCCTCTCCACCAAAACACCTTTCTATCTTAAGCCTTCTGTTGGATGAAAGAGTGACTCTTCTGTGTCAAAAGTAGTTCAACAGCTTGGTTTTGTTGATACATATCCCTACAACCTAAAATCTCTACTAAAGCCATTTAGTAGAGGTTCTCTATTGAAGTCTCTCGTCATGTTCTCCCTGTTGGAAGCTTTCCTTTTCAGAAGCTTAAACTCTTCTGTGAGTTCCAATGGTCCCAATCCTTATGAAGACCATATATCTGACAACTTGAAACCGTCTCCTCTTGTTTCCTCTGTTACCTTGATGTGTTTCATGTTCGTCATCTCAGAGTAGTTTCTGAACACTCCATCCATGAGTTGACCATGAGATACTCTATGTGTTGTTTAGTGTGTTCCCCTCTTACCTTTAGAGTGGCCCTGGTTCTTTCTCTCTTTGTCTCTCTTCCTACCTTAGGAATCTCGGGCCGAGATTCTCGAAGGGGGGTAGAGCTGTAACACCCCAGTTTTAGCTAAATAGTAATTTAGGGTTGATTGTGCATTCATAAGCATCATTCTTAAAAATGCATGCAAAGAGAAACATGCAAAACCTTAAACCCTACTCTCTCCCTCTATTTGAAAAGCATTCAAAGGGTTTTGAATATTTTGAAAAGTATCAAAATAGTTGGAGCCCAATTGGACTAAAAGGGCCCCACACTATTTCTTATATTTTATAAAGCTCTCTGGTATTTTCAAAGATCAACAATCTCTTATAATGTGTGGCGAATTGTTTGCCTACATGGAGTTCCAAAGAAGATTGTCTCTGATCGAGGTACTATATTCACGTCCGAAGAAAATCCATGAAGTCTTAGGCACATGAATTTTAGTACCGCTTACCATCCATGATCGATGGATGACTAAGCGAGTGAACCAAATATTGGAAGACATGCTTCGAGCATGTGCTTTGACATGCAAGCACTTGGGACAAGAGTCGCCATACGAGTTCTCTTACAATAATAGCTTAAAGCTATAAATGTATCTATTTAATTTTGTATGGACGAAGTACGACCTACTAAATTGCGTTAGCGGGAGAAAATCAAGTTTTGGACCCGACATCATTGAGGAGGGTAAGCAAGTAAAGATGATTCGTGGAAAGAAAGTCGCGTCGCTTAACTAGAGATAAAGAAGTCTATGCCATCGACGCATCATGATTTAACATTTAAGAAGGGGGATGATAAAATGAAGGTATCTTACTCTGCTGGGATGCTACGCTTTTGGTTTGGTGGGTTACACCTCATATTGGACCCTTGCAACTACCTCTAGGCGTGAGAGAGTTGCTTATGAGCTGATGCCATCTTTGAGAAATTGTCCAAGGTACACAACGGTTTCTGCATGGTCCTAACCAAAGAAATGCTTCGATAAGCCGTGAGGAAGAGGCCCTAAAACTCTTTGGATGCCATAGAAGTTCAAGATGATTTGACTTATGAGGAAATATCCAGTTAAAATTTCGAAGGAAAAGTTATGACCACTAGAAGAAACATGATCAAATTCTTGCAAGGTTCAATGGAGTAAATTCAGGAATGCAGGAGGAAGCCACCTGGGAACGAGGATGCCCTTCGCTGCAGTAGTTTCCAAATCTTTTCTTCTACTCTAACTGGGTCGAGATTCCTATAAGGTGGTAGAACTGCACATTCTGATTTTTATATGTTTATTTTTTTCTCAGTGATGCTGCGCTACATAAAAATACATGTTGTTTTAGTATTCTAAATTAATTCAATTATATTGAAATTAATTTGTATTTATATAAGAAGAAAATATTTCATAATACATTTGTATTTTTATTTGAACTGCTTTTTAATTTCCACAAATTGTTGGTTCTTACAAAAATTGTTTGGTGTTGTATGCATAAAAATGTATGCATGCATGTTTATATAGTACTATACTATATATTTATATATGTACCCCTTTCCTTCTCTCTCTTTATGCATGCAAATCTGTTGTTTATCGTTCTTTTTTCTCTCTTCTTTCTTATAAGTACTAAATTGATGTATGTAAATTAAGATAGTTAGAGGGTTAGCTAACGGGTCGATTGATTCGCATGATGACAGTTGTCTTCTTATGCCTCACCTTTCTACCAAGTCTTTGAAATAATTACGACCGCCATCTTCTTCCCAGACAAAACAGAAAAGCTCATCAATCAATGCCATAATCACTAGAAACTGATGCATTATTCATATTTACCAAATATTGCTTACATACCATTATCGTGTGTCTCCTCCTGCCATTCCACACACACCACTGCTGAGCTCTTGTCTCCTCATCCTAGTTATTTTGAGAGCCTACCGTCGGCCAGGATCGACGCTGCATGAGCACTTCCGGCAGCTCCGTGCAAGAGAGGCGAGAGTGGGACGAGGCTGCTGCACTGCCACCTAGAGGAGGGAGGAAAGAGATTCATTTGACTAGAAGCGATGTTGCTATCATCGAGACGATTTCGCCTACGTCATCCTGTACCATCATTCGCTCGGTCGCATCGTCATACTCGGGAGTGACGGTTCGAGCAGGATCAAGATTTCTGGGAAGGAAGTCACTTTCACGGCAACGAAGGCATGCTCCCTTATCAGTATGTTCTTTATCCTAGCTTTATAAAGTGCATTATATTTTATTGTTTTACAAATATATGATGTTTTGGTTACACACATACCTTGATACACTGTCTCCATACAATACCATTTCAGAAGGTAGATACTATATAGTAGTCTTATTAGAGTAGGAATTGCTTAGCCATGCTCCAATAGTAGAAAGTGGGTGTAGAGATCCTTGATCTCCCCTCTTCGAGGAATTGGGTGACCCTCGAATCACATACACCCCCCTTTTGGAAAACTTGTTGAGCTCATTCGAGCTAGCCGTTGTTGTTTCCTCTACTCTATTCTCGCACTGCAGGTCATAAATTACTGGTTTAAACAATCGCATTTTACGAGCTTGACCACTGGATCAAAGGAAGTTGTTGCGATTGGCTGCCTTTCTTACTTCAGTTGGAGGGGGCAATCATTAAATAAAAAATATGTATGAGGTCCTAATAAGTCTTGGATTTAAAGATTGTGACCAACTGCATAACCACTGTTGGATGCTATAATAGGGCCTAATCGCATGGTCCAATGGTAGCTCTAGGTGTTGATGTCATGCCAGATTCTGCTTGATGAGGTTCTACCTATGGGAGAGAAACCTTGTGTTGCACAGAGATGGGGACCAGGTTTGGGGACATACTCTCAGTTCATTAAGCACCTTTACCCGAAGGTGAGCATGTCAGCATCTTTTTGGGGATCTAATAAAAAGACTTTTGTCACAATCCATCTTGCATCAGATACACCAATTGGTGTGTATTAAACGGCTGACGGTTGGTTTACAGGCGCGTCCGAGACGGATTGTAATAAATTCAGTGGTGAGGAAAAGTGTACAACCTCTCAGTAAGTTTAAACTATCTTTAATAAGCTGTGGTTCACGCCTCATGAACTACATGAATCTTTTCTTGACATACAGGAACTGTGCCTTTACCACTTACTCTCTTTGCCCATATCCTTATCCTGAATACTTGGAATTGTGTGAGTTCTCGTGGACAATCATACTATTGAGGAATTACCACGAGCTGATGATAAACATGGTTTAGTCATTAAAACCGCTTTCATCAAAACTATTACCATATTACCAAATAAAATTGGCTTTTAGAGCAAAAGAATCCATATAAACTCCACATAAAGCCACATATAGATATTATAGGTTTTGCATAAGGGGTATGTGTTGAGTACGTCTATGTACTCACTGGCAAGGCTTTTGTTGATACTTGAGGTAGTACTACAGAAGGTAAGACAGATGACTATGAATTACTACGATCATTACCGATGATGAGTGAGGCCTCAGTGGACTACATCGAATCGCATGTGTGCTGAGATGGAGTCGCTACGCATTTTATATTTTACCATTGTGTTTCTAGATGTAATAAATGTCACTTTAGAAATTTTGCTATGTTATTCAGACTTCTAGTAATAATTACTATTTTGTAATATTCGTACGTAATGATATACATTTTTGCTTTATGTCGTTAACGCGTTGATCTTGGGATTGATTTAACAAACATAAACGAAGTCTGGAAGTTAAGATCCGGTCCTCAACATACAGCTCTCCATTGTCCTAATCCCGGGCGGTTTCGGTTGAATGCAAGCGTTTAGCACGTGATTTGTCGATCTGCACTGGCGGGTGAGCTTTCGCTTCACGGCACCAGTAGTTTACTGCTTTATTTAACGTGGCAAGCTGTGAGCTTCCGTGGTCAAGGGAAGCGGTCGTGGCCTTTCTTTCTCGTCGGATGAGGGCGTGCATGCTTCGAGTGAACTTGATCGCGGGTTTTTTTTTGGCTCATGGGGAAGCTTCGCTGTGGATTGCAGCTCATGTAGTCAGGAGCTTTGCTTCATGCAGCGCGGACTTTGTGCATTGCGTTTTTCAAGTCTCCCAACGGGCGTGATTGAGACGCGAGATAGATGGTGGTGTCCGCTATGACTTTCGCGACTGCGGCGTCTTTGGCAAGGACGTTGTCGTGCGCAGTCCATAAATCATGAAGGACGTGTTGAGGGTTCAGGTGACCTTCTCAAGCGTCCGCACGCAACGGTTCCATGTGCTCCAAGCGGAGCGATACTTGTTAAGCGTTAAGTTGCACATGTGAAGTGGAAGCGCTTCAAAGGCGGAGGGAGCGTGGTACCATCGCAGATAATCTGGTCTTCGCCAGTCGCTTTTTGACGCAGCCTTTTAAAACTTCCTCCCGGTGCTTCACCTGCTTGTTGTGTCTCGCCGATCGTGAGCCGATGGTAGGCCATCGGTGAGGTCGCCGGAGGCATCCACGCCGTAGGATTTGTTAAGGCCTTGCGGCTTCCGGTTTATCGTGGTTCCCGACCGTTTGGTTCTGCAATTCTTCCGCCATTATGAGGTTGATCTCGGTACCGTAACACGATTGTCGCTTCTGCCCTCTGTGGCTCCGCTATTAAGATTACCCTGGCTATGCGTCGCTTCTCAATCATGCTGGGTTGGGAGGGATTGGGAGGTATGGCGTTCGAATCCAGCGGTGCGCCTGCCCGCTGTTGATGTTTCACGAAGTCGTGGATGGTGGCTACACGGTAAAGGCGCTCCTTACGTGGTGGGTCGCTGAGTGCCAACTCTCAGATCCCGGAGCCATAGGTTCCTTCATCCAAAAGCGAGATCGTGATATAGATCGAATTCTGATCGAGCACTGCCAAGGTCGCTATCAAAATCGCCCATACATAAATCGATGTGCATGGCGCCGATGGTGAGGCCTGCATGAAGCGGGCACGATGGATGAGGATGGTGGAACTCGCTCGGAAAGCCGGAGGGTGTCGGGTTCGTTCAGATTAACCGGATACATACACACAGAAGCAGAAGCTCCCGAGCGTACATCTCGCGCCCGTGCCGCCGGCGACCGAAATCGCCAGATTGGCCGCGAGTGGGCGGTAAGTCGGCGCCTGCTAAGAGGAGGTGACTCTTCATTGCCGATGAATGCATAGATAAAACTTCGAATTGGGCAAATCATGATCGTGACAATCCGCCAGATCCTGTTTTGCAGTATGGATACGCGAAATTGACGGTGGTTTGTGTCGGTGTACCCAATTTCAGCACCCTGTGAGTTGGTGCATCAAGTTATCCAGATAAAGTGCTAAATTAATAGATTAAGAGATTTCGGAAATATTAATAGAATAAAGAAAAGGAGAAGATACTGGCCTGCACTTGGGGCTAGAATTAGGGAAATTCTTACCTGGTCGGCCACTTCTCCACTCTTAGAATTAGGGCTTCATAAACCATCCACTAAGCGCTCTTCTGGCCGAATCAGGTGCATGGAACCTACATTTGGCCGAGGTAAGTACCAGCTCGATCCACCGCCGAGCCTCTACCCCGCCGTAGAGACCGCTCCCCGACATAACTCGTGGTCATACATCTGTTTCACCTAACGTCACCGGGTGAAGCGGGCTGATTTAAAGTAGCTCGGGCGCATAAGCAGAGTTGTTGGCTTCACCACGCCCCGTCACTGCAGACACCTAGGTGCGGCTGGAAGACATGTCTTATCCATTTATCAATCGGGGCTGACCCAAACAATCGCTACCTCGTCGGCCCAATTGCTAGACAGTAATGGCCCATCCTAGCTTTCCTTCACCATACATTATTACAGACTGCCACGTTTGGAGACTCGGCCGGGCCGAATCCATGAGCACTACCGGTGGCCAATTCATGACTCGTGAGGACCTCCTCCTTTGCCCCCCGTCGAATCGAGACCTTATCAGTAAGCCGGTTCAAATAATACTACTACGGGTTGAATTACCACTCACGGAGGAGGCTCTAGGCTGAGGTATAATAGACCAATGCCTAAATTATTCATCTCCAAATGCCTCTTAATAGCCTCATGATGACCATGCCATCAAGAGCAGGATTTAGCCTGGCTGGAGCTGCCAGGCTTTCACTTGACGTCCGTACCCAGTCTCTTGGACGCCTACGCTCAGATCTTTGCACATGGCATAAAGAATATGTACCATCGGCATTCAAGAAATATACATGCTAAGAATATGCCTTAGCATTCTCCATGGCAGATGTAAAACATATCTTTAGCATCTCTGAAGATGCCCGAATATGTTGAAAGGAGATGCTAATCGGCAGGGAAGTAGGTTTGTCTCCTGGCCTCCCACTTTATAAAGGAGCACCTAGGAAAATGGGAATCTCAGAAGAGGGCCCCGAGGGCTCCTTTCCCCTCTCTGCTCACTAGAGCTCTCCTTCTTCCTCTTTCCTATAAGCTCTCATGTAGAGATCTAGAATAGAAGCATAGAGAGATAAAAATTTTGAGGAGCATGGTTGTAGCCACAATGTATGGCAAGATTGCTAAAGAGATTAGATGGCTTATAGAATGAGGTGTTATCTTCACTTGAGAGCTTTCACAATCCAGCCATACATTGTATATTCTTTGTTCATCTGAATGAAAGGTGGTCTTCTAACGACTATCATCCTCCTCGGATTCTCTCCACGCCCATTTCCATTTCCAACTTTAGCCTAACGCATGGCATATTCCTTCCGTGATACCACCCACGCCTACATTTGGCGCATGCCGTGGGGCAATTTTTAGTGGCCGCTTGGTTGGGTTTCTAATCTGACGGGAACACCTTCATCAATTTTCTTCCTCATAGGGCTCACTTGGCTTCACCGTAAGCCAACAGAGAACAAGTAGAAGAAGGCAGCTCTCCAAGTCCTAACTCCATCGTGAGAAAGGCGAGTAAGACCCGTAATGAAGGACTCAAGCACTACTCCAAGCTACTCAGTAAGTACCAAGCAGAACTCAGTTGGTAAGCGATTATGACTCCAGCAAAACTTACCCAAACACTTCTCCCAAAGTTGATCGTTCTTTATAGAGAGTACCATGTAACTTTCAGCCACCTACATTCAATCCTTCACCTGGGAGAGAAATAACTTAACCCGTGGACTTAGTCGGCTTATTAAGTAGAATCAACCTTTAGATTAAGGAGCATTGTGTTGATTTAGATCAGCCTCCTTGGCCACTTGTTTATAACTTTCTTTACCAAAAGTTGAATCAAGCTTATTGGTAATTCAAATAGATTTTGAGTCGTTTAGTTTATGCCATAGGTTGTCCCCCTGTGACTCACTCACAGCGCCCGCTTATTATAATCTTTGCCATAAGTTGAGTCTACTTATTTGTGATCTGAGATAGTTTTCAGTCGGTTTATTTATGCTTTGGATTACCTCAGAATCTCAGCTCGACTCAAACGCAACTTATTTATAACTTTCGGACAGAAGTTGAGTCCGACTTTGGTTTATGATCCGGTAGAAGTTGAAGTCACTTACTTATGAGTTTCGGATAGAATTTGAGCTGGCTTATGTATGCTTTGGATTGTCTTCTAACTTTCAACTTTACCTCACGGCCGGCTTAACGATGATTAGGATATGATTTGAAGTCAATTTATTTATGCTTCTGAATTGACTTTTTAACACAGCTCAAAGACTCGATGGGTGTCTTTGATTCGATTTAACATTTGATTCAGCCTTGAGCGGCGATATTATAATTAAATTATTGTATTCGCACTTTGCCAGGACTCGGCGTCATAATCCATATCTCCATTCATGCTTGAAGCTGTTAAATTCAGCCTCCCTGTATTGCCAAAGTTATGTTATGACCTTTGAGTTGATATCTCACCATCTTGCCAAAGTTGTATCCCATATCACGTAATTGAGCTACACAGCGACTCTATCACATCTCCAATCTATATCTCATATTCACATCTCGAATCAGATCTCTCCAATGGTTAGCCTATTATCATATCCCATTAATCAATTTGAATCCATATCTGGATCCACATTGAAGTAAACAAAATAATATCATACCGCAAATCAAGCTTATATCATGTAAGCAAATGAATAACCTGGATTTGAGTAATATAATCTTCGGATTTGGAGCGGGGATGACCTGCATTTCAAGACATAAAGCTCAATTTCTGGAGTAAAGTAACTCAGATTTGGGATGAGTTAACCTCAGATTTGAGATGTAAATCAAATTGATGAAGTAACTCCGGATTTAGGATGAGTTAACAGTCTGACGAGTCCGGGTGACTCAGATTTGAGGATGTAAAGTCAAAAATGAGTAAAGTAACCTGATTTAGGATGAGTTATCCCGGATTTGAGCTGGATGGAGCTCGGATTTGAGGATGTAAGTCAAAATTGAGTAAAATGTAACTTCGGATTTGGGATGAAAGAATTTCGATTTGAGCTTCGGATGACCTCAGATTTGAGATGTAAGTCAAAATTGAGTAAAGTAACTTCGGATTTGGATGAGTTAACTCAGGATTTGAAGTCGGATGTGACTTCAGTTTGACGGATGTAAGTCAAAATTGAGTAAAAGTAACCTTCAGATTTAGGATGGAGTTAATTTCGGATTTGAGCCGGATATGACTCAGGATTTGGAGATGTAAGTCAAAATTGAGTAAAGTAACTCTGATTTAGGATTTGAAAGTTAACTCGGATTGAGTGGGATGACTAGGATTTGAGATACTAAGTCAAAATTGAGTAAAATAATTCCTGATTTAAGGATGAGTTAACTTTCGGATTTGGAGTCGATGACTCCGATTTGGGAAATAAGTCAAAATTGGAGGTAAAATAACTTCCGGTTGGAAATGAGATAACTTTCAGTATTTAAGTCGTATACATTTGATTCAAATCGGAGGACTCCCAACTTCGAAGACCCAAGTCAATTTTGAGTAAAAATAACTCTCATTCGGAAACAGATGACTAGAGATCATAATCTCACCAAGAGGTTACAAGAGGCGATGCCAAAGAAGCTGCCAAGACTCAACTTACCAAAGAAGGTTAAAAAGAAGCAAAGGCCGTTCTTGAAGAAGGCCAAGACTCCATAATTTAATGCAAAAAGAGGTTAAAAGAGCAAAGGCCTAATAAGGCCAGAGCTCATAACTTACTCCGGAAGAGGTTGGGGTGAGCAGTGCACAAGAAGGCCAAGACTCATAATCTCTACCCAAAGAGGTTAAAAAGCGAGCAATAAGGTACCTCATTAACATGTAGAAGCTCATAACTTACCCCAAGAGGTTAAAAGAGCAGTGCCTTAAAGGCCAAGACTCATAACTTACCCAAAGAGAGGTTAAGAGCAGCACAAGAGTACCAAGACTCATAACTTACCCAAAGAGGCAAGAGCAGGGCCAAGAAAGCCAGACTCATAACTTACCCAAAAGGTTAAAAGAGCGATTGCCAAAGAAGGCCACAAGACTCGCATAGCCACTCCAATGAAGGTTAAAAAGAGCAATGTCAAGAAAGCAGGAACTCATGGATTACCCAATGGGGTTAATGCGATAATGCTTACATGAAGGTCAAGTCGAAGTAAATCTTACCTGCAGAAGGTTATGACCAAAGGTACCCATGAAGGCCGTGGTTCAGAAACTTACCCAAAGGGTTATGACCACGGTGCTCATGATGGCGGTAGTCCAGAAACTTACACAAAAGGGTTATGACCAATGCCCAAAACAGGTGGAGTCAAAGAACTTGCTTCAAGAAGGTGTAAGGGAGGCGAGTAAATGGTCAGAAGTCGCTACTTACCCAAAGGGATATAAGACCAATGCCGCATGAAGACCAAAGAAGTCATATCTTGCCCAAAAGGGTTAAAAAGACCGAAGACACAAGGTTAAGGGTATCACGAACTTACCCAAAAGGGTTATGGGGACATAGAAGCATACAACCAAGGTGCACCCGATAAGTCAAAAAAACAACTACGGGAATATTTAAATATAAAGCCCGCTGAGCCCGATTCTGCGAATCCCATATGGTCCTCACGGGACTAATAATATGCCTGGGTGTACCCCGTGTACCCCTGTGAGTTGGTGCACCGGGATATTATTCTAGATAAAGTGCTAAATTAAGTCTTGATTAAAGAGATTTGGAAATATTGCTTAGAATAAATAAAGAGGAGAAGATATTTTGCCAGATTTGGCTCAATAATTAGGGAAAACTTTACCTTTTGGTCAACCACCTCCAGGCCGAATTAGGCCTTTACATGTATCACTAATGCCTTCCTGGGTAAAACACATAGAATCAGATGGAAAGTACCCGGCTGGGCCGAGGCACCTGCCTGGCCCACCCACACCACTCCCGCTGACTCCTCATTCCTCATGATAAAGACTCCATTCCTCGTGGCTCCTGTCGTTTACAGCTGCTCACCCTGCCAACGCCACTCCCAATGGATGGTAGGCTAAAGTAGCTAAATGACAACGACAATGGGTTACTTAACTGGTCAGCCCGACGCCCCGCCTTTGCTGTGATGACCTAGGTGGGCCAAGACAATCTTATCCGGAATCCCATCACGGTGCATCACCATATCGGGTTATTCTGAAGTAAACTCCACCGGGTCGTGAAACCACGATAATGGCTCCACGTCCCGCTTTCCTTCACCATCTACATTACCGTGAGGCCAACGTTTGGAGACTCTTCAAAACCGGGTAAAAATCACGCAATGAGCACTTTTATCAGAAACCAATTCATGACTCGGCCAGACCTCCTGTTTCGCCCACAGTGAATCACCGCCCTTTTTCTCTATCGTGCCGAATCAAATAATATGCGGTACGAATTTACAGCCTCACATTGAGTGAGGCTCTGAGGCAGGGTATAATGATCCTAATGCCCAATTATTCATCTCCAAATGCCTCTACGATCCTTGTAACGGAGACCATGCCATCAAGCCGTGACGTAGCCTTATGGCGTCAGCAATGCCGCCCCCGTGACGCCTCGGTGCCTCGGGATCGCACATGGCACCACAAGAATATGCCACTTCCGACATCCAAGAAACAATGCTTAAAGGAATACGCCCAGCATCTCCAAAGATGCCAAGGCATAATCACCAAAACATCTCCGAGGAAAAGATGCCCGGAATATGCCGGTGAAGATGGTACGATCGTGGGGTAAGACTTTCCAATCCCTGAAACGCCGCCTTTATAAGGAGCACGGGGGATCGCCCAGAGAGGGGAAGCCCCAAGAAAGCTCCCTTCCCTCTCCGCTGCACTGTGAGCTCTCCTTCCTTCTTCTCTTCCTCGACGACTGCACGGAGAGATCTAGAGAAGACAGGGAGATACAGCTCGAGTGAAAGCATGGTTGTAGCCACAAGTAGCGGCAAGATTATAAGAGATTAGATGCTTATAGAATCGAGGTTGTTATCTCCACTTGAGAGCTTCAATCCAAGATATATACATTGTATTTCTCTTTGTTCATACGAGCGTCACTGGTCTTCATCGTGCCTCATCCCTACCCCGGATTCCCTCTCACGCCCACTCCGCCCCAACTTTAGCTGCTACCCATGGCATATCTTTGTGATACCACCATTTACAGTTTGACTTCGTTAATGCCCATTGTTATGGACTTAGGTTTGGAGAAGACGGGATGCTTTGGAAGTGGCGGGCGCGTGAACGGTTATATGGTGACAAGCAAAATATACGAGGACACGAGATTTTACCTGTGTTCGTGCCCCGAGTGAAAACCACTACTCTTGCTCATGCATACTCTTGATTGCCATAGGCGGAACCACTGCCGATAATGTTACAAGGAAAATTAGCGCAGATGCGATACCGCATGAGGTGCGGTATGACAGGTGAGATTGAAGATCCTTCTCTGCATAAATGTGACGCCTCACGGCCTTTATAGAGCAGATAAATGGCAGTGTCCCGGGATAGGTTTGAGTTTGGGTATACAAATTAGGGTTGATACCCTTTCAAATTTCTATCTAATCTAGACTTATTCTCCAAGGAGTCAAAAGCACATGAGCGGTTTGGGCCACAAAAGAAATTCTTCATGGTACGCGTATCCTTGTGGCATGGGTCTTCTCTCTCTTGGCTGACCAGGACAGTATATTTAATGTCATGTATCCATGGGATATATCCATAACCAAGCATTGGGCGATGATTCACGGTTGAGCTAGTCGAGCTTCATGTTCAACATTAATAGGTAGGAGGCTTCAAGAATTAGCAAGCGGTGGGGAAGCGTGATTAAGGGAAAGCTCGGTGGCTGACAGGTCACGACCGGCTCACACCCATAGGGTATTATTTTCATGTTCGTGGCGGTTGGCCTCTCCCGGTTTAAGTTTGTCAGGCGTGGCACCGCTTTTTAGGTAGAATTGTGGTAGTGGGTGGGCAAATACCCAAATATAGGTATTTGGTACTCCCTCGGTTTCTAATGTAAGACCTTTTAGATATTTTGAAGTGATCTAGATACATCCTAAAATAAGTGAATCCTAGACTAAAAATATGTCCATGTATATGTGTTTTATAAAAAGACTAGAATGTCTTACATTTGTTACAAGGAGGAGTATTAAAATTTGGTGAAGTACTTTTTTTTGCTGGGACCACTTTTAGGCATTACTCTTGGAGGCTGCTTTTTTTTCCACAACAATCGGCTAAAAAACTGTTTTTAAGTATTTATTTTTGAGACAAAATATAGCTGCGAGGATGCCCTGTCCATTATTGTATGCATGCCTCTCAAGCCGTAGAGGCGAGAGAGAACTGGTTGAGAAAGCAGGGCGATCTGGACCGTCCGTTTAAGATCCAAGATATTACATAGCAAACAAAACAGCAAAACAGCGGAAAGTTGGGCCGCGAGGATGCTACACGTGTTGCACGAATCTCTGGCGTCATGGCGGGGGAGGGTGGGACGTCGACGCACGCACATAAGTGGTGTGTGCCGCACCCATCCGATTTGAACAGGTGCTGGAGCCCCCGTCCTGCAAATCCACAACTTCTTTGACCCAGAATCTATCATTCTCTTCTTCTTCTTCCTCCCCAAGATTTAAATTTGTCATCCTTAAATCTCCGCCACCGGGCCACCCCCTCTCTCCCCACTCCGTTTATTGGTTGTTTGGTTGAGGAGACTGCTAGCTAGCTAGGAAGCCACGAAATGGAGGAGGCGGCGGAGAGCATGAGGTGTACAGCAGCATGTGGCGGAGGAGGAGGAGTGAGGAAGGGAAAGGTGAAGCTAAGGAGGATTGAGGACAGGACGAGCTGGCAGGTGCGATTCTCAAGCGACAGGTGGGCTGTTCAAGAAGCCTTCAGGCTCTCCGTGTTGTGTGACTTCGAGGTCGCTCGTTGTCTTCTCCCCGCCAGCCGCCTCTACAGAGTTCGTCTCCTCCAATAGCAGGCAAGTAGTTCTACAATCTCCTGCACGCAAAACTCTCTCTCACACTATCATTTTTGTACATATCCGTGTGGTCAGTTTCGTATGGTTTCTAGTCGTATTAGTAGTGCTGTCTTTTCGGTCTTGCACCGTGTTCTTACTAGCTTCTTCTTGTTTTAACCAAGCGAGATTGGTCTAAGAAATCGCTTCTTGGGTCTATCGGGATTTAGGCACCGGATCTTGAGATGGTTAATTTTGTCCGAATTGAACGATCTGTGCACTGTACGCAATGCAGTGACCACCAAAAGAAGTATGATATGTAGCTGCCGACAGCCCTCCGAATTTTCCCTCTCTGATTTTTATGTTGCATTTTATTAGCAGTAGTACTCTACCAGGGAATGATAATTGCTGTAGGCGCTATTAAGATTGCATTTGCATTTTCCTTTTCTTTTGGAACACTTCAGAAGTTTAATTCATAGCAGCTAGCTTGCATGCATGTATTGTAATACTATCAAATGCACTTGCAAATAGTGCGTTGTTTATGACGGAATTGCTGCTTGTGTGCCAATCTTGAACTTAACACCATGCATGAAATATGTCTGGAAATGCAATTCAGGCACTTTATTGCTTGTACTGATTTTTACCCTCCTTTTGAACATTAGCCATACATATAGTTCTGATCAATGAGACTGTTTTCTTTTGATTGAGACTGATTGCTCTTCTTGAAGTACCTAATGTAGATTGTGTTCTTGTCTGAAAATTATAGACATGCATGAAATATATATATATATATATATATATATATATATGTGTGTGTGTGTGTGTGTGTGTGTGTGTGTGTGTGTGTGTGTGTGTGTGTGTGTGTGTGTGTGCAAATGCAAATGCAAATTAAGGCATTTGTGCATATTTTCTACATAGTTAACACTTTTTTTATTAACATCATCACACATATAGATTCTAGAACCAAATTTATCATTGTTTTTAGTTGCAAATGATCCTGCTTGTGCGAAGTAGTGTGGGTTGCGTTCTTGTCTCAAGTTTATATACTGTACATAACTTTCTGAAAAGGGAAGCCCTGGCTAAAGGTTTATATATACATGCATGGAATATGTATGCAAATGCAAATTAAGACATTTGGAACCACCATTTTGCATACTTATATACACAATTACCACTTTTATGAACATTATATTAACATGCAATTTTCCTTGTTTTAGTTACAAATGATTAACATCTCGTGCAAAGAAGTGTGAATTGTGTTCTTCAGAAACTTGTAGCATGCGCCAGAATATATGTGCAAATGGAAATTAGTTGTTTTGAGACATCATTTGTGCACATTTCTACACAGTTTATCGATCTCTTTGGAACACTATCATACATATATAGTTCTGATCGTGACATTGTCCTTGTTTTAGCAAACTGATTGTTCATTTTGTCCGATGTAGTGTGCACTGTATTCTTGTCTAAAGTCATTAGATGCTTCTAACCATCCAAAAATAAATTTTTTTACTTGAAGTTTTATTTTTCTACAGTGTTGAAATTTTTGGTCGATGTCATGGCCTTCCAGACACAGTAGTTGATCTCAATACAGAGACACAAGTTCGAGTTACTTACAATATGCCGGTGAAGAGTATATGGTGATTTCATTGGAATTAACTAAATACTTTCTTGTGGATTATCATCTCTACAAACTGAATGCATGCATCTAGACTGTTGAATACAAAATGAAAAATTGCACAAACGAGGAAACAGTAATTTAAAAAACGTAAGAATAATAAGAGATGGAAATGTTTTCGGTTTTACACAATATTTATCGATAATGGTTTATTGTGCATTTTGCCGTTTATTTTGTGTTCTCAGTAGAGTTTAGTTTTCAATTGACTATGTTCGTATTTTCCATCTTCCAGGTTATATATTTAAACTGATGGATGATCCACACTACATTATGTGCAGCCACTAATATCTGAAATAATGTACTCCCTCAGTCTAAAAATAAAAATAAGTAGTTGTATTTGTCTAAATTCAGATGTATCTATATACTAAAATGTAGATGCATTTGAATCTAGACAAATACTGGTCTATTCCGGAAGGAGTATTTCTAGATACTGAAGTTAGAGCTTGAACATAAACTGGTTTCACAGTCTCCCTTTTGGGTTGCGACTGAATAAGATCCGGCAAACACAAACTGGATGATTTTACTGTTACGTTTGTGTTTGCTGAATCTAACCACTTCGAACCACCAACAAATTTAATAAATCAATTTCCCTAAATTTTAAACAACAAATCCGTCAATAAGCAATAATTTTAAATAACAAGCACATCGCACTAGTCCTTGCCAAAATGATCCATACGCCAAGGAAATGCAAAAGATCAAGCATCCGTCCTCATGAGCATCACCACCACCATCACCTCCACCGCCACCACCACTATATGTTAACGTAATCGTCGTATGCGTGTATAGCAAAAGGTATCTGAGTAGGTTTGTGCCAGCCGATTAGGATAAAATTAGGAGTCCTAATTTTGCTAAACTAGATACAACAAAACTACTATATATACATATATAGTACCCCTATAAATCGGTGTGCGGTTGAAATAAAGCAGAGAAAAGACAAGCGCGACACGCGCCGTGTGGCGTGTAGCCATCCTGATATTGTGTCTTGCATGCGTTGCCTGTAGATTTTGATCAGATCGATCAAACTAGCTTGGCCAACAGTACTTAGCAGTTCCGGTTAAAAAAGTCAACTAACTGGCCGGATCAGTCAGGATAGCTTTGCGACACGTCGGAAAGCAATCGACCGGGCTATAGGGTTGTTGCAGCTCATCTCGTCGCAACCTCCCGGCAAAAATACTGCTGGGTCTCGGTCAACAGTTAGGCCCCGCCTAAAAACTTTGTATATTTCCCTCCGTAATTATCTCCGAGATCGTTCGTACAAAGAGAACCGCTGGTTTTGCATGACCATCGATGGTCCGTGGGTTTAAAGGGGAAATCAGCCGAAAACATGTCGGAAATCTAAACAACTGACAAGCGCCGTTTTTGGGATCCGATCCGTAAACAATTCGAAACTGCTAAGTTATCTTAGTTTCGGCGCAAAAACAGCCAACCAAGCAGGGGCATGGTATTAAAAGTCTGAGGTTCTTCATCCGTGATCTGTTAAAAGTACAAGGAGATCATGGCGTTGGTCAAGGCAGACGAGATCTGGGCATCGGCACCAGTGATGGTGGGCGCGGCTTTGTATCCATGTCTGGATCCATGGAGCACTACGGGCTATGGGCATTTGTGATGCAATGCGTCATGGAAGGTCACGAAGATTACAGGAGACCATCGATCCTTGCGGCGGTAAATTACGTCAAGGAAGTGCAATGCCGAGAAGGGCACTGCCAGTGTTGACGGCACTCTGCGCGAGTCGTGCCAACGAGGCATGCTACAACACCTCATTGGAAAGAAATCGGCGAAGGATGTGAAGGAAGCGATCAAGGTGGTATGCAGGTGTCAACGACACTAGTGCTCGAATCCCTTTTGTTGCAAGATCTCCATCTTAGCAGCTCCCCTTTGTCTGATCCTTGATGGCTGCTCCACCTCTTTCACGCAAGCGCATACAAGTAAGCAGCAAGAGCTCCACCCTCCGCGGCTCCTCGTCCTCAGGTACGACTTTTGGAATTAAGGTCTACATTTGTTCCCGAGGAGGAGCTCTGTCGGGAGATAGAGTACCCTAGCTTATCATCTGCCCTAACCTGTGTAGATGAAAGGGAGACTAAGATAAGTAGGCAACACAAAGTACCCGAGCACATGACCACGCTCAAAGAGTCAGGTCATGCAGCAGGGGCAGCTACTCCATTAGAACATGAGATACAAGAACATGAAAGTACTGAACATGTTCAAGTTGCAGCAAAGGCAGGCTTCTATTAAACAAAAGCCAAACTACGCCTTAGAAGTTCATCACAAGACAACAAAAGAACAACTAACCAAACGAAAGCTTGAAGCAGTAATGTCTTTGGATGGCTCAAGACGCCTAGGCTGCAGCAGCTACGCTTTTCTTGGCATAATGCCTCTCTAAAACAACAGCGCTATTTTCAGCTTCTTTGTCATCTTATCAAAGGTCAGAGATCTATCTCCCTGCCGTCAGTCCCGTCCGGGAATGAGGATGTGTCCTTCTGAAAGTCGGCTTCGATGTTGTGGCCCATTGATAGCATTATGGCTCATACGACCCGTGTCTGGGCAGCTGCTCTTCTACCAAAGGGATCTTTAATGGCATTGAAAATCTCCGCAAGAGATCCCCAAAGATCCTGCCAGACTTCTGCATTAGAACACATTCTCGTGGAGCCTACGCCATTGCACGCCTTCCTCCTAATCCAGCAACTGCAGCACCTGCGATACCACAGCCATCGACTGCGGCAACAGCAGCGTTTATCAGGGATTCGACGCGGGTTTGATCCTTTAGGATAAGGGGAACATGGGATACACCTAGGTAATAGAGGAACGTATGGTTTAGCCGAAGGAGGTCAAGAAAAAGACAAGAAGAAGTCACGGAAAAGTATCTTGCCAGCAAAGGCCTCTTCAGGGCGTGCAGTTGAGTCATAAGCCTCTCTTCGCGCTCCTTGTGCCATGGCACAGTGCCCTCTCTCCCTCGTGCTCCTGAGCCTCAGCTTTTACTTGTTGGGTGCGGCCTGGGACTTCTTCTCAAAGGCCCTCAGCTTCTTCCTCCAAGTCGTCATGCCGACGTTGGGCGTGTCCTCTCTCGGCTGCAAACAATATCAACTGTTACGATTCAACAAAATTCCACACATATACTAGACGAAAAGGAGAGGCAAAGTTGAGGATTACCTTGGAGTTAAGTTGTCCTCGGACTCGAATTTGGATAAAGCGTCAACCTATATCGATCATGGAGCGCATGAATGGCTGCATAAGTACCTTTGCAAATTACTGAAAACATCGAAATAAACTTATGAGTTTATACTTAGCTACAACCAGCTGAACATAGACTCAGGGAGCTACTCGGGTATAGAGCACCCGACAAAACACATCTGAGATAATGATTAAAACTTACTTGATCCTGAGTCTTGCAGAGGAACTTCAGGAGTTGTTGGCAAACAATCTCCTTTACCCTTCTCAGTTTGAGAAGCGCCAAAGGGAATGCGATGATTATCGCTTTGGGATCATTACATGCCTTCGCTTCCATCGTCCGGGGTCGGTGGTCTTCTTACTTCAAACTTCTGAACTTTGTTGTTCACGAGAGGACTTGCTGAATCAACGAGCCCTATAAGATCATGACTAATCAAACTTGTGCTCATAACGACAATATTAGCACAAGAAACTTGTACCGTCAAAGAATACTTATGAACTAACGTCAGACTCAAGCGCCCATGCAAGAGCACGGATTCTTGGCGACTGCTGGAGGCTGGCCATATCAAAGACCGCCTTCAGAGGCTCGTCGGCTACCAGAGGAGACAAAGAACTGGAGTTGCATCTTCTTCAGGCTCTTCAGTGGCGTTACTCTGCTTGCACGTGGCAGCGTCGGCTACGTCACCTTTATAATAAGCTGGGGGGAAGCAATCCGGAACTCGACCTCCCACTTCCTCATCATCTCATTTCCTTCTTCATACTCTGGATTTATTGCTGCTCCCTCGGAAACTTCAGCGGAAGGCACACAAAGGTCGCTCCATGATCTTGTAAACCAAGGGGAAATCCATTAAGTCAAGCCATTGAAGTAGATACAACAACAAAAAAGAGAATTGAAGAGCAAGAATTCACCTCTCCGGGCAGCTTGTTGCCAGAAACCATAAGGCTTCACTGGAGGTTCTCTCGGAGAATGGATCGTTGTCCATTAATGTGATGAAGGACTTAGCGGCTCTCTAGCTCGTTACTGGAAGTTCCTCCTTCAGGACTTGCGTTGGTTGAGGTCCCCAAAGTATCCCCACATGGGATGATCCCTAGCTTGCAGGTGGTTGGATCCGACAACGAAGGAAGGTGGTGAGGTTGCACCCTCATACACCACTTTCCGGTGGCCTTCTGAAGATCCAGGATCTTGTCCATAAGCCCGTCATTTCCGGCTATCTCGGCAGACAAACAACCCTCCTTTTGTCCACCCTGCTTCAGCTGTGAACAGCAGGAGTACGAATTAACGAGGAGGTGACTGCCTCATCATCGCGGACTGATAAAACCACTTATTCTGCTAGCCCTGGACAGACTCTAGAATAAATCTTACCCAGATTCAAAGAGTACTCAAAACGTCACTGGACGGGCAGACATCCAGAATCCGCCAACATTGTGGACTCCTTACTGTCCCTGCTTTCCCTTCACAAAATATGAGGCTTCTACAGGCCCCAATGGGGAGGATGCCCACAAGCACTCACCAAAGGTGATGGAACAAGGAAACATGAAGGATAATTGTTGGAATCTTTGTCCTAGGTGAACCTAGAATGTTCTAGTGAGTGTTAATATAGTAGTGTTGTCCTACTACAGTGCGGAATTTTGGGCATTCGGTGAATGTTGGAGTCTAAGTTAGTGTCCTCCCAAGATTCTAGAGTATTCAAGTCGTACTAGTTAAGACACACTATATACATACCGAGGGTGTAGGTCAATGGATCTGCCCACAGAAACTATTTTCCAAAATCTTCTTAGTATCGAGCGGATGATGGAGGTAAAAGCTAGGTAGCTATTTGGCGATGAATTGGCGGATCAGTGACACAGGGTAAACATGGTGGAGGCTGAGAGCTTGTCTTTGGTGGAAGTAGTAGGAGGAGGCGCTGGCTAGAGGTCACAGGTTGAAAGTGCCAGTTGGTGGAGCTCGGCCGAGGAAGATCGTTAGGAAGGCGCAGCAAAGCACTATCTGTGTAGTAGTGGAAGAAGTAGAGAAGAGGTCGAAAGCAACTACCATGCAGAAAGAGGAAACTTCGCGATTCACGGAGCTGGTGTGTGTGTGCAGCTATGGCAGAGAGAAGCAGGGGTGTTATCTTAAAAGAGGAACACGAGAGTGGTAAGGCTGCGGGTGGTTGCGGGGAATAGGTTTGCACCTGATTTGCATTTCTAAAGGGTGTTGTGATTATTGAGGATCATGGGGAAATCAAAAGTTGGAAGAGCACTTCAAATGGCGTGAAGACTTCTACTGACCAAAGGCGGGGTGGTGGCATTATCATCAAATAGTGCGATTCTGAAGCGGACCCAGAAGATTAGGCTGCCCATCCAATGAGATCAAATTGGAAAGGCGCAAAAAAACCTATTTGAAATTTTGATAAAATCGAAGGGCTTTACTTTCGTCTTAAAGGACTAAGACACAGGAGAGCTATGTTGAGGTGAAGCAAACTGACCCAAGGCCAAGGGACAAAACGACTCCAAGGAAATGGAAGGCGTAGTACTACTAATTCACTTATTGTAGTGTGGTGCTAAATTCCTTATCCCCAACAATTAAAAGCAGCATCTGTGGAGATCCTCTCAGAGGTCTCACGTTGAGGTATGGAAGACTTTAAAAGGGAATTGTATTAATTGAAGGAATCATAATGTTGATGGCATTTGAAGCGGAGGAGAGACTAATTAAGCGGGAGACAAGAGGACAAGTATGTGATGGAGTATGTTCTTGAAACTCTGCCTCATGGGATGATTTAGATCACTATGATCCTCTGAAGGCTCCAGTATGCAGATTGCATTACTTCTTTGCTAGAAAGAAAAGTGGATTGAGCTTGCGGGAGAGTGATGAGCTTTACGAAGGCCTAAATCCACGAACTTGAGGAAGGCGATCTTTGCATTGGCATACCATTGACCTTAAAGCTTCCCTCTCCTCAAAGGATGCCATAAGCGATCTCCCAAGAAGAGGCAGGATTGAAGTTGACAAAGAGCGACACTTTGCATGATTCCATCTGTTCGATTCATTATACGTTGCAACCCAAAGCTTGGAAGGAGCTAACTTCAACTATAGGTGAGAATGGTCATTTGAGGAAAGAAATTGCATAGCCGCATGGCCAGCGAAGAATTAGGGGTGAAGGAAGAGGATATAATATGAGGTGGATTAAGCGGGGAGGCGGTAGGGATACTCAAGTAACCCTAAGAGCAAATGTGGCGGTCTCCAGAAAGAAGAATCCTCGAGACACTTGCTTTCATGATGGGTTAAAAAAGGAAGCAAGGTGACTAATGATGGGGAGTTATGGGGACTTGACCGGTGACAAGGATTCGCTCGCCTTGCCTATCTTGATCACGATAGGAGTAATTATGCCCATGCATCTACATCTTTGCATAAGTCTTGTTCAAATTGGACATTAGACTTAGGTGCATCAAAGCATGTTGTGGGCACATTGAAAGAATTTGATTCTTATACCCAATATCCACCCAGCTTTATAAAGGAAACTATTCAAGCTGTAAGGTGGTACCTCTCGACCCATCAAAGGAGTTGGAACAATTGAGTGCACACACACCTGATTAAGTTATCTCATCCTTCACGTTCTTGCCTTCTCAAGTAAACCTTATTTCATTGAGTGCCTTGGTTGATGAGTATAGATTGTAGCCGTGTAATGTGACTTGTGCATAAGATGTGTTTAATTGAGGAAAGAATTTGTTGGAGAGGCTTGGGGAAGTGAACTTGGGCATAATAGATTGTGGTACATGGGCCAAGGGAGGTGACAAGGTGATCAGGTGCATGTCTTTATCTTAGCATGAGCCCATGGTGAGATAAAAGGAAGCCATGAGTGATGCTTCAACATTGTAGAATGGGACATTTGTATTTTGATAAAATAGATAAGGTTGTGCACGATGTAATATTATTAGGGTGGATAAATACAAATTAGGTTATTATTGATGCTTGTGAGTTTGGGAAGCACACAAGACATCACATGTAGTAGGGGAATCAGGAGTATCTAAGCCTTTTGTGCTTATTCATTCGGGATGTCTGGACATGCCGTATTATCTCTATAAATTGGAATGAAGTGCTTTACTTGACATTCATTGGTATTATTCTCGTATGACACAGGTGTATCTCATGAGAGGCATAAAAATGAGGTATTGGATGTTTCAGGACTTCCTATGCCTATGTGAAAAATGGGTTCAATACACATGTGCAGTGTCGGAGACCCAGGATAATGGGAAGGCAGTATGTGAATAAGAAGTTTGGTACATTCTTGTCATTAAAGGTATATTACACCAGGACCTCCTGTCCAGTCGATCACTTACCTCAGAAATGGAGTGCAGAAAGGAAAAATAAGTCATATTTTGGAGGGTTGCTGGATAGGTTGATGTACCTGATAGATGTGCGAAATTCTTATGGGTGGGCGGTGGTGACAGCCACGTATCTCTTGAGCCCCGACATGCCGTCAAGGGTGATTGGGATGGAAATCACCATGAGAAATGTTGCTAGGAGAGAACAAGTTCTTAGTTGCTCCCTAAAGTATTTGAGTTGCCACGTGCTTCATTAGAGATCATAGACCCTTGGTGGGGAAGTTGGACCCATGGCGGATTAAGTGTATATTTATTGGATACCCGTCTCCCCAGACCCGAAGAGGCTACAAGTGTTGGAGTCTATTGAGGCCGACGAACATTTGTGGGCATGGATGTGACATTTAGAAGTCTAAGCTATACTATGGAGAAGACCGATCTCGGCTCATTGTTTGGCTGTTGACCTTGACTCTCCTACAGGCAGGAGTGAGGCTAGTCGAGAGGGAGAGTGAAGTGTTGAGGAAAGCAGATGAACCTTTGAGTGTTGTGGTTGATTACATTGAAGATGAACCTTTGAGAGTTGTGGTTGATTCGGTCCATATCCTGTAATGTGAAGAGATGAGAGATCGGCTTGAGCGAGGGAAAGAAAACTTAAAAGTGAATACATGGAGAAAATGTAACATGAGCATGCAACATCTCAGCAGACCCTACGGCGGGTGAGACGAGGTGCAGGAAGCTGACAAGCTCAATGGTGTTAGAAATTATTGAATTGCTGATGACACGGGTCCATCTACTATAGGGGATTCAATGGACTTGCCCATTTCCTTAAGAAAAGTAACTTGAAATTTGGGCTAGAAAACCTCCAAATTGATGCAGGGAGGAGCATGACATAACTAATTATGTATCATATACATACTCTATCTCCCTGAACTACATAAGCCTTCAGCAGCATCATTGCAATATGTAGTGATCCCAAAGAGATTGGAAAGTAGCAAAGCAAGACCTTGAAGTGGTAGCGAGGCCATGATAGAGGAGTTAAATACTCTTGAAAGGAATAAAACTTGGGAACTTGTACATCTTCAATGCCGGAAAGAAAGTTGTTGGGTGTAAATGGATCTACCATAGTGAAACAAAATCCGGAAGGGAAAATTATGAGGTACTGAGAGGCAGAGACCAGTCGCGAAGGATATAGCCAAACATATGGAGATTAAGCTATGATGAGACTTTTGTAGGTGGCAAGATGAACAGTGAGGATCCTAATCTCATGTGACTAACTTGGTGTAGCCTTTGCATCAGTTGGATGTCAGAATGCACATTCTTGCATGGAGATTTATAGGAGGAGGTATACATGGAGATCCCTTTGGTTTTCCTCCTAGAACACCGGAAAGGTATCACGAGTTGAGAAAATCTCTATATGGCCTCAGCGATCTTCGCGGGCATGGTTTTATAGATTTAGGCGAGGTTGTATGTGGTATATGAGATATAAGTGGTGTAATGGGGATCATACGGTGTTATCGACACTCAAATAGCCAAATTACAATCATTTTGTAGTATGGGTTGATGATATCATAATCATAGGAGATGATGAAGTGGAGATATCACGATTGAAGAACCTTTCATGAGGAATTTGAGGTAAAGGATCTTGGCCAAGTCAAGTACTTTCTTAGCATAGAAATTGCTAGATCACGAAGGGATTTTCTCTCCCGGTAAGAAAGTATGTATTGGACTTGTAGTGACACAAAGCATGCTTGGGTGTGGTTGCATACCCCTTTGCTCGATCAAACCACAAATTATTCACGAATCTGGGATAAAGAACGGTGGATGAGGAGAGGTACGGAAGCTTGTTGGAAGGCTCATCATACAGCTATGTCACACTACGACTGATATTTCATATCACGGTGAGTGTGGTGGCCAGATACATGCATGATCCTAGGGCGGACACTTGGATCATGATCGATCAAATCCTCCGGTACCAGAAAAGTAGTCTAGGAAAGGGACTATGGTTCAAAAGCAATGGTCATCTAAATGTGGATGGGTATTGTGATCTTGGTATGACAAGTTGCTTGGATGATAGGAGATTAACTGTCTGGTTATTGTGTGTGTTTGAGGAAATTTAGTGTCATGGCGAAGTAAGAAGCGTTAGAATTGGTTTCAAAGTCGGCGATTTGAAATTTGAATATAGAGCTATATACATAAGGTTTGAATGAGATATTATGGGTGAGGAATCTTCTTTGAGAAAGAAGTTAAGGAAAGGCCCTTTAAATTTGTGGTGTGACAACAAGTCGCGATCAATATCGCAAACAATGCCATTCAACATGATAGAACCAAGCATGTGGAAGTTGATAAGCTTCTTCATAAAGGAAGTTGGATGGCAATTATAATTAATATAAGTCATGTATCCTCTAGCGAGCAAATTGCAGTTGTTTAACTAAAGGATTAGGAAATAAAGTGCGATTCACCTTGTAACAAGATGGGAATGATAGATGCTCATCATTTACGTCTTGAGGAAATGTTGGGCCTTTACTAATTGAACACAAATGTTCTAGTGAGTGTTAGTATAGTAGTGATGTCTAAGTGCTTGGAACATTCCGGTGAATGTTGGAGTACAAGTTAGTGTCCTACCATACTCTAGAGTATTCGATTATTACTAGTTAAGTTTATTGACTATATATATAAGAGGTGTGTAGGTCTAATGGATGCACTTATTTAGAAACTATTTCCCAAAAATCTTGAGATAGGCGTTGGGAGTGAAATGGTGGAAATTTGGGCGCCATAAACAAAGAGAATCCATAGCCAATTAAGTGGGCGGGGAGAGAAAAGTAGTGGTAGCGAATGACATGAACATCACACGCCATTCGATGTTGGGGGATGGAGCCATTTCATACTTATGGACCTATGTTGCACCGGCCTCCCTCCTTCCCTCACAGCGGTAACGGTCATACTTGACATCTTTAGATCCCTCAAGGGAGAAACAGTATCTCTCGACTTTATGCCTTGTTCTTGACATGGTACCATTACCCGAAAGGCAAGGAAGGCGCCCTTTAGTTTCCCCGTGGATGCAAAATGGAGCTTAACTTAAGTGGATGAGGAAAGAACTTAGCTCTTGGGGCGACAATGTCGGTTGCAAGAAGGGAAGAAAGAAAGTAGTGGCGGGAAGAAGGAGAAGAAATTTGTCACTGACCCTTTCCGTGTTTCTTATAAATTTCACTAAGGTAGCTATTCAAGGTCGTTTGATCGCATCTACCGACACGTGGCGTATTGTGAGGAAAACAGCAAATCGTGCCCGGCAACTCCTTTTCCATGAAAAACGAAAGGAGACTAAGGTTGTGCTCAGATTTACGTCGTCGATGCGATCGAATCTAGCTCAACAGCGTCAGCGCTGTCATCGGTCACTTAACTTCACCATGGGACTCTGGCAGCATCCATCAACTTCTCGAGGCGACGCAGGAGTGAATTGATGTCATCAACGATGTTAGCCATGCGAGCACTACTTCATCAGAGTCCTTTGATAGAGTTGAGAATGATTATTACCACTACAAGACCGCCAGGCATGGTCGAGTACCTCCTTGGATGAATATTGATGATGCTTGATGTTGTATGAGCCTAATAACCGGTATAGTAATTAAAACCTGACCTATAAAGAGTACACTTTCAGCGGAATATTTGGTTGTGCACTGACGGAAAATTCTTTTGATCACATAGACAATACACTGACATGACAACAACAACAAAAGCGAGTCTAGCTGCTACAAGTATCTGAACTCTTGAGGCTACTTCAGCATCTAAATATTTGATCACGCGCAATAATCTATCCACGGTATTGACTCACATACATGGTCAACTGTGACTCCTAACTACTGTGACCGCATACCATACAGCTATTATAAAGGTCGAATGTAGTGAGACAACATCTCTCGACTCCCGGATCATTACGTGGTGAAAATATATTTGGGTGCCACATCTTTGATGTGAATGTAAGAACATCTAGATCGAATCTCTGAACACGGGAATCACATCGATGCGTTCTGCGGATAATTACCACACTCTCGGTGGGATGGAAATCCCAATAGGCAGCGTTGGGTACTCACTTCTAAGTTGGAGTTTGACTCAATAGGACCTTGGCATACGCAGTCGAACTACCCTGTGATACTAGGTTTGATCCAGGGACTCGATCTTGAATAGGCTAATATTGTTTTCCCAAAGCAGTGCTTGGTCCCGGTCATCGTAAGGAAGCACCATACATATTAGACCACCATCCCACAGCGAATTCTTGAACATCTAAAACATGAAAGACATTGACTTGATGCACTCCGGGTCATTGACTTCTTGTACAATTGTGACCAATGATTCCACGATGCATGACCTATGAATTTGAGTCCTATTCAAGTCTAGACTTGACTAATCCTCGAGAAATTGTAGGCGTGGGTATAGCCCTTTGGGTACCCATTGTTGGTATTACCCGGGTTTGGCCCTCTAGGGACAACATTATTATGGGATAAAGGCAGTGAAGCCGAGATGGTGATAACTTGTGAGTCTTGGAAGCCCTAGGATCATGGCGTGTGGAGAAAGAACAAGCCCGAGCTTAGGAAGTTCTAGGGTTAGCCCTTAGCTTGTAATCTGACTTCTTGTCATCATGGTATCACGAGACCCGGCCTTTCATATAAATGTTGGGAGGTACCATCGAGGATGCTCTCTCGAATTCATATGATCTTCCTAGGAAAGATCAAATTCTACACCATAGTCATCACGGCACCTTGCAATCTTCATCATCAATCGAACAGGACAAGTAGGAGTAGGGTTTTCCCTCTTGGGCTGAACAGGTAAATCCATGCCACCTCTTCACTTGTTTTGTTAATGGCACAAATCCACCAGTGTCCTCTTTCCTTAAGCCCGTCAACTATTAGAGTTGCCATGGAGACCCGTCATACCAACCAGCTACTTCCATGCCCTATCTCCTTATCCATATCCCAGCTCTCACGGATTGAGGCCAAGCTCGATGAAATGTTATCATCCGCTCGTTAAGTAATCCTATGTAAAATCCTTGCCACCATGCTCCTTCAAGTTTGGAATGCACATTAAAGTGAGCTAACGAGCCTTAAGATTTAAGAGGGATACTCAATTGGGGCGATTCACATCACTAATTTATTGGGTGACGAGGATCTTGAACTTTTCAAGAATTCAAGGTTCATTTTGGACTAAATGAAGTTTTACAGGAGAAAAGTGAACTTCTATAAGTTGAAGCACCAAAAGTGGATTTTCTTCTCTCTAAGTTGGATCGACTCGTTGTGTTATGTCTATAGAATTGGTAATTTAACATGTAAATAAGGAAAACAACGAGGAACTAGTAAAGCAGAAGGAATAGTGAAGTTAGTGTATATGAGATCACCTAGTACCCTTCAAAAGGTTGTGTCCCAAGTTTAGCCGAACCACATGAGGAAATGATAGCTAGTATCTTTCACTTTTCTATTAGGATTGTTGCTTAATGTAGCTATGCTGCATGCATGAAACATAGTTTGGAAATATCCT
The DNA here is from genome assembly GCA_023614405.1 of Avena insularis. NCBI lineage: Eukaryota > Viridiplantae > Streptophyta > Magnoliopsida > Poales > Poaceae > Avena > Avena insularis. The sequence goes on from JAJUPC010000279.1 coordinate 268,954, forward strand.
ACATCAACAACTAGTGGGCTCTAAAGGTGAATAAGTAAACTTCAAACTAAATTAAACTAAAGGATAAAAAGCTGAAATGGAAGCTTGCCATAAGAATTACCCAAGAGTAGGTGGCTTCACAAGTACTACTTTAGAGATGGTGGCCCACATCTCTTACTACACATGAAGCGACTTCTCAAATAGTTACCTCCCAATGTATAATTGGGAAATGCAGTGTCTCCATAATGATATGCTTAAATACATATACAATCATGAAAGAGATTAAGGTTAGGAAAGCGCGAATAACCGAGATATCCCTAGACAAAACATGATCATGAAGATATCAATGTATAGATAACATAAAGGAGCACACAAAGAGACCAACAATTAACCATGACATGACACATAATATACTATATTACTACAATCTCAGAACCAACAATTAATCACTCAAATAATAAATGCATTAAAGGGAGTTGAAGTATTTACAGCAACTATCATGGAGGCCATACATGATGATGAATGGAGAGGAAGAGGCGATGAAGGCATCAATCTTGCAGTCATCACCGAGTAGATTGGAACCAAGAGAATGGTGATGGTGGTGTGCCCGGTGGTTCTCTTCTTTGTCTTTCCTCCTTGGCTCTCTACATCAAGATGGCTCTTGTAGGTCGAGAATATAGGCTGACCGCTGATGCTTCTTGACATGATGTGGTGGATAATGGTATGTTCTTTGTTTATTAGGAAGCGACCACGTCTTGTAAAAGAACATAAATACCAAACTAACCCTTTTAGCTTCTTTGATCCTCCTCCGGCTCTTTCCATAAAGGTCTCACATGTGATGTATGGTCCTATGTTTCCTCGTGTACTGGGGATCCCACGCATACTCTGAAACCCTATTGGAGCTGAACAAAGAAAATATTGCACTTCCCTTGACAACATCACATACATTATGGTATGACCATACTTGAACATGAAATAACTATCATTACTCACGGGTTTGGTTCATGGCACAAGTTTAAGTATTTCAGCCTCAAAATTTCCATACGAACTCGAATTGAGGGATTATCATATTCTTGACAAGCCTCTAATCTCCATATGTTGTATCTTCAATATAATATATTCCTCCACCATATAAAAGTACTCCAACAATCTTAAATTTGCTATTTATAACTTCAACAAAATTGTCCCAAAATTTGGCTCTAGCCAATAGCGTTATAAGTCAAGCCATACTAAAAACATAAAATGCAATAAAAAGTCTAAAATAGTAGATTTCTAATGGGATAACCTTGGATGAATCTGAAATTATTTGGGTTAAACTCAAGGAAACATATATGAGTACAAGTGGACTCATCAAATGCTCACATATGAAATGAAAGCTACGATAAGCATACAATATATGCGAAAATTTAGTATAACTTAGTATGAAGAAATTCATTACGAGAATATTCAACACTGAGTTGTAAATTATGCTGTATTTTTGGATGCATCAAAAGCTATGAATAAGATAGTGTATCAAAAAATTGATTGTAGTGGGTAAAACTAGTTCAACGTAGATGCTTAAGGATGTTTTTAAATTATTGGAGGTTAACACGGTGATCTTTATAGCATAATTCATGAAGTGACTATCTAGTTTCTATTTTTACAGGAATCAAACCCTTTATAACATTGTTACCACACAATCCTAGCATCGGCGTTACTTCAAGTTAACATGGACATCTTGTTGACTTTTCATATATGAACCCATGAAAAATGGTGGTGATAATAATAATAATGTAAGCTATAACTTAAAGTTGTGGTTGTACTTATCAATAGTACTACTCAGGACATAAGCTTTTCTAAATACCCATTTACAACCTGAGGTTTATAACATGAGGGTTGTTCACATAGTTCAAAGTGGTATTAGAAATAATGGCGGAGCTTGGGCCCATTTCACGTGGGTGTGGCAAGAGCTAAAAAGGCTAGCATAAGCATTTTTTAAAAGATCTAGGTGTGGGTAAAATGGCCCATTTACAGAAATACTTCACTAAAAGTGGTGGTCCTCCTTTGGCTCTACCCTAGCTTTGCCATTGATCAAAAGGAATTGAGTCCATCTCGCTCCGGAACAGCTTCTTTTAATCAGCTTCATTTGTAGATGCATATGCCTCTACCTGGCTGATCTAGGAAATCATCCACAAGATACACAATAAAATCTTTCCCAAAGGATTTTGAATCTTCTTTCTCTTACTCCTAACAAGAGTTTCATTGTAATCCTTCTCAATGACTTCCTCATATAGTTGTTCAAAATACACACTAGATGTACTAGGTTAAAAATCCTAGAAAATTCTAATAATGTTATGCATATCTTTCATAAAAATCATATTCTTGAATAATGTTACAACTCAAAATTATTTCCAGTATCAACATGCATATGACGTACCCTAGGTTTAACCACTAAGCATAACCTAGAAATCTTGATGAGGATCTATTCATGGATCATCTTGATTTTGACTGATTGAGATAGAAGGAAATATTGAGTCAAATTGATGATCATTATCGGGTGAATTTATTCCTAGATGGAAATAATATAGTGATAGTATTTAAGAATTATATACTATCTAAATCATGGTGTTATTTGATGATAATGGATGGCCCGATCTTCTTCTTTGAGGCACTATGTAGTGGATGGATGATAACTTGTGGGATGTTGTGAATCATGAGTTGTTCCCATTGCGATACAGGATCTCAACCTAAATGGTATTCACAACTTCACACACTCGCACGTAAGGCGTTGACCATGAAGCATTTGTAATCTACCAATTCCCAATAGAACAATGACACAAGAACTTTTAGTACTAAACTCCAGATCAAAGCAAAATGGAGGTATGGTAATATTCGATCGAATCAAAATGGAACATATAATTCTAGATGAATGCTTAAAAATTTTAAGCTAACCAAGTACTGGTTTAATCTAAATGTGTACTAAACCTAATTGTGGCTGCCTAAATGAGTACTTATAGAGGATGGGGCATCCTCACAAGGACCAGACCAAAACCATCCTTATTTTGGCTCAAATTGACATGGTTTGACTCAAACTGATACAAATAGAGCTCATAGATGGGTTCAACCTAATTGGCACGTGGGCAAAACATGGTGATGCCTTAAAACACTTATTTCTCTCGAACATGGTTGGTCTCAATGCCTCCTAAAATACGTCGCCATCTCTCGATTACGCCTTCCTCCTCTCCTCCAGGTGGTGCTAGTCACGATAGATGTCAAATCTAGTCAAATAATAACACCATGATTTAGATAGTATATAATTTTAAATATCACTTTATTATTTTAAATAGGAATAAATTGACCTGATAATGATCATCAGTTTGACTCAATATTTCCTTCCATCTCAAGCAGTAAAATCAGTATGATCCATGAATATTTTCTCATGAAATCGCATAATCTCATTTTTGTCCGAGCTTGCCTTTTTGAAGTTTGTTGTGTTGAATGTAGTCGGGGAACTCTAAGTGCACAAATAAGAAAGTGATAGTTTTCTCAGCCCACTCTCGTAAGGATATTTTATTTATTCTTGTTTGGAGCTCTATTAGGGGCATGGAATGAAGTCAATAAAACCTCCCTTCCTTACCTTAGACAAATCATTACTGTCCAACATGACATTCACCAAGTTAGTCAACGTGCGATTTTCTTCTTGGCAACCTTGCTTGATTGAGGTGAATATGGAGGCATCCTTTGATGGATAATATTGTGTTCCTATTCATAAGATATTTTGGAAAAAATACTTATCACCATGATCCGATCTAAGATGGTTTATCTTTCTCTCTAATTGACTTCCAACTATAGTAGTATTGATTTTAATGTAGTCTAAAGCATTATCTTTAGTTTGCAACAAATAAACATAGTAGAATCAAGTTGCATCATCAATTAACATCATTAGATATATCTTTATACTTTTTGTAAACACACCATTCACCTCGCATATATCAAAATGTACGAGTTCTGGAGGTGTCAAGTTTTTCTCTTCGGCTATCGTGTGAGGCTTCCAAGGTTGCTTTATTTGCATAAACCTATGTCATTTAGAACCTTTGGCAATGGTGAAATTCAGAATCAATCTTATACTAGATAGCCAAGACATTAACCCTTAATTAACATGACATAAATGAGAATGTGAAACACTCCCATCGACATTAATATTTCCACAAATATGGTTCGATAACTTATTTGCAAAATATGAAAGACAAAAGCGAGAACAACGCCCACGCTCATGGATTTTACCAGTAAGTTATCCATGCTTCGACACAACTACTTTATTCTACTCTAAAGCTACCTTAATCACATCTCTGCATAGAGGTGAGATGCTAATACAATTTTTGTTGATATTCGGGACTTGTTGCACGATCTAATCTAAAGGAAGCTTCAAATCAACCATGCCAACACCACTAACGAGAGGCATGTGGACCATTCTCCATTAGAGACGGAGGAATCCGGTCTTGACCTCATGAAGTAAACATAGATATGGCATACATATGAACATTAGCTTTATATATCAGTCCACCAACATGGGGATAAAATACTAAAATCATAGTAGCTAAATTACGATACCCATTGGTGTTGGTAGCGATCACAATGTTGACATTCTTAGAACCATATTTGGCATGATATGCATGATAAAGAATTCATCGGAAAAGTCCACTGAGCTCTCCACATGTGAAAGCAACCTAGAGTCGGTCTTATTCAACTTCTTCTTCTTGAAGGTAGCATTCTTGACATGCTTATTGAAAACATGCTTATTTTTCCTTTGTTATTGATGTAGGAATTATTATGCGGCTAACTGGACCTCGCCTTCTTTCTCATGGGTGTCCTTTGCCCAAGTATTATCCTCAACATCAAGAGGCGCTATTAAGTTTTCAAGCGATATCTCTTGTCGCTCATGTTTGAGAGTTGTGGCGAAGTTCCTCCATGAAGGGGAAACTTTGCTATAATGCATCCAACCACAAAATTTGTTGAGTTAGGTACACTTCGGGAGTTCTAGATATCTTCCAATGCACTATATCACATGAGCTTGTGCAAAACCTGCATCGGTTGTGCACCATCTTGTATTCATAGCTCTTCATGATGTACGATTCATTTACTGCATAGGTTGCACCAAGTTTAGCATTCGGTGCATCTAGGAGTTCATTCATGTCTTCTATGTGCATGTACACATCACACATATCTTTTTTGATAAGGAGAATATATTAATATCGTAAAGATATACCAATTACACCCAACCTATGAAACAACGCATTGCTCTAATGACATTATAGATGCACACAACTGAAAAGGCAGAAGAAGAATTACATAAAAAAGAAAAGTCCTACTACATCGATCCCATCCTAGTACCATAAACACTAACACCACTAAAACAACACTAGAAGTCCAACCACTCCAAGCGGCCTTCCAAGAGAAATAGTGCACAAGAGCCATCGTTGCTCGATCAAAGATCTAGGTTTTCACCACAGAGAAAATCCTCGCAAAAACAATTCCTTCAACAATTCCATTGCGAGCACAACCAATGAAGGCTAGACCTTGGGTTTTACGCAAAGGTAAGTCTCCGAACTTATAATCTATTATCGCGCCCGCTCGATCGTTGTTGAAGTCCACAGATCACCAAGGCGGTTCTCATGCCACAAAGATTCAAACCACCATCGCTAGCCCTCGTGTCTCTTCTTTCTTGACATTCTCGCATCTCAGCTTCACTATGGATCGTCGAGACATGAATCATTCAGCTAACAAATAGCGAGCTTACTTGCTTCCGCTGAAACCAAGCGATCAAAAATGTATGGGTCGCATGGCCGAATATCATCGATCCGGCAAACTCCGGGCATGGGGCATGAGAGATCGTCGAGCCTTGAGAAATCGCCGATCTCCGGATCAATGGTGTCGAGCGATAAGTAGATCTTCATATTGGCATGAGAGAAACCTAGGACCACCTCCGTTATGCCATAACACTCATATCCCCCACGCTGCCAGTCAAAATCCAGTAGGAAGGCAACAGAAAAATACATCACCAAGGCACGTTTGCAAGAGCACGAAACCCCCGCAACAGTAGCCCAATACAGAGTTCTAGATTGAGGCCTAGGAGGCCGGATCGTGGCCCAACGAAGGTCGGATCATAGACGAGGCCTAGGTCGTGTCCCAAGCTGGAGTCAGATCATCGCTTTGATGGCCAATGACCACAATGGCGGTCCATACGCGCGCCCATGTGCCCCACCGATGGCACCTCTCACCTTTCTCCAGTGGTTCGGCCCGGTGAGGGTCTTGCCACATGCGCCGGCAAACAATACCGGCAGCCAAGGATCAGAGATCGAGGGCATTTTAGGGTTGGGGGATGGGCGCCTCCAGAGTCACCCGAGAGAGGAGCGACCCGGGAGTAGTTCTTGTGCTAGCAACAATAACACTAATAATGCATCCTCTCAAGATAGTATTGGCTTCTTCGAACTTTCTCTGGTCATCATCAGACATAGTTCCTTAGGCTTGTCAATACTAGACCATGATACTTTGAAAGTGGTGAGTCATGTTTCGGAGAATTGCTCTCTCATTCACCGGTGCTTGTCGGTACTTGGGATGGAGTAGACTACAATGGTGACGCTAATAGCGAGAGGAGGCAAAATCCTAGCTCGGTTTTGTGAGTCCTTTGTGTTGGATATAAGTAATCTGATTAGTGATCTGCAGGTTTTGTAGATCTAATAAGTTAAATTAAGGTCTTTTAGGAGACTTTTAATTACAGCCATTGGATGCCCTGATCGGGGGCATCCTGGTAATCCATCTTATGGTGAAGGTTTTTCCTTGTTTGCTGGTGTTGCTATAAAAAGGCCGAGAGCTGAAGCTAGGGTTAAGACACTATATTCTCTCTCACACACTTTTCCCTCACTTACCGATCAAGATCAACACTAAAAGCAACAGGAAGAAACTCTCACATCTACATCAACAAGGATCAGGTGAAGCAAATCAAGAGGAGGCCATGGCTGGACCTCCATATCAAGGTACACACCCATGATCCTCATCTTTGTGGCTCAAATCTTGAGCTAGATGATCCTCATAGGATCTAACAGTGGTACCAGAGCTTCTAGTTCTAAGATTGAGCCCCATTATGCATTAAATTATGTTCCTGCAAGCTTGTTCTTCTGATTAGTTCTGTTTTAGTTCTTTGGAGCTATGTTCTTATTCGATTCTTGTTTAAGAACAACATAAAGTTGTTATTTTAGCCCTAAAATTACTAAGTTTAAGTTTTATTTGATCAAGAACAGGTGCTAGGGTTGCTTTTATGCAATTTTTATGTGGGGATTTGAGTTGTTGGTGCAAACCCTAAGCCTAATCCCCAATTCCTGACGAACCCTAACCCTATTTCATCGAATCGAAGAACCCTAACCCTAAATTCTCCAATTACTCAGAACCTAAACCTAATTACCAAATCAAGCGAACTCTAACCTAATCTAATGATAAAGAGGTGGTGGGCGTGTACCTTAAGAGGCCTCATGCCGTCGCTATCACGGCGGCGCCAAAAGCAAACCTACTAAGCCAAGAAGCAGCGCTCGGGCTCATGCTGCGTGACCTCGTAATCCGCCACCCGGTTAAGTGGTGATGTCTCACTCCTCTTGTCGTTCAGAGCCCAGCATGATCTCGGACTTGGCCTGTCGTCGATGTTGTTGAGGGCGCTTCTTCAGCGTCGTGATGCAAATGAGGCAAACAAGCACCGCTCGGCGAACATGTGTTCTTGCCTGAATCCGGCGAGAGGCGCTCACCGACATCGACCTTATTCATCCTTTGCGGTTGGCTTCACCGCCATGGTTTTCTCTCTTTCTCGTTCGGTGTCGCTCAGGAGGCAGAGAGGAAAAGGAGTGAGGGGGAAATTGGGTCTAGGGCTCGAGGGGCTGTCTCACGTTAGCCTCGTGCTGACCGGGCGCTACCTCCACCGTTGGATTTCATCCAACGGCCAACGTTCTTTTGCCTAACGAATAGCAGGCCGCTAAGGAAGCTGACGGTGGGCTATTCTACCATCCGAAAGTTTTGTTTTAGTTTTCTCTTATTAATAAAGAAAAGGGTTAAGGTCAAATCTTTTATGGGCTCGGTTTGGTATTTGAAACTTATGTTTCTTCCTTTTCTTTAAAATCTAAGATATAAGAGTTAGGGTTTATATATAAATAGTTTTTTGGGCTAAATTTTTGGCATATTTTATTATGTCAATTATGAAACATAATTATGTGACAAATTATTCTTTTGCCATGCAATTATGTACTTCACTTAAGCAAGTTTAATGTGTTTTTTCATGCTTAGTTGATTTTTTTATGGTTTTATTCAAATAAATTGTGATAATAATGTTTTCCTGCAAAATAAAGTTGGTAAATCTTCAAATTAAGCATGGATTATGTCTATCATTCTGGCCAAAGCTGATTGATGGACATTTTGACCATAATTTTATTGATTTGGTTTGTCAAGCTTCATGCACTAATAGCATGACCAAAAGTCGAGCGATGGAAAGGGCTAGTGCGATCCACTACACTTCAACACCCACTCTCACGTGTGGCGGAGAGAAATCGACGCGTCTGGCCGGGAAGAAGCGGCAGCGCGTGTGACTCCAAGAGGCCTATCGTGGACACGGAGGGGTCAACAATTTTAGGATAAATTGCGGCCGGACTTCGAACTCGAGACCTTAGGCTCGCTCGATACCATGTCAAGCTTTGAAGACATAGAATGGCCGACCTACAAAGGCTGTGGCGGTGGAGGAACTCCGCTACTAGATTAGGTGAAAACCAGAAAAGGGACCTTATATGGAGTGGACCTGGCTGGGCTAGATGGGCCACATAAAACTTAAAGAAGGCCAGTGGGCATCAGCGGTATCTCCAACAGTTATCCAACATCCAACACTCACCTCGAGATGGGTGATAAATGTCAATCATTCCCGTCTTAGCACAAGCAAGATTACACTCTTTTGTACCCAGCCTTTTGTCAAACAGTGACCACTTGTTGTCTGATCTCCATAAGCGGAGATACAATGCACGCATCAATCTTCTCTTTAATAAAGAACATCTATCTCCACGTATTTGGTTCGGTCATCTTTGAGCAGGATTATTAAGCTATATTTATTGCGGACATATTATCACACCACGCCTTTAGCTTTCACCTTAACACTTTCAGCTCACTTAAGAGGTTCCTTACCCACAACATTTCACTCAATCCTTGTGACAAAGCCCTATACTCTACTTCAATTGTGGATTTTGAGACATGATTGTTTCTTGCTTCTCCATGACACCAAGTTCCTCAACAAAACACAATATCCTGAGGTGGATCTTCTATCATCAAGCAACTAGCCCAATCTGCATCACAATAGCCATCTACATTTAGATGTCCATTACTTTTGAACCATAGTCCTTTTCTGGGTGCCCTTTAAGTACCTCAAGATTCTTTGAGCTGCTTCCAAGTGTCCATCCTGGGATCATGCATATAGCGACTCACTACACCAGCTGCATATGATATATACGGTGGTGTGGCATAAGTAGATTAGTCTTCCAACAAGTCTTTGATATTTCTCCTTGTCCACAGTTAGTGACTCTACTGTTTTACTATTGTTTTGATCAATAGGAGTTGAGGCTGCTCGGCATCCCATCATACCCATATCATTTAAGAGATCCAAGGTATACTTTCTTTGAGATAGTGCTATTCCTTTTGAAGATCTAGCAACTTCAATTCCTAGGAAATATTTTAGTTTTCCTAGATCTTTCACGTCAAAGGCTTGACTTAGGCATTTCTTCAATCTTGTAGTTTCTCCCTCATCATCTCCTGTGATGATAATATCATCAACATACCTTTGCCGGAATGGTGATTTTACATTGAATGTTTGTAAAATAAAGTATGGTCTCCATTGCATTGACCATATCCCATGCCACACACAACTTGCCTAAACCTATCAAACCAGGCCCGCGGGAATTGTTTTAGACCATATAGGGATTTCTTCAACCTGCATACCTTTCCTGCAGTTTCAGCTGTGACAAATCCTGGTGGTAACTCCATATACACTTCTTCCTGTAAATCACCATGCAAGAAGGCATTTTTTACATCAAGTTGATGTAGTGTCCATCAAATTCTTTGCACAAGATATTATTATTGAGCAGTATTCATTTTTGCCACGGTGCAAATGTCTCATCATAATCAATGCCATATGTTTGACTATATCCTCTTGCCACTAGTCTTGCCTTATATCTCTCAACTTTCCCTTACGGGTTTGTTTCTTGCATAAATCCACTTACAACCCTTTGTCTTCTTTCCTCTTTGGGAGATGTGCCAACTCCATGTTTTGTTTTCTTCAACGCCTCTAGTTCTTCCATCATTGCATTACCATCTTGGTTCGGCTTAGCTGCCTTCCGATCTTTAGGAACATGTACAGCTTGCAGCGAGGCAACAAGCGCTCAAAGCTTGAGGAAGACAACCTCGTAGGAAATATAATTCCCTATGTTATGGTCATTAACCATGTCTTTTTATTGGGTTAACTTTCCGTACTCCTTTTCGATTGCAATTGGCAGTCCATCGTAATGTTTGATGCGATGCGAGATTGACCGCCGGATGAATCCACACTTGTGCTCTTTTGTTGTTAGTGTTGTGCTTGATAGGCTGCTCACTGACCCAAATCTTGTTGTGCATGCTCATTGTCTTGCTTCCCGACTCGAGATCTTGTTGTTCCTGGCCCTTTTCTCCTAGAGTAAACAAGAGGATTTTGCTGCCATCTTTGTGGTGGTGTAGGTCTCTCAATATGCTCTTGAGAAAGCAGGCCTATCAAGAAGCTGTGGGGATCTCCACAACAATGGGAATTTGTTGTTGTTGTTGCTGGTCATCTTCTTTGAGTGTTCCCATTTTCATTCTCTCCCCTCTTGAGCATTAACAAGTTGTGGTTGGTCAAGAACACAGAACAAGTCGTGAGATCACTTGTGTCACCATAAAATGGTTACGATTCCCGAAATGTGACATCCATGCTCACAAATGTCCTTCTCTCTAGGGCTCCAACATTTGTACCCCTTCATCCGGAGGAATAACCAATAAAATGCATTTGATAGCAGGATCTAATTTCCCCACGGATAACTGTGATCCCTAACAAAGCATGTACAACCAAAGAGTTTGGGTGGAACAATGAACTCATTTTATTTAGAGCAGTCGGCATGGAATTTCATACCCAATATCTTTGAAGGCATCCGGTTGATCAAATAAGTAGCTGTAGAACAGCCTCGCTCGGAGGAACTTGGGTACATTCATGGTAAACATGAGAGATCTAGCAACTTCAAGAATGTGCCTATTCTTTCTTTGACCACTCCATTAGGAGGTGTATCGGGACATGATGTATGATGTAGAATACCTTGTGAAGATAAGAAACTAGCAAATGGTTTGTTGACATATTGATTGCCATTATCGGTCTGAATCCTTGCACTGCACATCAAGCTGGTTTTTCACATAGGCACAAAAATTAAAGCATGTGAACACTTCATCTTTATGGCGCATAAGGTAAATCAAGTCATTACGGAATAGCAATCAATAAAAGTCACAAAGTACTTTATGCCAGCTGACACAGGACATGTCCATACATCGAGTGCACTAGCATAAATGGGATACACTTCTCATCCCTCTACTAACATAAGAGGTTCTTGTATGTGGCATGCTCACATACATCACGACTTAATTTGGTTGGTCCACTCCTTCATTACATCGGGAAAGCTTCAAACATTTTATCAAAAGCTATGTGGCCCATCGGACAATGATGCACTAGTGCCATACTATCCTTTTCTCCTACAATCGCAGCCAACATAGAACACCTCTTGTCCCATCTTGTCACGATCCATCGCCAAAGGCCTCTATGCAGTTCTAGTCCCAATATTCATGCCCGTTGTCCTCTCCTGAATTAAACACATATATTTATTAACCATTATATTACAATCTTGCTGATCAATTAGGGCACTTTCGAGACACAGTTACTAAGCGAGGAACATCGATCTTGATGACAATTTTATATTGGGTGTACTAAATGCCCGGCCCTCTTATAGGTTGAGATGTGCCATCAGCTGTTTGGATGGTGCCTCTATGTGTGGGAGGATATGGACTATAAGAATCAAACTCACTAATACTCCCGGTGACATGTTTGGATGCTCGAATCTAGAATCCATTACGAATCAACATTATGAGTGGCTATAGACACTTTCGTTCAATAATACCTTCATTTGCATGGGCGTAGTGAGCAAAGTTCCCAAATGTTGCCTCTTTTTGTTCTTCTTCCTTTGTCCTGTGAGGGACTAGCCTTGATCTCAGTGGTTGTTGCCATATGTGCTTTGGAAGATGTAGTGTGCTGCTGTTGTATTGGTGTCCATCTTGATGTCACCCTCTACCATATTGTTGCCCATATTGATGTCCACAACCTCTACCATATTCTGCCCATACTGATGTCCACCACCTCTACCATCACCTCTTCCTCTATAGCTGCCTCTTCCTTGTGAGTATCCTCCTCTCCCCTTAGGGTGTCACAAAGGAGGTACAGATGCTTCAAGTGTCCCTTCCTCCCACGTGTAGCAGTCTCTCATCTCCTTCTCTCACTTATGTAGAAAGCGGGCCGAGGGCAGAATCACTGCCTTTTGTCATCTTCAACCGTACTTCTTCTCTAGACATAGCAGCAATGGCCTCTTTGGTGATGGGGTAGTGGTCTAATGAAGTAGTGCCGTCTACCCTCAAACTCTCGATTAAGACCTTTGAAACTTTATGACCTTGTGGCGCTCAATCCAGCTTGCGACAGCGATCACATTCACTATGGACAAGTTCAAGAGGATCAACATGGTCCAAATCTCCCCATAGATGTTGACTTAGCCATGTATGCCATCACAGATTTATCTCCTTGTTGCAAATCATGTACCTTATCCTCAATCTCAGCAATCAACATAATGTTCCCCTTTCGGAGTAGAGACTTGAGAGAGTATCCCATACCTCTGAAGCCTTTGTGAGTGCCTCTCTGAGCAGCAATATCGGGGACCAAGGAGTTCAGCATCCATGCCACGATCGAGAATTTGTGGCACTCCACTTTTCCACTCGAACTGTTCTTGTCTCTTGGTTACGGATTACGCAGCTTCACACACACGGTCATCCAGCCCGTATTCAGAATCCTCGAGCCACTCCTTGACCACCAAGATAGTTGGTCACTCCTTCAATTTGATGTCATTTGGCATCGATTCCGATTCTGAACTGCTTGTATGAGGAACAATAGCCCTCCAGCGATGCTCCTCCATCACTTTTGCTAGTGAGAAGTTACGCCTTCTCTAGAGCTTTGGCCAAGTTCTCGCTGTCCCCGTGCCTTTCTTACCTCCTTGCGCCTTTTGTACCTCCACCCAGCTTGGCACCAAAACTACCTCTGAGAGCACCAAGGACTCACTGCAGAATGCCCTCTTCTTTTCCTTGCTTGATACAGCCTCCGACTCCTTGTGCATTTGCTGCTCCTCCTCCTAGATGCCACAACAGCTTAGACTTCCGGATCCACCACTCTTGCTGCAGCCCCTCACTCCCTTGATCGATACCATGAAGACATAGAAGGAACTGACCTACAAAAGGCTGTGGCGGTGGGAGGAACTCCGCTACTAGTTAGGTCAAAACGAGAAAAGGGACCTTATATAGGTGAGACAACATTTTGGGCTAGATGGGCCACATAAAACTTAAAGAAGGCCGGTGGGCATCCAGCAGGTATCTCCAATGATTATCCAACATCCAACAAGCTTCATGCACTAGTCAGCGCAACCAAAAGTCGAACTGATGGAAAGGGCTAGTGCAATCCACTTATACACTTCAACATGGTTCACTTCTGGCCAAAGCTGATGTGTTCTAGATTGATAAAAAAATTCTTTATGATTAGAGGATCTAATTAAGTGTGGCTTATATTTGTCATTCTGGCCAAAGCTGATTAGCAGATATTTTGATCACAATTTTTTTTTGATCATGTCTATTTCTGGCCAAAGCTGATGTAGACTAGATTGATGAAAGAAGTATAAAATTGTGATGCTTATTCAAAGCATTTGTTTTCTTTTGCAGCATCTAATGCCTCTTAAATTGTCGGTATTATAAATGGCATAGAACAGTTGATTGGTAGCAATTTTGGTACTTGGAAGGAGAAGCTTGATATCACTTTAGCTTTGCTGAATATAGATTATGCCCTCCTTAAGGATCCTCCTATAGCACCTCTTGAAGGTGATGAAATTATGATGCTGAAAAGGGCTTATGATGATGAGAAAACTAAGTGGGAGGATTCAAATAAATAAGTGTCTCATGATTATTAAAGGCTCCATTACTCAAAGTATGAGGGGAGCTGTTCTGAACTCTCGGGCCAAGGTTACCTTGGAAAGATTGAGGACAGTTTAAGGGATCATCCAAAATTTATGCAACAAACCTCATTATAAGGCTTATTGATGAAAGGTATGATCCAACTGGGAGTCTGAGAGAACATATCATGAGGAAAATTAACATGGCCACTAAACTTAGACAATGGAAATGGAAATCTCTGAAGGTTTCCTTGTCCATTTTATTATGTCATCCTTGTCCACGGAGTTCTCTCCGTTCACCATCAATTATAATGCGATGGATTCTAAATGGGGCATGGATGAAATGATGGCTAGATGTGTACAAGAGGAGGAAAGGCTTAAAGCTGGACGAGTTGATCATGTCAATCAGTTCAAGCATTCTCTAAAGAAGAAAAAGTTTATAAAGCCTAAGCACTTTCGGTTTAAAGATAAAGGGCAGTCTTCTAAGTTCTTTCAGCAAAAGAACCCTAACAGAGCTCCTAATGCAGATGCACCCCCTAATGTTGATGGTAAAGATCCTAATGGATGTCGCTTTTGTGGAAAAAGCGGACACGTCCAGAGGGATTGTATTGGGTTCATGAAATGGCTCCATAAGAAAGGTACTAATGTTATAACCTTTGTTGACGAATCCCTTTATGTTAATTATGCCACCAATACATGGTGGGTTGACTCAGGTGCAACAATTCATGTTGCAAACTCCTTACAGGGATTCGATATGAAGAGGACCCTAAGAAGAGGGGAAAGAACCATTAGAGTTGCTAATGGTGTTGAAGCCGAAGCTGAGGCTATTGGAGAGTTTACACTTACACTCCATAGTGGCTTTATGCTTCGTTTATGTAATGTACTTTATGTACCCTCTATGAGACGAAACCTTGTGTCCGTCTCATGCTTAGATGATGATGGTTTTCACTGTGACTTTGGGAACAAGAGATGTATAATTATGTTTGACAATAAGGATGTTGGTCTTGCCTTCCGATAAGACAAACTTTATCTTGTTTCCTTAAGTGATTCCATAAGTGAAGTTAATGCTTCCTCTAATGTAAATATTAGTACCAAGCGTAAGCGCGATGATGATGAGACTTCTTCGAAACTATGGCACTATCGTCTGGGCCATATTTCGAGGGGGAGAATCGAGCGTCTCATTAAGGAGCAAGTTCTTCATCCTTTAAATTTCTCAGATGCGGATCTGGATCATTGTATTGATTGCATCAAAGGGAAATATGCTAAGAGAATTAAGAAAGGTGTAAATCGAAGCACGGGAGTTTTGGAAATTGTTCATATGGATATCTGTGGTACGTTTAATGTGAAATCAGTGGATGGTTTTGATTCCTTCATAACATTCACTGATGACTACTCCCGCTTTGGATACATCTATCCTATCAAAGAAAGATCTGAGGCATTAGAAAAGTTTAAGATATTTAAAAGTTGAAGTTGAGAATCAAGCTGGTCAAAAGATCAAAGTTGTAAGGTCTGACCGTGGTGGTGAGTACTATGGAAGACACACTTCTTATGGCCAAATTTCTGGACCTTTTTCTAAGTTCCTACAGGAAAATGGTATTGTTGCTCAGTATTCAGCACCGGGCAAACCACAGCAAAATGGAGTCGCTGAAAGGCGGAATCGTACTCTTATGAATATGGTAAGGAGTATGTTAAGTCACTCCACTTTGTCTCTTGGTTTATGGATAGAAGCTCTAAAGACAGCTGCACATATTCTTAATAAGGTGCCGAAAACACCATATGAATTATGGACTGGGAGAAAACCTACCCTAAGTTATTTGCATGTGTTGGGCTGCCCTGCTGAGGCAAGAGTTTTCAATCCAATTATGGGAAAGTTAGACCCCAAGACTGTCAGATGCCATTTCATTGGTTATCCTGACAAATCTAAGGCATACCGTTTCTATTGTCCAAAGCAATTCACTAAGTTTGTTGAAACAAGACACACTATGTTCTTAGAAAGTGATATGTTGAGGGGGAGTATGACTCCCAGGGAAATAACCTTAGAGGAGAAACGGGAATATGTCCCGGTACCTATGATCCAAGAACCAGTGTTTACTGTTCATGCTGAGTTTTCACCTCCAATTGAGAGGACTGCTAATCCTGCCCCTTGCTGAGATACCTATGACTCCGGTAGAGTCCATATCTAATGATACTTCTATGGAAGATGCTCGGCCTGAAGTTGTGATTGAGGTACCAAATAATGCACCTCTCAGAAGGTCAAAGCGGGCTAGAAAGTCTGCTATTCCTGATGATTATGTGACTTATATGAGTGAGGATATAAATGAGTCGATGTTGGATGATGATCCTGTATCGTTTAAGGAAGCCATACAAAGTGATCATTCATCAGAATGTCTTGATGCTATGAAAGATGAAATGAAGTCCATGAGCATTAATGATGTATGGGACTTAGTAGAAATTCCTAAAGGAGCCAAAACTGTGGGCGGGAGATGGGTCTATAAGACCAAACATGACTCCAAGGGTGATATCGAAAGGTTCAAAGCAAGGCTTGTGGCTAAGGCCTTCACTCAAAGGGAAGGTATTCATTATAATGAGACTTTTTCACCTGTCTCTTCTAAGGACTCGTTTAGAATTATTATGACTCTTGTGGCTCATTATGATCTAGAGTTGCATCAGATGGATGTCAAAACGACATTTCTGAATGGTGACTTACATGAGGATGTTTATATGGCTCAACCGTAAGGTTTTGTTATGGAAGGGAAAGAACATTTAGGATGTCGTCTTAAGAAATCCATTTATGGATTGAAGCAAGCCTCAAGGCAATGGTACTTCAAGTTTGATCAGGTCATAAAGCTTTTTGGTTTCAAAGAGAATGAAGTGGACAATTGCATTTATGTGAAGTTTAGGGGGAGCAATTTTTTCTTCCTGATACTGTATGTTGATGACATACTCTTAGCGATGTGATAAGAATATCTTTCTTTGGAAACTAAAAGATTTCTCTCTTCAAAGTTTGACATGAAAGATCTTGGTGAAGCCGCTTATGTCTTAGGCATTCAAATTCACCGAGATAGATCTAGAGGAATCTTGGGGCTATCACAAAGAGCATATATTGAGAAGGTACTAAAAAAGTTCAATATGCATAAGTGCTCAGCCTCGCCTGCTCCTATTGTCAAGGGCGATAAGTTTGGGACTTTCCAGTGCCCAAGTAATGATTATGAATCTGCGCAGATGAAGTCAGTTCCTTATGCTTCAATCATTGGAAGTATGATGTAAGCACAAGTGTGTACTCGCCCTGACTTAGCATTTATAACCGGGATGCTTGGCAGATATCAGTCTAATCCAGGGTTGGATCACTGGAAGGCTGCTAAGAAAGCTTTGCGTTATTTACAAGGTACTAAAGGCCTCATGCTCACATATAAGAGAACTGATAACCTCGAGGTGGTGGGTTATTCAGATGCTGATTTTGCGGGGTGTGTTGATACTAAGAAATCCACATCGGGTTACATATTCACCCTTGCAGAAGGGCTATTTCTTGGAAAAGCACCAAGCAAAGTGTTACTACATAAATCAACAATGCGAGGAGTTTGTGGCATGTTATGAGGCAACCGGGCAGGCAGTATGGCTGAAGAATTTCATTCCGGGCTTAAGGGTGATTGATAGTATATCTGAGCCACTCACTCTTTTCTGTGATAATCAACCTGCAGTGATCTATTCGAGTAACAAGTCAAGTGGTGCTGCCAAACACATTGACATCAAATATCTTGTTGTGAAAGATAGAGTCCAGGATCTGACAATAAGTATTAAGCATATAAGGACTAACGCAATGTTAGCGGATCCACTTACGAAAGGCTTGCCACCTAGTGTGTTTAAAGAGCACGTTGCTAACATGGGATTGGCAGAAAGCTTTTGATCCTGGAATTGGGACCGTTATGACACCATCTCCCCATAAGCTAAGAAGGGTTCTTCTCTTGATGTACTGTAGTCAATTAGTTCAATGGTACTTAACTGACCATTGCAATTTATTGTCTCTGTATAAGTTTCAACAAAGAGCTGAGCTCATAAGTTTGTAATAAATATAAGTTTTTGGAGCTCCTAAGTTAAAGAAGCTTTGTTTTGAAATAAAGTGGTATATTGTAGTAACTGGGTTCTGCGGTACTCTATGGCCGTTGTAATTCTGTTGTCTCATATGCTGTTTTGTTGAGAAATGAGTTTATAAGTTTATCCTTACGATCAAGGGGGAGAATGTTGGATATAAGTAATCTGATTAGTGATCTGCAGGTTTTGTAGATCTAATAAGTTAAATTAAGGTCTTTTAGGAGACTTTTAATTACAGCCATTGGATGCCCTGATCGGGGGTATCCTGGCCATCCATCTTATGGTGAAGGTTCCCCTGTTGCTGGTGTTGCTATAAAAGGAAACTGAGAGCTGAAGCTAGGGTTAAGCCACTCTATTCTCTCTCTCTCTCACTTTTCCCTCACTTACCGATCAAGATCAACACTAAAAGCAACAGGAAGAAACCCTCACATCTACATCAACAAGGATCAGGTGAAGCAAATCAAGATGAGGCCATGGCTGGACCTCCAGATCAAGGTACACACCCCTGATCCTCATCTTTGTGGCTCAAATCTTGAGCTAGATGATCCTCATAGGATCTAACACTTTGTGATGGTGGTCAGTAGATGTCTCTTTTGCGGTGGCCGATAGATGTGTCTCTGCGGTTTCTCGAGCACAATCTAAATCAACCAAGTTTCCAACTCGTAGACTTAAAGGCCAAGAAAACAAAAATCCAAATGACAAAAGGAGGCCACACCCCTGCAACTCTAGGGACCAGATTTCGGTGGACCATTCGTGCGTGTGTCACAAGCCCCTGTCACCTCGGTCACGGACCATCGATGCAAGCGAGTGCGCGTGTGTTGTGTTTTCTTTCTCTCTTTATCCCATCACTAAGTGGAATGTTAAGACTCCACTGCATAAGGAGGTCTTCCTCCCCCTCCACTAGCAATGTGGGGCTAAAGACGCCTCCACCTACTGTCACATACACGTTCCTATGCGATTTATTAGGGAATTTCTGAATATTCTCAAGGGGACAAAGCTCATTAATTTTAACACTCTATTCCTTTCTTCCACAAAGACTCATATATTCAGTTTCTAGATTTAACGGTCAAGAAAGGTTTCCAGATTTAAGCCACTTGATCAGGGGACAACAAACATTTTAATTACAGAGCATGTATTACGCCGTTTACTGCCATTAGCTAGAGAATGTTGAGTAGACCAGAACTTATTTCAAAGTAAATTCTACATTTATTTCGGCAACCAGACAGAGTCTAATTTCTGGGCTTGAATTCAAACTTGGACGGGTCCATTTTCTTGGCTAATTAAATACAGTATCTAGTAAACCCAGGGAAGCCTAGAATGCTAGTAAAAGTTGTAACCATGGGATCGATGTTTTGTTCCAATCTACAAATCTGCCCTATCTTATACGGAGTGTAATGCATCTATGGCTGAATCAACCTTGCCGCAGCATCAGATCATATGTTCTGAACATCTAATCATATTTTGTAACTGCTTGCATGGCTGAATCAACCTTGCTCTTTTAATTTCTATCTTGTTTGCACAGATTGATCTGAATAAGCAGTCAGCTCCGGAATCAGTATCTGAGTTAAATCACTTTGCTGAATGGTAAGTAACTAATGATCACACATACACCTGAGTTGATTCTCTGCCTAAGATTATATATTTTGCATTACATTTTAAAATTTCAGGTCCCTGGAGTTAGATGTTAACGAGATGAGCATTGCTCAACTAAGGCATTTTGAGGAAATTGTTACCGACACTTTGACAGTTATTAAGGTCAGCAATATTTTTATATCTATAACATTCTAGAATAAATATAGTGGACTAGCATTATAATTTAATTGCAATGTTTATCCATGCATTGTACATAATATATGCACAGTTTAAGTTTCTCCATTTTATTTTTTGCAGAGCAAACTGATGACTAAGGTGGCTGATCTCACCCAAAATGAGGTTAGTTTGAAAACTAATTGATCCAAAATTTAAGTCTCGGAGAAAAACCTAACTTGATATTCGATACGAGTAACTAAACATTTTTAAGAATCTGGGACTGGTCAACAAAACCTTAAGACTCTCATGATGCGTGATGTCTGAGACCTGCAATCAGATTTCGTTGATTTATCAGAGGAACCGGGGACGAGGCCCCTGTTGATCTAAAAAATAGCTGGGACTGGGAAAACCATGAATGCATACACATATGCACAATGTTTCGACTGTTCTCTGACCATTCATTGTGTTTTTTCTGCTCATGATGAAAATTATAGAGACCTCCACAGAAGAAAGTGAGAAACTGGTTGGTCTCAGAGGCAGAGGAGTGAGAATGTGATTACATGCTGGACGACTATATATGTAGCTACAAGTCTAGAGCTCCAACAGAAGGTCCAAACCTGCGGTGTTAGCCATCTGGTTTTACCCAGCTGGGCTTCATGCTTGCTAATTGGGGAGATGTTTTCTCTCCCGTTATCTACAGAAATTTAGTGGTTGTATATTTTCCAGAGAAACAACACGGACTCTGCTATTTATTGTCAGAAGAATCAATAAATTCAGTTACTGCACAACTTTTCAAGTACCGTCTTGTATCTAAAACCTATTTATTTGGGTTCATGCGCATGCTTCTGTATACCTGAATGTGACTTTGCTTACTATAGTACTACGCGCTGAACAGAAGCAGAGTGAAAATGAAGGATCTGTGAAGCTGTAACTGAGACTGTGCTGGATCAATTAGACTAATAGGCATGGGGATGTGGTGTTGGGAGTGTTGAAGCGCGTAGAGATCTGTCAAGGGCCCCTTCCTTCCTAAGATATTTCATATCCCATGTCGACTATTTACACTTGTTTTTGCCGTTTGTTCATTTATTATTCTTGTTCATATCTTATCTTTATAGTACAAATATACAATATAAAAAAACTTAAGCATGACAAGCATGTGTTCAAATTTTTGACGGATTGCATGACAGATTAAGAAACCTCATCAAAAGTCGTTGTAACATGAGAAAGTACATAATATGTGTCTTGATATGAATTGTGCATAATTTAGAACTTTATCTATACCTTCTCCATTTCGTTCTATATCAACCAAAATATTGATCTATAATTCGCCCAAAATCCTGAACTTAAGTAGAGAATCGGCGGTGGCGCAACACAAGACAAGCTGGGCAAGACAACGGCCTTGGTTGGGGTTCAAGTTTCAACGAGCACGGGGATTATTTAGTTTCAGAGCCTCAATCTGTCTGACATCAATAACTGTTAACAGCAGAGGATGCCTCGATCTGCTGTCTGATGAATTGCCTTGAATCTGTTGTTTGCCTTGTATGCTTAGGAACTAGAGTGAGTTAATCTAGTAGCTCATCCTTTAGGACCCGAGCAATAGTTGAGATCATCAAACTCAAGCTAAGCATCCCCAAACTAAATCTATCTTGAGTCACTCAAGTGAATCTCTAATCTACTTATCCAGACCAAAATCCTAAGCTAATCCCTTGCATTAGTTCCAACCCATCAAAGACCAACTACAAGCATGAAAGCTATCCTTCAATCTCATCCCCTTGATGATAAGAATAAACCAGTGCCTTCCCTCCAAATGTTTTCCCTCTCTCATACTAGTAGTGCCTTCCCTCCAAATGTTTTCCCTCTCTCATACTAGTAGTGCCTTCCCTCCAAATGTTTTCCCTCTCTCATACTAGTCCAAATTCACAAGTCTGCCAAATTTGGCCAAGTCTGAAATCTTTAACTAGATTCAATCTTTAGAACTTCCTCTAATCCAATCCGTGTGCATTTTTAAAAATGTACTTAAACCATCTTGTAGTCATTAGTACTACCAAAGCCCACTTTGGCCATTGGATAAACTCTTCTCAAGCCTACGACCAAGCGCAGATAGGCAGAGAACGTCACATCAGGCGACTTCAATGACGGTTCTTCGGCACATTATTTCACGTCATGCATTGCTAAACCTGTAATGATGGGACGTTAAGAGTGATCAGATACTCCCTCTGACTCATATTAGTTGATTCAAGTTTGTCTAAATTCATATGTATCTAGTTAAATATCTCGTCTAGATGCATCTGTATATTTAGATAAAGTTAGGTCAACTAATATGGGTCGGAAAGGATACTATAAACAGGATCACATCTGTTGTTTCGTCCAAAAAATTATGACAACAGTCAGCATATAAGAGTAAATTAAAGAAACCCATTTTGGGTGCGAATGCAGTGTCAATCCAACATAACATCCCCAGTTCTCATCCAACAGCTTGATACAAAGCCAGGGAAGAAATTCATGGGCATGGAAAAGTAAACTTAATTGGTCACAAAACAAAAGCAACGATGCCACGCATGGATAATACTTCAAGGTTTACATCAACATTCTAGAAAGTGTTACCCAAGCATGGACAGCATGGCTACACTTCAGCCACACATAAGAGAAAAAGCTGGCAGATGCCTATCAAGAGTGGCAATTTCTTGCAATAATTTGCACAAGTTGACAAACAAGCAAAGCGTCTACAGCACCATTCAGAACATCATTTCAACATAAATCCCTGAACCAGTTCTTTGTTGCGAGAGCGACCGACCTTCCTTAACCATAGTTCAGCCGGAACATGTCGTTCTGCACGTAGAAGGACCCTCCAGCCGGCAGCAAATGGAACATCTGCAGATACAGTAAATAACAAGGTTAGAAAACACTATACATCCTTATATGGTCGTCAACTGCGATAATTTCCCTTGAGATTAGAAAATTTTCATGGACCCTCTCAACCCAATGAGAGACACGCCTCCTATCAGAAATACAAACAGTCCTAATAATATTCATGCAAACAGAGTGAAGACAGAGACAGATGTGAATTTCAGAGGTGTAACATTCCAAGGACCAGTCATGAATCAAGGCAATCAAGAAACATCTAAATCTAATAGCCACACTGTTCTAGAAATGCTCCATAACTATCATACAACATGAAGTGGTTAAAGTCAGGGCCAAGATGAGATCTATACAATTTTTTATTGGAAAAGACCACCAATATCATCTAACCAAATGAGCAGAATTTTACTGTATCTGACAAGTCCAAATACAGATACATATGTTCACATACTGATTACCAGGAAGCTTTGCATAGCCTAAACAATACAAGATGTACACTGTTAGAACATAACTGCTGACTTTCTCACATTGTATAGAACTGTTCCCATGCATTTCCAAAACAGTCTAGTCAACATAAAGGATAATACCGTTTGCTTTTTCTAACCACCTGATTGTAAGTGAACACAGAAGTGATGAATCCGAAGGCAGTGAAACTTCTAGCAGAAACATCACTGTTGGTACACCACCCCAATCTAATACTTTCAAACAGACTGTTCCAAGATTTTACATGGGACTTGTTAATGTAGCACTTTCTTTCTAGAACATGAAAAAATAAATACTGTGTTCGTATTTCGTAACACTATGAAGACAAAAGCTCATATTATTTCAGATCAATAGAGAACTAAATCTACCATCTGCCTCATGCATACAAGCACAATCCACTTGTGTAACTTCCAATGTCTCCAGATCAAGTGAACAAGAAAAAAATGTAAAGCATCTTATTTCTCAAGTTACTCCAGCACAAAGAAAAACTAAGTATCACGGACATCAGATTACTTTGTCAGGCAAAAACAATACCATCACATTAAAACTTGATCTACTAGTGTAGAAATCATGCAAAAATGGTCTCGATGTCATACAAAAGATTAAGTACTGATGCAACAGAGCAAGACATAGTATATATTCTCAGCACAAAACAGCAGCAAATCAGTATACGGTAACAAATTGAATTTTCAATTGAGGCAGACTGAGTCAAAATTCAATGAAAGATCAAACTTCAAGATATAACACTGACTAGATGCAACAAACAGAAAAATCAAATCATACTTCGATGAAACAACTTGAAGCAATCAGAAAAGATGGGTCAGTACCGCAATATCCATTATATAGAGTCAGTAACAGCTCTCGTCAGATTCACAATTCCAGGGATAGTAAAGTAGGGACCTGGATTAAAAATTCAACAGATCTTCTCAACTACACGCCAACTACCTCAAGTAAATCTGAAAACATTACAAGGAAACAATATAACTACAAAAAGGAAATCCAAGGAAGATTCAAACGCTCCAAGACAGAGTTCTAAGGGTGTGTTTGGTAGACCGGTGAACCCAAATATTCTCTCCCCGGCCTAGCTGAGAGGCCTCTTTGTTGTTTGTTAGCCCGGGTCAGGCCATCTCAGCAGTGCCCACCTCACCCTGAAAAGGGCTCTCAGCCAGGCTGAGGAGAGAAGCTGGCCACCCCCGACGCCGCCCCTAGCTCCTCATCCGCCCATAGAGGCAGCAACAGCAGCAGGTCGCGTCGCCTCATCAACCACCTACCACCGCGTCGCCCCACTGCTCAGCACCCACCACCAGCGCCCCACCGCTCGTCACCGGCGACAAACAGCTCCCAGCACACGGTGTGGTGGAAACTGATAGGATCTCTAGATTTACTCTCATTGAAGAGAGGGGATGACACTAGGAGTTGGGGCAATTTTCTGGTTTTATTTCTCGCACAAACTCACACACAAATGCCATGCCAACCACAGGGGTTGGGGATACATATTTATAGGCTGCTAGCCAGCCAAGAATATGCTAAATGCTAGTCCAGGATGCTAGTCTAAGATGCTGCCTAAAAGCAGTCAAGGATGCTTGGTCCTTTGCTGCTCCTAACTGCCCGTCCTTGCTACAAGGACCATGTGTGTTACAGCCCCACAAAGACCAACAGTACAGAGACTTATTCATCATTCTCCCCCTAAGTCTTGTGCGTTGTCTTGTGGGAAGGCTGGACCATCCCAATCTGAGCGAGTCAAGGCGTGATCCGCCCAAGAGGCTTGGTGAGTAGGTGCAAGCTGATCCTTGGTGTTGATGTAGCTGCCGTGATGCTCCCTTCATCAAACAGCGTCGGATGAAGTGGTACCTCGCTCGGATGTGCTTGCTCCGTTAAGTGGAATCTGGGGTTCTTCGCCGGGGCAGGCGGACTTGCTGTCCACCATGAGCTGCCTTTGCGCTGGTGTCTCGACCGAGGAGATCCAGCGATCGAGCAAGCCGGAGGGCTGAGTGCGGGCGGTGGAGGCCGCTATGTACTCGGCCTCGCAGCTGGACATAGCCACCGCCTGCTTGTTGGTACTGCCAGCTCACGAGGCACTTGCGGGAAGAAGGATCCGCTTGTGCTCTTCTGGTGTCGATGTCGCCGGCGTGGTCATTTGTCGCTGTACCCGAAGTGTGCCACCCGGGCACCTAGGGTAGTAGAGGCCGTGGTCGAGAGTCCCATAACATAGCAGACGATCCTCTTCACCTTCTTTGGTGTTAAGTCGTCGGTCTGCATGAACCGACTAACGTGGCCGACGGAGAATGCCAAATCCGGCCGTGTGTGGGCGAGGTAGCGAAGGCTCCCCTTAAGGCCGATGCTTGTGGCGTCCGCCTCCCAGCCGTCTTTGTCGCGGCTCAGCTTCAGCCTCTCCTCCATCGGGTGAGAGCTGGGTTACTGTCGGTGAGCCAGCGAGCTCAACAAGCGCTTAAGCGTGGCGGTCTGTCGAGCGTGATCCCGGAGTGGTCTGGTGCACCTCGATCCCGGTAGAAGGAGAGGCGGATCACTCATCTGAGGCGACCTTCATTTCTTGTGGCAGCGCGCCACCTCTGCATCCTTGGTGCGGTGATGACCAAGTCGTCGGCGTAGACACCTACCGGGCATTTCCTCCATTGCCCGTCGGTGAGCGGCCGCCGTCTTGAGCTTTGCACAGAAGCCCGTCGTCTTGGCGTGGAGTCGACTTGGCGTTCCATGCCCTTGGTGCACCGCAAACCATAGAGCCTTGCGTGGGCAAGTACCTTGCCCTCACGGCGGGAATGCCAAATCCGGCAGGCTGTTGCCGCGTGAACCTCTCCTTCAAGTCGCCATTGAGGAAGGCGGACTTGGCGTCCATGTGATGGGCGTGCCGACTCTGGCGGCTAAGCGCGGGAGAATCGCCTGGACTCCATCCGTGCCCACGAGGCGGCGTCGTCGGTCGACCCTGCTGCTGCAAAACCTCGGGCCTGGCGAGCCTTGTGCTTGGCGATGGCGCGGATTCATCCTCTTGACGAACACCCAAGGGTGATGGCGGTGACCTCGAGGAGGTCGGTGAGCTCCATGTCGGTTCTTCTCGACCGCGTCCATCTCCAAGCGCATCGCGGCTCGCCATGCGCGTCTTGCTCGCTTAAAGACCGAGGCTCGCGCGTCACATGCAAGTTGCGATTCTTGCCTCTGGGTTCTGCGTGCCGGTCCGGCTTACGGTGGTCACCGAAGAGACCTCCATCGTACGGTACAAAGCGGCTGCGCCGTCATGTCTGCGTCGATCGCTCCTCGTCGTGGCGGCGGGGAAGCGAACTCCAGGCTGCGCTCGGCCTTGAGGGCTGGTGTAAACGTGCGGAGGTGTGACTCTTTGGTCGGAGTGGGCGTGCGGAGGTGTATTTGCTGGTCTGAGTAGAGCGTGCGGAGGTGTATTCTGATCTTTGGAGCACGTGGCGTCGATGGCGTCGGCGGTATGTCGTGCGTCGGTGTAACGACCACCGGAACGAATGGAACTTAGGAGCCCGAGGTAGGCAGCGCTCGGCGAGGCTACTGCTCGTTTCCTCGAAGTGGGCGTACTCGACAATGAAGTGCGTCATATGTCGGTCGGCCGTAAATCCGCGCCTTGTCCCGTCCGCTTCGCCCGCCGTTGAACACAACATCTTGCGCCGTGCGCTGTAGCTTTGTCTTGGTCGGAGGATGCGGTAGGCCTTGAGCCTCGCGTGGCCGATGAACACTCCGGTGCTCTGTCGTCGAGCTTCCGATGTGGCGAGCTCCTTGGCGAGCGAGGCGGCAAGACCCGTAAGTGGAGACCGCCGGCTTCTTGCGCCCATTGCCAAGCCTCGTCTGGCGTCTTCTTGTCAAGTGCCTTCGTGGGTGGCCGGTTGAGGATGTAGGCGGTTTGTCGGCACCGCTCCCACGAAGACAGGCATCCCTACTGCCTTGAGGAGGGCCGGGCCATCCCAACCGCCCAGTTCTTGCGCTCGGCAAGCCGTTCTGCGACTGTAAGCGAAGTGTGGTGGCGCTGAATACCCTCATCGGTATGATATGTGGTCGATTCTTTGTGAATTCGCTGCGTTGTCGGTCTGCGACCTGTATGACTTCTGCCGCGCTCGCCTCTGCGGCAACCTGCGTCGCTGATGGCGTCCATTGCTCTCTCCTTCTTCTGGCGAAGCACCACCCGCATGTAGCGGGAGAAGTCATCGACGAACGGAAATGGCGTCGTCCTCCGGTGTGGCGAGTCACCGATCCACAAGTCCCGATGAGCTCGAGCTTCTCCTTAGCTCTGGCTACTTTGCTTTGAGGAAGAGTCGCCTCGCCGTCATACCTGTGACGTCCTTGAAGCGCTCCGCGTGTTCGAGCATGCCTTTCGCGCCATCTCCTTCTTGAGCGCAGCCGAGCCTCGAAGTGAAGGTGCCGGCGCTCGTGCCGCCGCGCCTCGTCGTCCCGACGGCGGCGAAGCGAAGGGCATGCCACTGCACATCAGGACATAGAGCGATTTGCGCCTCTAGTTACCTTGGCAAGAAAGCGGCGATGGCGATCCGGATCGCGGGATCCGTGCTCGATCGGCCGCAGCGTGACCGTTCTCATCCGGTATCCCAAGGCGATGATGGAGTTCCTCGGTAGCGAGGATGTAATGAACCGGTGAGCATCCGGTGCTTTCTCCGGTCTTGGCGGCGAATGGCGGGCCGACACCTGAATTTCCGGAGGCATCTCCAAACTTAGCGGGCCTCGCCGTGGTCGAGCTTCGGCGAAGAACTCCGGTCGACCGATCATGTGGTGGGTGGCGCGGTGTCAAGGCACCACCCGCCCGATCTTAAGTCGGTCGGAGCCATCGCCGAGAAGAGGCGTGTGCCTTTGGCTCGTCGAGGTGGAGGGAGCGGCTGCGTCGGTGCGCGGCGTAGCTCGATGCTCGCATGAGCCATGAACAAAGCAGCTCTCCTCTCACTGCTGTGCGACATGGGCTGGCAGCGTCGTGGTTGTCGACACTCCTTGGCCCGATGGCCAAGCCCGCGATTGTGGCGGCGTCATCTTGGGCCAACAGGCTGCCGTGGCGCCTACGAGCACTTTCCAGGCGCCTTTGCGCCGGTTTGCGGCCCTGATGCGACTTCTTGCACGGAAGAGGACTCCTTCTTCCATCGCCGTGGCGGCGTCCCGCTCCAGTGAGGAGGCGGCTTCCAGCGGTGGTGATGGACGAGGAAGCTACGGCTCGTCGGTCGGCGACCTTGAAGCGACCGATTGCCTCCTCGATCGACATCGTCTTTGAGGTCCGGCGAGATTCGATCGGCGACTATCTGCTGTGCCGTGGGGGCCTTGTGAAAAAGCTTCTCGACAACTTTTTCCTCGTTGTAGGTGGCGTCGCCGAACGGCTCCGCCTTCTGCGACAAAGTGTTGAGGCGGAGAGCAAAGTCGTCGATGTCCTCGCTGGCTTGAAGCGGTCATCCCAGCTCCTTGCGGAGTGCTGCGAGCGACCTTGCGGCTACGGCTGCCGTCTGTGACAACGCGATAGCCTCGAGCCTCCTTGGCGATCGCTTGTTGAAGCGAAGCGCATCTCGGGCGGGACGCGGCGAGGCGTCCGGCGCCCGTCGATCGTCATGGTGGTCGGCGTTGGC
Organism: Avena insularis; assembly: GCA_023614405.1. Classification (NCBI taxonomy): domain Eukaryota; kingdom Viridiplantae; phylum Streptophyta; class Magnoliopsida; order Poales; family Poaceae; genus Avena; species Avena insularis. The sequence continues at coordinate 298,001 of JAJUPC010000279.1, forward strand.
ATCTGGGCTGCCTCCCATATGTCGCGCTGGGCCGGACCTTCATGGCCGCGGCCGCTCGGCGTAGTTGGTTTTGGTGAGGTAGGCCACCTTGTGCGGGACCAGCGTCCTGACTCCCGCCGGACCTCGTAGAAACCCACGGTCTTAGTCGTTTCGGCCCGCCGCGCCGTCGCGCCATCGCCATCTCGCCTCCTGGGCGTCGCCCCGTCTTGTGCGCCTCTGAAGCGCCACCGCCGATCGCGCCTCCTCTGGGCGCGCCACCGCCGTCGCGCCTCCTCCGGCGTCACCGCGGTGCTCGCCTCTCGCAGGCGACACCGCCGTGTGCTTGGGCATGCTGGCTGCCCGCGCGCCCGTCCGCTCGTGGGCTGTGTCGTGCGCTTCCGCTGAAATGGAGCCGGTGATGCTGCCGCGAGCACAGGCCTCTGCCGCTGCTGTCGTGATGCCTCGCGTTTCTTCTTACGCCTCGCTACAGGCTTTGCCGATTCATGCCCATTACCCGACCTTGGCGCCTGGTTGTCGCCGGCTGCTGCTGCCGCCGCTCACGACTCCTCTGCCGCGAGCTTCGGCCTCCTAGGCGCCGCCCGCCTTCGAGAGAGCCGAGAGTCTGAGGCGACACAGGACATGGCTGGCATTTGGGGGCTGTTGCGTGGAGGAGAGCTGCTGCTAACGAGCTGCTGCTCATTGTGAAAGGAGAGGCCACCAGGGACAGCGAGCTGCTGCACTTGCTGTGGGGCTCTTGCACACCGGTGAAGGGGATGAGCAGGAAACACTCAGCCTACAAGACAACCTCGCTCTGATACCACTTGATAGGATCTCTAGATTTACTCTCATTGAAGAGAGGGGATGACACTAGGAGTTGGGGCAATTTTCTGGTTTTATTTCTCGCACAAACTCACACAAATGCCATGCCAACCACAGGGGTTGGGGATACATATTTATAGGCTGCTAGCCAGCCAAGAATATGCTAAATGCTAGTCCAGGATGCTAGTCTAAGATGCTGCCTAAAAGCAGTCAAGGATGCTTGGTCCTTTGCTGCTCCTAACTGCCCGTCCTTGTTACAAGGACCATGTGTGTTACAGCCCCACAAAGACCAACAGTACAGAGACTTATTCGTCATTGAGGGCCTGATTGCTTCTTTTGTCTCTATTTAGGGGCCTTTGTGTAAACATTTGGACTGCTCTGTAATTCTTCAGTTTTTGGGCCAATCTCACCCGATACGGACTGCAAACAGAGTATAAGTGCAGCTTTTCTCAGCCCACCTGGTCTACCAAACACACCACAAAATCTCAGGCAAGCTTGTATGAGGTCAGATATCTCAAGTGGGAAAGTGAATTCAAGTGGCCCGGTCTGCCAAACACACCCTAAATGTCACAATTCACAGTTTACATCTCCGACCTAAGGCTCGCAGCCCAGAGAAAGTACTAGTACTACTCAGTACCCAACTATACTAAGCAATCAAGTACTACCCTCTAATGATTAAGATAAGGCTAAGCGAGAAGATTGACCGAACTCAAACAGGAAAAGCAAACAATTTTAATCAACAAATCGAGAGCCTTCCACTTACAGGGAAGGCCGTGCCGTCGGATTGTGAATTGGGACCAAACGCGGGATCGCAACAGTAACCACCAGTTAATAGGATCAGATCAGCACGTACTAGAACCAAACAGGAGGGGGGGGGGGAGGGGGGAGAGAGAGATGGCGCAGACCTGGGAGAACTTAAGGGGGTGCTCGCCGGGGCCTAAGGTGATGGTGCCGGAGACGAAGACGAGGACGCCGCCCTGGGGCCCCGAGGGCTGGCAGTCCACGGTGTCGATCTTGTGCTGGCACTGCTGGAAGGGGAGGGATCCGATCTTGCCGGCGATGGCGGCGGCGCCGAGGAACTTCTCGCCCTCGAAGGTGAGCATGGAGCCGTCCTGGTACAGCCCCACCAGCGCGGCGCGGTTGGAGTCGAAGGTCTGGTAGTAGTGCTGCACGAACGCCTTGGCCACTGCATCGGGATCCATGATTTCTCCCTCGCCGCGCCTTGCCTCGCCGCGCCTAGGGTTTGGAGCTCTGGATGCGGATGGCTCGGGAGCTTTGGGCGTTCGGAGCAGGGGGTTGGTAAATGGGGAGAGGGGTTCGCGACGGGAATAATAATTGCTGCTGAGTTGGATCGGGCAGGGCGTGGGTGGGGTGGGGAGGTTGGCGTGGGAAGGACGCTAAGCCGTCGGGGCTGGGCCTGCTGATGGAGGAATGCCGCGTTGGGCTACGAATCCTAGCCTATGCTTTTTTTCTTGATATATAGTTTTGAGGATCTGGCTCAGTATTCATTGTTGACGTATGTTCGGACTACGGCCCAATAAGAGCATCCAGGCGGTAGACTTATATTTTTTAAAACGCTAACGAGAGCTGCTAAACTCATTGTATAGAAAATTAGTCCAGTCCATAAACAAAACCGGCCCAAAACCACACAAACGTCTTTCGAGTTACAACATATATATTTATCTATATCTATATATATCTAATAATAAAAGTAGGAGCATTTCTTGTAGTACCTACACTTTTTTGGACGATTTAACCCTTAACCGTTTAGAATAATTACCCACCACTGCCATTGGTAAGTGAGAGAGTCCCCGATAAGTCAAAGCGGTTTGGGAGCGTTTCTTGTAGTACCTACACTTTTTTGGACGATTTAACCCTTGACTGTTCAGAATAATTACCCATCACTGCCATTGGTAAGTGAGAGAGTCCCCGATAAGCCAAAACGGTTCCAGATCTTTTCTCAATTCCCCTTGCATTGACTTCCTCCCAGGCCATAGTCCCCAGCCCCCTCGACCTACTCTGGTCCCCTCTGCCGGCCGAAGAAGGAAACGTCGGGCCCTGGTTCGTTGGTCTTCTTCTCTACCAGACCGACCGATACCATCTTTAGGAACATCACAGCCCATTGAATACCGTCGCTACCCCTCGATCTCCTCCCATGGAGCCGCCACCCTCCTCCACCAGCCGGTGAAAGGGTTCTGCACTGCATCCTTCGACGCCGCGTGAGGCAGACTCGTTAAGGTTCCACCCGCCGTCTCCTGCAGGTCCTCAACTCCCCACCACCCCAGCCATGAACGTGGCCAAGTTCGATGGGTGCATCGTCGCCCCACAAGGAGACGCATGCTAATCGTGATGGGCCGGTCAATGGGTGCCCCGCAGTGGCGGAGCTATGTATAGCTCAGGGGGGGCCACCGCCCCCCCAAACTTTGTATATTCATTGAAGAAAATATTTTTTTAGAACTTAGATCAAAGAAAATACTCTAATTTGCCCCCCCAAATATTCATAGTTCACATTTTGCCCCCCCATAATTCTTGTGCTAGCTCCGCCACTGGTGCCCCGGATGCGCAAGTCTAGCGGCCGCATCGTCGCCCATACGGATCTGTGTACAACTCGGTTCACGCAACAACTAGCAGGCAGAGGCATGATGGGACCATGGATCACAACAAGAGAAGGGACTCGGCGGGGAGGATAGGTGTCTGTAATCAGATGGATACGTATGCTACGTATGCTCTGAATTTTTTGTGTATAGAAAACGATGAAAGCAGCATCTGCATGGGAGTTTTTGTTGATTGTTTTCTCTTTCAATGGAGGAGTTTTGCATCTGGACTTCAATAGCAAATGTTCAGAACTAAGTGTGGGGCGACTCCAGAGCTTAGAAACTAGAATGAACGTGATCATTGCATTACAACTTTCACGGCTTGTGTTCACGCTGGCTCATGTGTGTTTTCTTGCTGGGTCACCTGGTGTGAAATCTGCATGAGTCTACACTTAACTTGGTTCTTACCAAGTTTAGCTCAATGAACGGACCTCTTCAACCTGACGCGTGGTGTTCGTGTAGAGGAAACAGAGCGTTATTGGGTATGGATTTGCAAATATAAACAACCGGCGATCTCAGTTGTTCAGGCGGTGTCTGAATTCATTGTCCTGACGACGGCGTCTACATCAACGGTAAGTATTGAAAATTCAGATAAGATCATGTAATTACCTCTGTCCTCAGTAGAACTTGGCATTTTGACACATCCGAATAGATTTTCAATAAATTAAACACTTACTTACACTACTAAGTGTGATATTTTCTAAAATACTTTCTGCAACCATTTACTCTAATAGGTTACTCTAAGTTTCTATTGGTAGCACCAACTTGGAAATGTGATATCACCAAACTTTTAGTTGCAGGTTATATTACGTTGTGGTGTAATAAAATTTTGTTGATCCTCATGATATTGTTGTATTCTCTGATAATATACAAAACGCAGCATCAAACATATATTAATGCCGAGACATTTTTTGCTCACGCATGTCTAATACAATGATTTTTTCAAACATGACATCTTTAATGCACTTTTTATTTCTTCCACTATATAAATGTTTTTATCCTTTCGAAATTACACAATTCTATAAAGATGAAGTAATTTAAAGTTGTTCGGAATAACCTAAAATTTCGCTAACGGGCAGCTATATATTATCGTGAATGTGCATCTTAGAAAAATAATATGTCTCTGATTTTCAGTATTAAAAATCTTCATGGTCTAAGAAATGTTTAATAAAATCAAATCCGTAGCAACGCACGGACACGTTTCCTAGTATCATAAAAGCACATAACAAGGACTTGGCTTACATAACTCGAGCCGGAATGGCGAGAGGCTAGGAGGATACAGTGCCACCAGACCACTTTGTAACCGAAGCAAGACAAGTCGGACACACAACTCTTGTCCAAAGAAGGCATGTGTTCTATACGATTGCAACAGCGCCTAGAAGAAGTAATGACGAGTGGATGGAAGGACCCAACCAGACAGAAAGAGAGCATCGCCGAAGTGATGTTGCATCGGTGTGCATCGCGCACAGAGGCCCACGCTATGAGTAGCCGCCAACCTTGACGCCACTTGTCGTCTTGAAAATCCTCGTGCAAACCAAACAATACCTCTAAGTAGGAAACACCGTCATAGTGCCACCACTGCCTGAACAAGCAAGCTGGATCTGGAGTTATGTTGCATTTAAACCAGGACACACACACGTAGAAGGATTACATGTAGTGGCAAGGATGATATACCTCAATGCGTCTACAGGAGGTCGAACTTACAGCGTGATACGCACAGACAATAAATCGACGCTTTTAGAATCGTAAGCCTCGATTTCGTGGGAGGGGCTCATTTAAGATTTTAATGACTATTGGCTGAGCTAGTCAACCTGACTGCTCTAACTCGATTATCCATGTTTCGAAAACGCTAAGTCACCAAAAAAGGAAAGAAGAAACAAGGGTTTGAGGACAAAAATGGTAGAATATATTAAGTTTGTCGATCGTGTGTTTAAGTTTAATCAGACGTTACTCGTCACATATATATGAGATGGATGGTCTTTCGTGCAAGTCTAAGAAACTATTACATGAGTATTGAATACTTATAGTAAGGAAAAAACTATCCTAAGATAGGTATACTAACATCAGCTTCATACTAGATCTGGACTCTAATCACCCGAGTCAACTCTTTGCAGAACCTGTTTTCTTTCGTGCTGGGACAGTTTTCGAAGTCTTCGAGCTTCTTTCCATCTATGTCATGGTCTTATGACCATCAACTAGCTTGACTCTTTTCAACGCGTCTCCTAGACGGTCTTGTCTAAGTATGTCTGTCTTGATCGTCTTTCATCTGGACCTATCTCCAAATAGCCTCTACAATCTTCTTCGGCACTGACTAGATTCAGCATATTAGTCTCTAGATTGATTTTGGCCAAATTTTAGCAAATAACAAAATGTTTCCACCTGCAGCTTACTTTCATTCGACTTTCACTAGTGCATCAACTACTGGACCAAAATGGGTGCTAAAAGATCCCTGTTTCTATGAAAAGCTTGTGTGCTAGGAAATACCTCATGTTCGACTAAGGCCGATGTTTTTAGTTCATCAGCCATTTATCCTGAGGGTGATATATGTATATTGGCCATTTTCTGGTGCAACTCAGGCAGATTGCCACACGCTGGATTGAACTTCTTCAGATATCGTTCATTAAGCGCTCGAGAAAGTATGTCTCCCTATAATGTCTCCACCAGATATGATTTACCATGCACTATCCTTGTTACAGGCTCTTCCTAGCTAGGTGACCATTTCCCAAACTTGCGACTTTAAGAGACGACTGGTAGTATAACCTTTCAGACCAAATCGTCTACTTGGAAGTCCTTTAACTGAACCTACTTGTTGTAAGCGATCACATGTTTGTCAGTTGATTCATTGATATTGTCCATCATCACATTAAATAATCTTTAACCGACAAACTATTATGTTTAGCAAACGTCAAGACAACCAGATTAATCCCAATAGGTAAAAGGGCTTCTTGTCCATATACTAACTCAAATGGAGTTACTTTAGTAGCACCATGCCTTGAGATTCTATGAGCTCACAGTACTTATGACAGTACTTCATGCCTATGCCTTTGATGATCTTGAATCTTTTTATTAATCAACTTGATCATTATATTTTTAGTCGATTCTTCTTGTCCGTTGGCTTGGGAATAGTAGGGAAAGGAATCGAGCATCTTAATCCCTAGTGACTCGGGAATTTTTTACCTACTTCGCCATAAAATACATGTATTGGACTTATGTAAGAGTTTGAGGTATGCCGAACCTATGAACAATATGATTAGTGATGAATTGAATCACCTCCTTATGAGTGATATTATCTAGAGGTACTGTTTTAGACCACTTGCTGAAATAGTCGATAGCAAATAACATGAATTGATGCCCCTTGGATGAAGTCGGATGGATCATCCCGACAAAGTCAAGTGCCCATGATCGAAAAGGCCACAGTTTGATGATTGACTATAGCATAGAAGCTGGTGCTAGCTGGATATCCCGAACTTATGACAAGCTTTGTATCCCTTGTAGTACCTAAAATAGTCCTATATCATAGTGGACCAATAGAATCTGGCTCACCGGAGCATATCTAAAAGAACATTTCATGATCCCTTGTGTTTTGTGTGTTAGATATAACAATACCAAGGATTATTTAATGTGTGTTTAGTGCTGTGGATTATTGTCCACTAAAATGCAGTTGAACTAGACTTTTGGGGGGCAAATTATCTGCCCCTGCCAAGTGTCGGATTATCGCCCTGGCTCGATTGACAAGGGCAACAAGGCGCGTCATGCAGAGTGGGGCGGAGTTTTCCCTCGGATTGTCCGGCTAGGGCCGGTGCTTGTGCCCGGGTCAGATAATCCGCCCCTCAAGGATTTTTCCAAAGGCGGCCAAGGCGCGACTCCCATAGAGGGGGAACATTTGACCCAGACTATCCGATTCTGGGCCGGATGTTTGTCCCGAACAGATAATCCGGCCCCCACTTAGGCCGGATAATTCAGCCCTTTTTTCTCCAACAGTTGGCTTTTGGCAGGGGGTATAAATACCTCAATTGATCCTCATGTCAGATCTCTTGATTATTTCGAAAAAGTGTTGTGCTATTCATTCTAATACTCGTGAGATCTCCATGTTCAACCACCCGAAGACTCCGATCTTTGGGGAATCGAAGGAGGAGGCTTCGATCTACATCGTCACCAATCAAGCTCTTCAATTCCCCTCCATTCACTTGGAGGATTCTTCATCTAGTATTTCTTGCAAATATCTAAATCTCCATTTTCTGTTATTGATTAACTTGTGAAAGGACATTTATTGTCTTAATCAGTTTTGGTGTTTGTTAACAACTTGTAGATCATTTTACAGTGTGCTAATGTCTATAGGATGATATACTGAAAAGTGATAAGTATTTATACATGGAAATGTCCCACGCAAGCAACTGCAATTTTCGAGAATTCGGTGGAGTCTCTGGTGTGGTCCGGAGTTTCCCCCAAAGTCCCCGGAGGGGCTTCCAAAAATATGCATGGGACCTTCTGTATGCTTCTCTGGAGATGAACCAGAGCCAAACTGGATTCTCCGGTGCATCCTCCTAGACCGGAGTCTCTGGTGTGCTCGAGACTAGAGTCTTTGAAGAATCTCTGGGGTGGGCTTATCTACCTTGGCTGGAACATTCTGTATGGTGGTCTAGAGTTGGACCGGATATTTTCCAAAGTCTCCGGTGTGCATCAAGGTCAGACCGGAGTCTCTGGTCTACAGACCATAGTCTTCGGTGTGAAACTTTCTCCAATGGTCAGAAAATGATTCACAAGCTAAGGGGCTATAAATAGGGGACTTCATCCCCTTCCTCCAGCTGCTCGTTCCAAAATAGAAGTCCCCCACTATTTGAGCCACCAAATCACCAAGATCTCTTCATCCAACCATACAAAGTCGTTGATCTTTGGAGAATCGAAGGAGGAGGCCTTGATCCATAGCTTCACCAAGAGAGATCTTCATTTGCCCTCATTCACTTGAGGGCCCCTTGCTCTAGTGTTTCACTAGAAACCCTAGTTCTTGATTTGGTTCTTACAAGCTTGTCTTTGATTGTGTGACAACTTGCTTGCATTCGGGAGCCTCCAATTAAGTTTTGGATGTGTTCCTTGAACTTGTTGTAAAGGTGTCGGCTTCCACCTCAAAGGTTGCCGATATAGTGGAAGAGGTGAATCGAACCCTTTGGGGTGAGGTTCATCGGAGAACAAGGGAGGCCTCTCATGGCGTTGGTGATTTGAAACCACCCCCTCTCCAAACGCAGACGTACTTCCCCTCAAAAGGAAGGAAACTGCGGGAATAAATCCTTGTGTCTCTGCGTGCTCCACTTTGGTTACTTCTGTCCTTTACCACACTTTACTTATCTTGTTCTTGCTTAGTGTTTGTGCTAGGTTGACATATAGGTAAATTCACCATAGTTGCATAATCTAGAGAATTTACCTTTTGTGTCAAACCCTAAATTGAAAAGGAGTAAAATTTGAAGTAGCACCTATTCAACCCCAACTCTAGGTGCTCATACGATCCTTTCAATTGGTATCTGAGCCTCAGCTCTTTATTAGAGCTTTCTTACCGCTAAGATTATATGGGTAGCCACGATGGAGAAGAAGGGAGTGAGGCTAGTAACACGGTGTCCATGGAGGATCTCAAGAAATTGGAATCAAGCTTGAGATCCTCCCCGGGCAACGAAATCAAATGATTGCGTGACTTAGTTGAGCAACTTGTTAAGGAGAGAATGGCCTCACCTCCTCCTCCTCTAGAGGAAACCTCCACACTTCCAAAGGTGAATGCTTCGGCATCACCCACGATTGTGGTGGGGGGGATGATCCTGACAACGCTAATCCATCCACCAAAAGGGATGACAGGAAGGAAGAGCACCATAAGGTTCCCGGTTGGTACTCTCCCGACCCTCTAATACCTCACCCACATATAAACAATAGGGGTGACCCACCTAAGCTAGCTGCACATTCCTTTGCTCAATGGAAATCATTAATGAAATCTCATGTGCGCAGCTCTTGCATTGAATTGTGGAATATCATTGAAGAGGGACTCATAATTGTGGATCCAACCTACTTGACAAGAAGAGAAGTTGTTAATAGTCAACTCAATGCCACTGCGTTGCACATGATTCGAAAAGGTTTGGGGACAAAATATTTCCCTCACGTAGAACACCTCAACACCACCAAGGAAGCTTGGGATGCTCTCACTGAGTTATATGTTGGAAATGAGAGCATGAGAAGAAACTGTTATGATACACCGAGCAATGAAGCCGAAGGATTCTATATGAAGGATGGTGAAGATCATGAAGGCATGTATCAAAGTCTCAAATCCACTGCCACCGCCTTTTGGAATGTTGGTGCCTCACATGTGGATGATGCTTGGATAAAAAGAAAATATGTGTGTGCACTTATGCTTTTAGATCCCACCGACTTGAAGAGTCTCTAAGGAAGACACAACTACCACCTCATGACCTCCAATGAAGTTATGCAAGAGATGGCAACTTTCAAGGTTGCTGCCAAAGATGCTCGTGCTCGAGCCCTTGGAATGAACAATGGTGTTAACCTTGCCCTAAAAGCTAAAGTTATGGAGTATGTGGATGAAGAAGGAAGTGACGAAGGCTTATCTTTGAGCCATCTCGAAGATGTCAAGGTTGCTCATGGTGAATATTTGGCCTTCTATGCAAGGAACTTTTGGAAATACCCCACCAAGGCCAAGATGGAAATGCAACAAAGAAGCAACCCAAATGGGAGAAGAGACAATGGCTCAAAAATGAGAACTTGCTTCAACTATGGTGACTGCTATCACTTTGTTTCCAGTTGTCCCTATGAGAAAAGAGAAGATTGGGGGTAAAGTAGTGTTGAAGAAAAACTCAAAGGCTCCCTTCAAGAAACCCTTCATCAAGAACCATCCCGCCAACAAGAAGTCAGGTGAGATTGTTTTGATAACACATGAAGAATACTCCTCCGATGATGAAGATGAAGATGAAGAAGAGGAAACATCAAATGGTGTGACTGCTCTTGCCACTACTTCTACCTCCACTTTCTCACTCTTCGACTCTCCAAATGAGAATATCCCCAACAAGAATGTCACTTGCCCTAATGGCAAGAGGATCGTAGGTATGATTATCTTTCCACCCATCCTCGATGATTGATGATGAACTTGATGAGGATATATCTCTTGAAGTCAACAAGGAATTAGTTGCTTTTGATGTGTTTATGACTAACTTGCAAGGGGAACACAAGAAGAATTTTGTGAACCTCTTAAGTCAACTTTATCACACACAAGAGCTTCTTGATGAGAGATGTAAACTAGGGAGAGAGCACTATATTTAGGTGGATTCTCTAAATTATTATATAGAAGAAGAGCAAGAGACTAGGATGTGTCTTGAAATAAAGCTTAAAGGCCTCGATGAGGCAAATGATCAAATTATTAATAAACTCATCGAGGAACGTGATCATGCCATTGCTAAGTATAAAAAGGCTAAAAAGGATAAGGTTGAGTTTGGTGTTTCTCATGACAAACTTGCCGGGGACTTTAGGAAGCTTGACAAGGCTCACAAGGCCTTGGAGAGTGAACTCTTGTTGCTCACAAAGTCTCATGAAAAACTTCAAACTCAATTGACTAATATTGCCTCACCAAGTATTTTCATTCCCTCTAGTAGTACAAACACCATTGAAGAACATGCTAGGTTGAAGGGGGAGCTTACTAATGCCACCTTTCCCAAAGGAAACAAGTCTATTGATGATCTTTTAAGTAAGCAAAGGTCAAATAATGAGAAAGGGGGTATTGTATTTGTCTCCAAAGCCAAGAAGAAGAAGAACAAGAAGAAGAAGGTCATGCCCACACAAGAAAAATACAAGGACATTGTGGGTAGTAAGACCACGAGTGGCAAAACTATGTCACATAATGACTTTGCGGGAAGTGCTAACCCTCACTATGTCTTAATGCATGATTATTATGGTGATATTTATGCACAATATGTTGGCCCATTTGATGGTTATATTGCTTGGTCCATTTGGGTTCACAGGACCCTTGTTGCTAACAATAGAGGACCCAATGAAAAATGGGTACCTAAAAATTAGTTTGATCTCTTGTAGAACTATGCTTTCGAAGGGTCAAAGTGGGTGCTTGATAGTGGATGCACAAGTCATATGACCGGAAGCAAAACTATTGTCATGGAAATGAGACCAAATTATGATCAAATAACCGTGACATATGCCGACAAGTCAAAGTCTAAGGTAATGGATTTTGGCAAGGTTGTGGTTGCTCACGATATTATACTCGTGGACGTCATGCTTGTTGAGACCCTTGGATATAATTTACTTTTAGTCTGTGCTCTTGGAAAGATGGGCTTTGCCATCTTTATTGATAATGATATTGTGGTCCTTGATGACTGCAAGTGCACAGATCGTTTGTAGCTAGTTTCGAAATAAAGATATCGATCCCACAGGTAGCAGGAGTTTGAAGTCTAAATAACTCTTGAGCTAAATACTGAAATAGAAATGCTAAATAAAGTTCTAAGTAATAAGATAAAATGTGATTGTTGTATAAAAGATATTTTTGGGTTTTCAAATAAGAGAAAAATAAGTAAACTAAAGCTTATAAGTAAACAAGAGCATGCGATTATGATTACGAAGGTTTGCAGATGATGGAAAGAGTTCTTAGGGAGTAGTGGATCCACCACTAGTTATTAGAAAAAGTGATCAAAATTATTATAATGAATAAGACCAGTTATGATATGTATGGGAGGAGCTCCATATATGGACGAATAGGCATCAACCACTGCTCACATCATCCATCATAACCACAGTACATAGTAATCAACATCAATCGAATTACTGCGCTATTAAGGGATTTATCCTGTGGCATGGACATGGCTTGATGAGTTCTACTTGATTCCCCAAGTTAGTACGTAAATGTGAACACCCGAATTTTTAATCCTAGATGTCTTTTATGCATTGTATGCAATCCCAGGATTACCATTTTTGCGAGACATGACAGAGTTGATAGCACAGTACATCATCCATTACAAACCATAATAGTATTACAAATAGTTGATCTCATGATCAAGTCTGGTTACATAATAAACCAGCGGAATAATAGTAGCATAGTAGGAGCTCCATCTTCATGGTCATATGCAATCCTGACGATGGGAGATGATCCTAGTTATCATAGGCGTCCTACTGTTCATCCTCCCCGTACTCTCCTTCGTAGTCTGGCCATGGGAATAGCCAGGGACAAAGCCATGAATACTTTCAAAGTACTCGCAAACTATCACTAAAGCAGTAGTACCATTCTAGTAGGAATCCTAAGCTCTAGGTTTGTTTGCACTAAGCCAATTTTATTTCAAAGGTACTTAGTAGTAAAGACCTAACTTTAGTTATCTAGATTACTCAAGTGGGAACCTAGTTTCATGTCCACAACCTTGTGGGGTCAAGTCAAAGTCATACTTCAAGTCACAAGTCATTTTAAAAACATCTGACAACAGAACAGTATGGCCATCCAACTGTCCATGACCGCGGACACGGCTATTCAAATAGTTTGACACTCTGCAGAGGTGGTACACTTTCACCACAACATTCGATACATCCGTCAGGGATAACCCTGAATCATCATACTTGGTATGCGGATAATCAATCCTAACCTTTCAATTACACACCCTAGTATAGGCACCTTCCCTATGAGTCTGGCCTCCTAGCCATAACCATCTGTCATCCTGGGAACTGCATAGGTGGACATTCACATTCACAAGGTAGCCTTAGCTCAACCTCGTTCTGCGAGGGAACCCATGATACGTCCAACTTGCATCACCATTCTATATCATAATTTGCCTCTATTCATTGATTCATATTAAGAGGTGATACTTATGTCTTTTCATCTGTTTTTGCATGTTGGATGATTCTTGGAGGATGAACTGCCGGAGTCAGGATTCTGATTGAAAAATAGGTGTTTTGTGATGGCGCCCAGCACTTGTCGTGGAACGCTTCGTTGGAAACCCCAAGAGCAAGGTATGAAGCAGCACAACAACAAGTTTCCCTCAGTAAGAAACCGAGGTTATCGAACCGATGGGAGGAAGGAAATGTCACATAGGTGTTGCAAACAGCGGAGACACTGCACAACACAAACTCAAGACTTTGCCCCAATGAATCGGTGAGGTTGTCAAGCTCACGGTTTCTGTGACAAAGGATTAAGCGTATGGTGTGGAAGGTAATGGTTTGCGACAAGTAAACAAATGTAACGATGGAAGAAGTATCAATGATCAAAGATTGGACGGGGTCCATAGTTCACTAGAGGTGCTCTCCTTAGATAAACAACATGGCATGAAGGGTAAACAAATTACAGCGGGGCAATTGGCGAGGCCCGAGCAAGGCATAACAATGCAATTACTAGTCGGGAAAGATCCTATGAGATTCGATTGGGCAATACAACAAGATACATAGATAAAGCCATACATGCATCTATGACTAGAAGTCAACCTTCAGGTTATCATCCGAACCCCCTCCAGTGTTAAGTTGCAAGCAACAGACAGGTAAATAGTCCACATGTTCCATGAACAAGAGACCGTTGTTTTCTCCCTAGTAGCAACAACACATCTACAACCAAAGAGATTATTGTCACTTCCCTTGGAAACTAGAGGCATGAACCCACTATCGAGCATAAATACCCCCTCTTGGAGTCACTAGCAACTACTTGGCCAAGATAACTACTAACAACAGAGAGCATGCAAGATCACAAACAACACAGACATGATAAAATCATAAAGACAAAACCATTAATCAAACCAACATAATAATCTCAATATCCATCGAATCCCCACAAACACAATATGCATGATTACAAATAGATTAGATCTTGATCATGAACGGAGATCACAAGATCTATACATGAAAGCACAAAGGAGGAGATACAACCATCTATCTACTACATGGACCCATAGTCTAAGGTGGAACTACTCACGCATCATACCAGAGAGAAGGCCTCCAGGATGATATCCCCTCCGGCAGGGTGTCGGGAAGAACTTCGGATCCCCCCGATCTAGGGGCAGTGGCAGCTGACTACGAAGGTTTCGTGGAATATTGATCGGGTATTTAGGGTTTCTGCATCGAGGTCTTATTATAGGCGAAGGGGGAGGCCAAGGAGGCGTCCAGAGGGGCCACACCTCTCCCAGGCATGGGGCAGGGCCCACCCGCGCCTAGGGGAGTCACAGCTGGCACTTCGTCTCCCCTCTGGACTTCTTGTTCCCCACGGAAAGTAATTGACTTTGACGTTTGTCCCGTCCAATTCAGAGAATATTTCTTTACTAACTTTTCTGAAACCAAAAACAACAGAAAACAGGCAATTGGCACTATGGCAACTTGTTAATAGGTTAGTACCAGAAAACATGTAAAAAGTACCTCACATATAGAAACATAACATAGTGGCAATCAACTTGTCCCTCATAGAGTAGCAAATAGATGCATAGGACACCTTCAAAGTTCACAAGGGTGACTAGAAACAAATAGCACAAGAATAAGTAATGTCACAATATGCATCAATCAATAAGCTTTGGAACACTGCACACAGAATGACAACATGCTCTCTTAATGGTGCCTAAAGGTAGAAGGTGGACACTCAAATAATGGTGGAAGAAAACCCTTTCATAAAGGAAGCAGGGATTTCAAGTTTCAAAAAGAGCTTCCAAAAATTATGGTACTTGTTAGCTTTCAGCCCTCATTGCCCCTATCATAAGCATCTTGAAGTGATTAAGGTTAAAGTGACAAATATGGAGTATATGCTTGACGAAGTATAAGTTGGCAATCTCAAGTCCCTTGAATACGAGGGCCACACCTCATGCTACTCAATTTTGGTCACCTGTAAGTTCTTGTCATTGTAAGTATTTGCATATCATTGAGAACCGCCAATGGGGTACCCCTTGCACATGGTACAGGAGCTTTCCCATAACCAAAATGACAAGGCAAGCAGACAATGAGCATCTCAATAATCTTCTTATTTACCATGGGAATATGGTGTGTTTTTTTCTCTTTCCTCTTTTCTCAATGTGTCTCTTTTTTTATAAGAAGAGTGCTTCATAGATGTCACTATGGTGATGCTGCAAGTTTCCACCATGATTAGGCATGGATTAGGATAGCGACCCATGAGTTTCTCTAACACAGGATACAAACTCCATGGACTTACAAGTTCCCTCTTAATTTCACACTGGTGACATCCATAGACAAAAGAGCATGATATCAACTGAGTACAAAGTACAAGTGCAATGTTGAAAACATTCTCCGTGACATCATGGTTCTGCTAATTCCAACGTATAAGTGCAAGCATATACAACATAGATGACACAATGGTTCAAGTTTATTAG
The DNA here is from genome assembly GCA_023614405.1 of Avena insularis. NCBI lineage: Eukaryota > Viridiplantae > Streptophyta > Magnoliopsida > Poales > Poaceae > Avena > Avena insularis. The sequence continues at coordinate 313,722 of JAJUPC010000279.1, forward strand.
GGGCAAAGAATATAGAGTGTTCCATCAAGTTTGTGAGGGCTTTAATCACTAAGTTTTCTCATAACAAAATAGTTTTTAATTGGAAGATAGTTGAAAACAAGAATATACTTGGAATGGTGTAACACACCATGCATAGGAATTTATAGTGTACACTTTGGAATAACTTGGTTTCTTGGGAGTTGGAAGCACGAGTAGAGCTTACTCATACAATTGGAGGCTAGCAAAATACTAGGAGCAACCAAATAAGAGAGCAATAATGGCCATAATCATGCAGTGCAACAAAGCATTACTAATCAAAGAAACGAGTGGTACTACAAGTCAAGGACTAAATGATCATAGAGTCTAATGGTGACTTGTCATAGTCATAAAATGGTGTGAGCATGTGCCAAGTCAACCCAAGCAAAACATCAAAGGAGAATACCACAATACTATGCTTTTGCATGCTAAAACAACGCATAATTTCTTCAAGGCACACTAAGCAATCCCAATTGTTTGGAACAAGACATGCTACAACAATAATCACTAAGCATAAGGTCAAAACAACACCTATCATGTCATTCTAAAGTCTAAGTCACAGTCAAGAAAGCTCCTCTTGCACTTCAAGCAAGAACTTACTACTCCTTTCCAACACCAAGCAACTTATTTGCAGAACAACCACAGTGAGCAGGGGTCCAAACTACTTAAGCAAACTAAAAACCTAAGCAAAGCAAGCGAAAACTAAGGCGCTCCAAGAACAACACAAGCTGCATGAAACAATAAAAGCGAAGTGTCTAGACAGACCTGAGCTTTTTATTGATGAAAAAAGGATGCCTTGGGCATCCCCAAGCTTTGACGCGTGTACCTCTTGGACATTTCTTGGGGTGACACCATGGTGGAATCCCCAAGCTTGAGCTTTTGTCCATTCTTCATCTCATTGCATCATTCTCTCTCTACACCAGAAAATTTTCCTTCATACAAAACTTCACACAATCTTCATTAGCAACATTAGTGTATTCAAAGATATCAGGACCTTTAGCAAAGCTTTGGAGCAGCCAGGATTTTCACTGAAAACACGAGCTACTGTAGTAACTCCTTCAAAAGCTCAACTCACCTAAAGAGAACTCAAAAGGAATCAATAAGAAATGCAAATAATGGCAAAATATGTCAAAAGCAATTTGAAAGGGCATGTATGCCCCCATGTGTGGTTTTGGTAATTAATGACAATCTCTATGGACTAATGTGTAAATTGAGTTTCACTTGTAGGTATGTCCATTGGCATCGCTTGGGCCATGTGTTGGTCTCAAGGTTGAAAGATGAAGAAATGTCCAAGGGCTTTGTGCCCATTGGAATCATGAAGTAAGAAGGAGCTTGAAGGTTGATCAAGATCTCATGCTTGAAGTTGCATCAAGATGGATCAACCTCAAGAAGGGATGAAGAAGGGCGAGCTCAAGGTGCGCCATCTCTAGAAGATCTCATGCTTGAATCTTGCCATCCTCGTTTTCATGGAGTGATGAAGACAAAAAGTTCAAGAAGAGGTTTCCCCATGGAGTATGGGGGAGAATTTTGCAAGTCTTCATCAAGCAAGAGCGAGCAAGAGCAAACAAGAAAGGTGTTCCCACTATAGAAGAACAAGATGGTCTACATCAAGTTCAAGTGGGACGCTCAAGGCAAAGGTATGTTGATATGGCTTCTCTTTTGCCGGTCTCGTGTTGTTAGTTGGGAGACCGGGTTTAGGATAGATAGCCGTACTATCAAGAGGGGCTCTCAAGCGGGTGTCTCGTTTGCATCGTTCGGAGAGAGCTCAAACCTTTGCATTCATATCATCATCTTTCTTGGTTATTATTTGGTTCTTGTCCATGAGAGGATCTAGAGCTTGTGGTCATTATCATAACAAGCTCTAGTTCATCATCTAAGGATTTCACTTGCATATCTTATTGCCGTTTTTGATCTTGCGAGTTTTCCGGCTCCACACCTTGGGGGATACTTCACATATATTTTCATGATATTTTCTCCCAAGGTGATACCCAATATTCTATTCGTCGTTATCTTTCCAACAAAATTGGTTTCATCCCGTTTGGAGTTCGGATGCAAAAGTTATTGCGTTTCTGGTTTTCTGGATTCTGGAATTTCCACGGCCAGGAAGTTAGGCTCCATCGGAAGTTCCGCTAGGCATCTTTGCCTTGCGAAAGTTCGGTGAAAGTTCGGGTCTTGATCTGCTCACGCTCGATAACCTTCTGTTTTCATTGTGTCTATTTGGCGGAACTTACATGAACTTTCACGGAAGTTTTTCTCCCACCGAAGTTCCTGAGCAGCGGAAGTTAGGCCATGATTAGTTTTTAGTTTCTCGCTCGCATGATTTTGACCGTTTGGCTGTGCCACGGAACTTCGACCTCCACCGGAAGTTCCGGCTAAATGTCATGAATGCCCATAACGGGCAGATCTGGGAGCCCTTTAAAAGGGGCTCCTCTTCCCCTTCGTGGGTTCTAGCTTTTCTTCTTGGTTCTTGGCTTTATCTCTCTCCTCCATTGTCAACCTTGAAGAAGCTTTCCCTCTCCCTTTCCCCTCCTATGATTCTTGCATCTTTTTGAGGGATTTGAGAGAGGAGATCTAGATCTACAATCCCCCCAAGGCAAATCCCTTCTTTGTGAAGGAATCATTGGGATCTAGATCTTGGAGAGTTTTGAGTTCTCCTCTTGTGTTCTTCCTCCCTTATTCCCCCAATAGCTTTTGTAGCTTTGTTGGAATTTGGGAGAGAAGGACTTGCCCTTGCATTTGGTGCATAGGTTTGAGTTCTCCTCGGAGATTCGGCGAGTTCAAGCTTGTGAGCTTGTTTCTCTTGGGTTCCTTGGAACCCTAGATGGTTGTGTGGTTGGATTGTTGACCTTTTGTGGTCTTGTAGCCTTTTGTGGCGTTGTTGGCCTTTTGTGGCATTGTTGGCCTTTTGTGGCTTTGTTGTTGGGAGCCTCCAATTGAGTTGTGGAGTTAGCCCCAATCTTGTACGGGTTCGGTGACCGCCCTCAAGCGTCCCATAGTGGAGCAAGTGCCCGCCTTTTGTGGTGCGTACTTGGGAGAATAGGGTGAGCCTTTTGTGGCGTCGGTGAGTTGCGTGCTTCCGTATCCGGGGTGAGGCCTTGTGTGGCGTTGGGTGAGCATCGAGCCACCACACCTTGAGGTGAGCCATTTGTGGCGTTCGGAGAGCATTGCGCCATCGCACCTCTCCAACGGAGACGTAGCTTCTTTGGAAGTGAAATTCGGGAAACAAATCTTCGTCTCCGCGTCCATCGGTTATCTCTCAACCGAACCCTTTACTTATGCACTTTACATTGTGATAGCCTTCGTGCTTGAAGTATTTATACCTTGCTATCACTTTGTTGCTTGTATTGCTTAGCATAGGTTGTTGGTGCACCTAGGTGAACTTAGTGGCTAGGTTTTGTGCTCAATAAATTAAACGTTAGTTTTATTCCACATTTACTTGAGCCTAAACCGTAATAATTTTAAAAGCCTATTCACCTCCCCTCTAGGCGATTTCCTTTGTACTTTCACAGACCATCAGGTAGAAACCGATTTTTTCAAACATCTTTTGTTGATCAAATCAAAAAGTGTTGAACTAACAAAAGTTAGTTAACATACTGGGGGATTTATTCGTAAATTTTAAGCTCAATCCGAGTTATAGAGACTCCTCACGAATTTTTTTGGTGGAGGATAGAAATCTGTTTCGGGATAGCAACTCTCCAAATCTTACTTACCTCTCAATAGAGGTCATTCTTGGCACAAAAAGCAAACAAAAAGGATAAGGAGAGGTCATTACTGAAGTAATAACTTCCAAGACTCAAGGAAACTCTTGGGTTATCTCCCAACAAGTACTTTTCTTTAACGCCTTTAAGTTAGGCACAAGAAGCAAGAAGAATCAAGTATTTTTAAATGAGGAAGCATTAACATCAAATATTGCTTTCAAAAGAGGAGCAAAAAGCAACTTATCTCTCCTCATAGGGAAGCGTTCGATACCTTTGTTGAATGGAAAATGATATTTAATGGTTCCCTCTTTCATATCAATGATGGCACCAACTGTTCTAAGAAAAGGTCTTGCCAAAGTAATAGGACAAGAAGTATTGTATTCAACATCCAAAACATAGAAATCAACAGGGACATAAGCATTGTTAACCATTATGAGAACATCATTAATACTCCCTATGAGTTTCATTTTAGCATTGTCATTGAGTGGGACATCTAAATAACAATCTTCCAATGGTGGCAAATCAAGCATTTCATAAATCTTCCTATGCATAATAGAGATACTAGAACCAAGATCACATGAAGCTTTGAGATCAAAGTCATTCACTTGCATATTAATAATGGGTTCCCAACTATCTTCTACCTTCCTAGGAATAGAAGCTTTGTGTTTTAGCTTCTCTTCCTTAATCTTAACAAGAGCATCTGTAATGTGTTTGGTAAAGGCAACATGCATATCACTAGCATCAGGACTTATAACAAGCTTTTGTAGGAACATAATCACTTCAAAAAATATTGCAAACATCAATATCAAAGTCAAACTTAGCATCACTAGTAGTAGGCATAGTAGGAGTAGGAATAGGGACTACTTGTGGTTTAGTGGTGATGGTGCACACACTATTGTTTCTATCAATTCAGCTTCCCTCTCCCACTTAGCATGAAGTTGAGCTAACAACCTAACATTTTCATCAATAGTAACTTGTATGGCATGAGCAGTAGCAAAGGTATTTTCCATAGTTTCAGGTTTAGCAGCCATTTTATTAACCAAGGAAGTTTGAGCTTCAGACAAAGAGGATATATTTTTCTCAACATTTAAAAGCTTTTCCTCTATAGCCTTATTGAAAGTGATTTGTTTACTAATAAAGTCTTTGAGCATGACTTCAAGTTCAGAGGGGGCACTTCTAGCATTGTTGTAGGAGTTACCATAGGAATTGCCATTATTATGAGGATAAGGCCTATAATTGTTGTTACTACCAAAATTATTCCTATAGGCATTGTTGTTGTAATTGTTGTTTCTAATGAAGTTCACATCAACTTGCCCTTCTTGAGCAACCAAAGAGGCTAAGGGAACACTATTAGGATCTAGAGGAGCTTTCCCATTAACAAGCATAGCCATAATAACATCAATCTTTTCACTCAAAGAGGAAGTTTCCTCAGCAATTTACCTTCTTACCATGTGGAGCTCTCTCAACATGCCATTTAGAATAGTTAACCATCATATTATCAAGGAGCCTTGTTGCAGCACCCAAAGTGAGGCCCATAAAGGTACCTCCAGCAGCAGAATCCAACAGATTTCTTGAGGAGAAGTTCAAACCTGCATAAAAAGTCTGGATAATCATCCAAGCAGTGAGTCCATGAGTGGGGCAATTCTTAACCAAGGATTTCATTCTTTCTCAAGATGGAGCAACATGTTCACTATCAAGTTATTTAAATTTCATAATGTCACTTCTCAAATATATAATCTTAGCAGGAGGATAGTACTTTCCAATAAAAGCATCTTTGCACTTAGTCCAAGAATCAATACTATTTTTAGGCAAAGATAGCAACCATTCTTTAGCTTTCCCTCTCAAGGAGAAAGGTAAAATCTTGAGCTTAATAATATCTCCATCTACATCCTTATACTTTTGCATCTCACAAAGTTCAACAAAGCTATTGAGATGGGCAGCAGGATCATCAGAACTAGCACCGGAAAATTGCTCTCTCATCACAAGATTCAACAAAGCAGGCTTAATTTCATAAAAGGTAGCATCAGGAGCAGGTGGAGCAATAGTTGTGCTAAGGAAATCATTGTTATTGGTGCTAGTAAAGTCACACAACTTGGTGTTCTTAGCAGAGTTCATTTTTGCAAAGGTGGGCAAGCCAAAAAGCAGCGAATGCTAGGCGAGAACTATTTTTTTGTGTTTTGAATAAAGAAAGCAAACCAAACTAGACTAATTTTTTGGGTTTTTTGGAAAGAGGCAAACAAAACCAAGCAAAAGAAACAAAGCAAACTAAAAACAAAGTAAAAAGAAAGGAAGTGAAGGACTCCCCTTGTGAAGATGTCCTTAGCCTCCCCGGCAAAGGCACTAGAAAATAGCTTGATGGCGTAACACTTGTCGTGGGCAACCGTTGGAAACCCCAAGAGCAAGGTATGAAGCAGCACAACAACAAGTTTCCCTTCGTAAGAAACCGAGGTTATCGAACCAGTAGGAGGAAGGAAACATCACAAAGGTGTTGCAAGCAACACGGAGACCTGCACAACACAAACTCAAGACTTTGCCCCAACGAATCAGTGAGGTTGTCAAGCTCACCGGTTTGCTATAACAAAGGATTAAAGGTATGGTGTGGAAGGTAATAATTTGTAGCAAGGAAACAAGTAACAGTGGAAGAAGTATCAATGATAAAATTGGACCAGGGTCCATAGTTCACTAGAGGTGCTCTCCTTAGATAAACAACATGACATGAAGGGTAACCAAATTACAGCAGGGCAATTGACAGGAACTGAGAAAGGCATAACAATGCAATTACTAGTCAGAAAGATCCTATGAGATTCTATTGGGCAATACAACAAGATACATAGACCGCCATCCAACTACATCTATGACTAGAAGTCCACCTTCAGGTTATCATCCGAACCCCCTCCAGTATTAAGTTGCAAGCAACAGACAACTACTTTAAGCAAAGTGTGTAAGGTAAACAGTCCACATGTTCCATGAATAAAAGACCGTTGTTTTCTCCCTGGTAGCAACAACACATCTACAACCGAAGAGATTTCTGTCACTTCCCTTGGAAACTAGAGGCATGAACCCACTATCGAGCATAAATACCCCCTCTTGGAGTCACTAGCAACTACTTGGCCAAGATAGCTACTAACAACAGAGAGCATGCAAGATCACAAACAACACAGACATGATAGAATCAAGAAGACAAAACCATTAATCAAACCAACATAATAATCTCAATATCCATCGGATCCCCACAAACACAATATGCATGATTACAAATAGATTAGATCTTGATCATGAACGGAGCTCACAAGATCTATACATGAAAGCACAAAGGAGGAGATACAACCATCTAGCTACTACATGGACCCATAGTCCAAGGTGGAACTACTCACGCATCATACCGGAGAGAAGGCCTCCGGGATGATCTCCCCTCCGGTAGGGTGCCAGGAAAAACTTCAGATCCCTCCCGATCTAGGAACGATGGTGGCGGAGGCTACAGAAGGTTTCGTGTAATATTGATCATGGCTTTTAGGGTTTGTGCATCGGGGGCTTCTTATAGGCGAAGGGGGAGTCCGAGGAGGTGGCCAAAGGGGCCACACCCCTCCTAGGCGCGGGGCAGGGCCCACCCACGCCTAGGGAGGGTCTGGCTATCCTGGCCCGCTTCTTCGTCTCCCCTCTGGACTTCTTGTTCCCCACGGAAAGTAATTGACTCTGACGTTTGTCCCGTCTAATTCCGAGAATATTTCTTTACTAACTTTTCTTAAACCAAAAACAGCCAAAAACAGGCAACTGGCACTATGGCAACTTGTTAATAGGTTAGTACCAGAAAACATGTAAAAATTACCTCAAAGTGTAGACAAAGCAAAGTAGATACTAAACAAGCATGGAGCATCAAAAATTATATATACGTTTCCGACGTATCATTTTGATGCAATTTCGCGAAGATCAGAAAAATACCAGAAAAAATATGGAAAATCCTATTTTCCAAGAAGACAAAGTATGCCAGAAGGGGAGGCAGAGTTGGGCCACAAGGGGCCCACCCCCCAGGCGCGGGCCACCCTAGGTCGCGCCTACAGGGGTGTGGCCCACATGGCCCACCTCTGGCTCCGCCCTCTCGCCTATATCTTCTCCTCGAAACCCTAATACACAGGGAGCGACCACAAAAATATTCCGCCACCTCTGCGGGGTGGAAAACACCGAGAGAGAGAGAAAGAGCTCTCCGGCAGACAGATTTCTGCCAGAGAAATTCCTTCCCGGAGAGGGGATATCATCGCCATCAACACCATCATCAAGCTAGACTTCGTCGGGATCATCATCATCCACACCATCATCTCCACCAGCACCATCATCACCACTCCATCCCGCTGTAACAATTGTGTTGAATCATGCATAGTTCTTACGGGAAACTTTCCCGACATTGATTACTATTGTAGTTGATGCTTGTGAGTGGAACCTGTAGCACCCCGGGTAAATCCACTACTAGAAAATCGTTGTTGTTTTTATTATGTGCATCATCATGGCATCAGCATGCATCTGTTTGCCTAAAACTATTTTCTAAAAGCCTATTTTATTTTCTGGATGTTCTCCTCTTTGTTCAAAGCCAAACCCAGATCTTTCCGGATCTTTTATTTGTCTAAAAACCTTTTACAAATATTTTGTTTAAAATAAATAAAAATAATAAATAATAAATATATTTTGTTGGGGGAGGCAGTCCAGCCACTTGAGGCCCAAGGCCCGGCTAGCCAGACCACCTACAACCCCAAACCTAGCTAATCCTAGCCCATCAACGAGAAAACCCTAACCTAGCACCCACCTAACCAAACCCTCAACTCACTCCAGCCGCCAACCTCCTGCCACACCACACACAACACAGCGACACCGACCCATGCCACCACCACCAGTGCATGCGCACCACCCGGCCGCTCACAGCCACCTCGGCCAGCTCCGTCGCTCCTCCCGTCCCGCATCGAGATTCCCCCTTGTACCTGGCCCACCCAGGCCGCAGCGCCTCGTGACCCCTTCCTCCTATCGATCCCCAACCACACCCGACGCCACCTCCCCCGTCCCCGACCTCCTCTCGCGCCTCCCCTCGTGGCCTCGGCCTCACCCTCCTCATCTGCGGCCAAGATCGCTAGGCCATGGCCTCCCCGTCGACCTCCGGCCACACTTCCTCGCCTTCGCATCGCACCATCGTCTCCGGCTAGTGCCCGTGCCCACGTCTTCGAGCTCCGACCAGCGTCCCTCACCGCCTTCCTTCCCGCACGGCTCCTCTCCCTACCGGGACATCCTCTGGTCATCTCCATAGTCGCCGGGACACCCTCCTTCCATCGAGGCATCTCGCCCCGTCGCTTGGTGCCCCCCGTTCCCCTTCGCGGCCGGCCATCTGGCCGCCCTCGCCTACCCCGAGCCGTGAGCCGCCACTGCGGGCGCCGCTCTGCAGCCCGGTCTCACCCAGGCGTCTCAGGCGCTGCCGCTGTCGGTCCCTCCTTGCTGTCCTCGACCGCCGCGCGTCCTCCCCCACCGCAGGTCGCGTCCTCCGTGGCTGCCGTCCCCAGCGCGCCATGATGCCCTGTGAGCTCCGGATGGCCCTGCCGCTCGCTGCCTTGGCCACCTCCTCCTCGACCCGGAGCTGCCACGTTGTCCATAGGCCTCCCATCGGTGGTGCTGCGTCGCCGGATCCCGTCTTGTGCCTCACCACTGGCGACCGCCCGCCCGGAGGCGGCAGCGCCCGTCCCCAACATCGCGTGCACCTATGCCTCTCCTTCATAGGCCCGTCTCTACTTGAGCTCTAGTGGCTGTTACTCGATGCAAAGGCCAGTAGCTCGTCCTGGTTCACATGTCTACATTTTGAAGCGCCTACTCCCTACGTTCCTGCAACGTCTGTCCTCTTGCTTCTCCTTGGTTCCTAAAATATGTTGGGTGGCCGTATGGTAGCTAACACTAGATGCTTGTGTTGTTGCTGCGAGGATGTGGTGGTGTGCACCGTTGACGAAGATTGGATGGAATTGTGCGTCGGTTCGTCCGCCCGCAACTTATCAAGGCAGAAGATTCCGGAAAGCATAAAATCTCCTTCCGAACTGATGAGCCGAGGCAGAATCCGAAACCTTGGAACGCCAGTTCCTCTTCCCAATCCGATGGTCAAGGCCACAAGCTCCGATCCGAGGCCGATCTGCGGCGCCGAACCGTCGAACCTCACCAAGATCTTTGATCCAAGATGTGTGACCCTCTTAGAGCCTATATTTTATAATATATGACATTATGACTTGTTGCATCTAAATTGTTCATGTCGCACGCATATCATGTGGTTTGGGGGGCCTTATGCCGATTCACCTTATAATTAAATATGGAGGCCATCTGCGGGCGAATCTAGTCTAATATTGGCTCCATTTAAATTTGTGTAGCGAACCGGTGTTATATTTTGCCTTGTTAAGACAACATTTAAATTGCGGGGTATCTAAACAACTAGAACCATATATCTAATTGTCGGGACTCCGGTTCCACTTAATATTGCCTAATTGCATCGCATCTTTGCCATGTCATTCATCATACATGCATCATGCCCGATCTTCTACCGTAGTATTAAATAGTGCATCCGGTGTTTCTTCTAGTGTTTTGCTTCTTCGCGGATTAGGCCGGTGAGTTGATGCGAGAGTCGACCTGATCTTCCGATGAAACTTTGACAATATTTTCCAGGCGAGCATCTCCCCCTTTCTATCTATCTTACTTTTATAGTATTTATTCCGTCCTGTTGATCTATTGCTATCTGTGTTGCGATGCTCTAGTTTTCGTACCCGGGACATCCCTTGCAGCCTTATATTGCCTTGGACAGATCCTATTACCTGTTGTTTGGTAGATAGTTGGACTTGCGTGTCGTAGTTGCTTACTCAAGTGTTGTTGCGTGTCGTCAAGTACCACAGTTGTTGGAGTATTGCCGTATGTTTAATGTTGGAGATGATCATGGCTTTAATTATCGTTTAATAACTAAAATTAAAGTAGGTAAATGCAGAGGCACTGGTGGGTAATAGACAATATTTGGTTTTTAACCGCTCCGGTGTCCGTAGGACCCGAGTTCTTGACACTGTTAGAGATCGGCCGCTAACCACGTGGGGTGAGTGGGCACCCCATCGATTAGTACACGATTTCAAAATCTTGTCTTGGGGCCACAAAGTAGTTTGGGGCTTTATTACTATCTGTACTTATGCCATGTTTCTTGCTTTATTTACGATTCGCGTGGGCGCTTTGTCTTATTTTGGATCACGGCACGATTTCGCGGTATCGACAAGCCCAGTCACACTTTCGGGTTCCCAGTCGTTTACAGCCGTTCTACAAACCCTGGGTCCGTCTCGGAGACCGGCCGACTTCGTTACGGGTAGCTTAGTGGGGTGGCCCCCCATGTGCTTGCTTTGGGTGCAGGAAGCGTCGTGTCAAAACCCGTCGACATACCGTTGGGTGTATGTTTTGTGATCTTGTACCTACGATCGACAACAAGGGTGTAGGTGCGTGTGGAAACTTTGGTGCACCCTGCGGTTAAATCTTTAGAAGCCGTGTCAGCGGTTATGGGCGACTTAGAGCAGTTCTTGATCATAGAAAACTATAACTAAAGTTTACTGTTATAATTTAACTTGTATCCGATATGACTAGTAATCAGCTTCACTACAACGGAATGGATAAATAAAAGTACCAACAACTGCTGGGTTTGGGATATCTCATGCTATATGTATCTGACTAGTAAGTACTACAACTACAACGGAATGGTTAACTAAAAGTGCTTACTGCTTATTATATCAGGACGACTATCTATACCTGACTAGTAATTGCTGTAACGATAACCGAATAAATAAAACTGCCAACTGTGTGAGTTCCTCGGTTGGCTTCCTCGTTTGGTCTCAAGGGGGTTATACCAGGATGGGTATGTTTGGTGGTAGTATCAGGTTGGTTCCGAATAGGTCTTTATTATCCCTCTCTGATAGCCGACAGTTATATTGAGTCTCTATAGGTTGTTTAGTGCATGTTGCGCTGCCGCTTCAGTCCACCATACCTATGTAGGCGAGGACCGCCGAATTCTAGTCTCATGAGTGTCTTGGCCTCGATCTTGACCGCTCTCTTTTTCCTTTGCCCTTTGTCGGCACCCCTTTTGTTTTTAGCAGGTTTTGAGATCGACGTCGTTAGTAGGGTTAACCTTCCGGCTTGGCCTGGGCAGGGTTATGGACGCCATTGGTTATTCTTCAGGGCTCTTAGCTCAATTTGCATCTTGTCCGTACTCGGATGCTGTATTGTTTTCAAGGTGAATTGGATCTTTGTATTGTATATCTGTATTCTTGACTCTTTGAGTCATTGTTGTATATATCTGTTTCGTGGGTTCCATCGAGGACTATTGTGTAATGATATTATTTAGTTTCCACCCTTGCGAAAGTGCTGGTGAGCACCTTTGAATCGTTTCTATGCGGGTTTGGCGGGAAGCGCTGAAACTTGCATAGGGCCGATTCTGAGGGTGTTACAGAACCATTGGATTATTGTTTATGTTCAGATTGTTATCCATCACCATATCATCTTTGATCTTGATCCATATGATGTCTCGTGAGTAGTTTGTTTAGTTCTTGAGGACATGGGAGAAGTCATGTTGTTAGTAGTGGAGTTATGTTGAGATATTATTCAATGGTTTAGTATTTAAGTTGTGGTGCTATTCTTCTAGTGGTGTCATGTGAACTCGACTAAATGATACTTCACCATTTATGGGCCTAGGGAATGCATTGTGTATTTGGCAGAGTGACAGAAACCTGAACCCTCGTTAGGAAACCATTGCACAAGGGAGTGTAGGATCTTAGAGTTTAAGGTTGTGGTTAGGTTTATATCTTAATTGCTTTCTTGTAGTTGCGGATGCTTGCAAGGGGTTTAATCACAAGTATGTATTAGTCCAAGTAAGGTCGGTACATTAGCACAGGTTCACCCACACAACAATTATGAAACCATAGAAAACTACTCAGTTGTATGAAGCGAAAGCACTTGATAGTATTCCCATGTGTCCTCAAGAACGTTTGGTCCTCATTAGTATTTCCACTGGCTTGTCCTTTGCTAAGAAAGGATTGGGCCACTTGCTGCAATTATTTGTTGTTTTACTTTCTTGCACTTTATTTCCTTACTTTATCATAAAACCCCTTAAAAATCCGTTTGCTAAGTATTTACAGAGAACTCTTGAGCCAGGACCACTAGTCAACACCTTCTGCTCCTCGTTGGGATCGACACTCCTATTTATCAAAAGTACTACGATACACCCCATAAACTTGTGGGTCATCAAGACTATTTTCTGGCACCGTTGCCGGGGAGTGAAGCGCTATTGAAGAGTGGGCGGTAAAGGAAACTTCTAGTATGAGTATTGCTTTTTATTTCTGTTTGTTACTTTGTTTCCAATATGGATAACCCACTTGGTTTTCTATTTGGGAAAACTACTACCACTGTTAGGGTAGTAGATGAACCACCACCTGTTGAGATAGATCCTATAAGATACCTACAAGTATTGTTGATCGTGTTATGGATAATTATTATTTTGGGGATGAAATTGTCCATCCTGGTGATCACTTGCTTTTTATCCATGAATTATGCGGGTTGTTTAACTGTGCAGGCATCACAACCAACATTGAAGAAGAAGTTACTCTCTATATCATTGAAAGGAAGAGCTGAAGAATGGTATAAGCTGCTGAAAAATGGATAATCCATGGAATGGGAGGAAATAGTACCTCTCTTTTATTCTAAATTTTATCCTCCCATTGAGATCCATAAGGATAGGAATCTAATATATAACTTTTAGCCTCATGATGGAGAGAGTACAACTCAAGCTTGGGGGAGATTGAAGTTACTAATGCTTAAGTGTCCTATTCATGAACTTCCTAACAATATTATTATCAATAACTTTTATGCAAGGCTTTCTCTTCATGATAAAGATTTATTAGATGCTTCCTGTGCTGGATCATTCACACGTACGAAGGAAGAAGCTAAATGGGATCTCCTAGAACGTATTCAAGAGAACACTGGAGCATGGGATAATGACAAAGAAAGAAAGTCAGGTATAAACTATGATTATGAATGAATTAAATCTTTTATGGGAACTGATGACTTAGTGATATTAGTCGAGTATGGTCTTGATTCTCAAAGTATTGCCAATTGTTTTAAGGCCTTTGCCTCTTACATAGAAATACCTAAAAAGAAGTGGAATAAGTACCATGCACCTTATAAAGACGTTGTTAATCATGTTCCTGCTAGAAATACTGAAGTTTGTACTACTAATCATATTTTTCCTGAACCTTATATTAAGAAAACACATTTCCCAGCTAAGGTAAAGGAGTATTCTATGATAATTATTGCGAATAACAAAGGTATAAAGAATGCTGTGGAACCTGATGACCAAATAAACAATGAACCTATGGTAGCTATTATGAAGATCTTGTCACTAGAAATATAGAGGATGAGCACATTGTGTTCTGTGAAGACGCTTCTAATATTATCTCTCATCCTAGTAAAGCTAGAAAAGCTAGTGTCCCTGTGCTTTCTGTTAAAATTGGTGATCATTTCTATTATGGTTTATGTGATATTGGTGCTAGTTCTAGTGTTATTCCTTATGAGCTTCTGAAATTATGCATTAAATTGGTCCTTGTGAGGTTGAGGATATTGATGTGGTTATCCACCTTGCTAATAAGGAAACCATTTGCCCTATTGGTATTGTAAGGGATGTGGAAGTCCTTTGTGGTAAGATTAAGTATCCTACTGATTTTCTAGTGCTTAATTGAGCAACTAGTAAAACTTGTCCTATCATCTTTGGTAGACCTTTCTTGAACACTTGTGGAGCTATTGTAGATTGTAAAAAGGAGAAACTTTTAACTAAGTTTGATGGAGATTCTTATGAGTTTAACTTTTCCAAATTTGCCAAAGCTCCTTATGAAAATAGCTTGCCTAATGAAGATTTCAGGGTGGAACAACTTGCTTCTATTGATCCAGTTTATGACCTTGGACCTCTTTTTGATGATTGTAAGTATGCTCATTCTGATGATAAAATGGTTTATTGTGACAATTATATTGTCAACTTTATTCAAAGTGCTACTGAAAGTTATTATGAGAGAGGGAAACACGGTTTTATGCATCTCAATAATATTAAGTTTCCCCGTTTTATGTTGAAAGTTTGAAGTTGCATTTGTTTTGTCTTCCTATGCTAGTGGCTTTTTGTTTCAATAATTTGTTTTCTCATGAGTCCCCCTTGCATAGGAAGTGGGTTAGACTTAAAAGTGTTGGATATTTGCTTCTTGATGCTCTCTTTCACTTCTAATCTATATCTCCTATGTGAGCATCTTTGAAATTATTAAGCCTAACTTAAAGGAAATAAAGAAAAGTACTTCTTGGGAGATAACCTAATAGTTTTGTTGAGTCTTGGAAGTTATTACCTCAGTAATAAATGCTCCTTATCCTTTTTGTTTTGGTTTTTGTGTCAAGTTCAACTACTTTTGAGAAGTAGAGGAGTTGTGAAAAGTGGCTGTCCTGGGACAGATTTTTGTGCTGCATTGTAAAAATCCGCGAGGGAGCTCAGTACTACGCTTGGATCTGTAATTTGATGTGCTTGTTCTTTAAGTTATTATCCAACTTTCATTAGTTTTGCACTTTTTGATTTGAGCAACAGAAGTTTTTCAAAAAATCAATCTGTACCCGCTGGTCTGTCTTGACAGATTTCTTCCATCATTTGCATTTGCCTCTTATATTGATTCCCTTTCAGATTCTTTTGGGCTTTTGGAAAGGAGTTTCCACAGTAGCTTTTGTTTTGATGAATTCCAGTTGAAATGTGTACCTAGAGGTTTATTGTTTTTGCATACACTAATGTTGCCAATGAGGTTTGTGTAAGGCCTTGTATGAAAGGAATTTTTAGGAGATGGAGAAAAGGAATCTGCAAAGTTCATTTTTTGTAAAAGTGGTGAAAACAAAAGGTTCGTGAAAACCTTATCTTTTTATATTTTGATGTTTTTATCACATCTGAAAGGTTATGAGGCGAAATAGAGGAGGAAGCGGAGGCGAACGGGCCACACCATCCTAAACGCAAATGTTGGGAATATGACCTAGAAAGCGATCATGTATAATGATATTTCCCATTGTATTCATAAAGATATTAAGTAGTACTTGTATAAACATCTGTTGTGTATCATTGAATATGTGATTCGGTTTTGGAACTATGCATTCATGTTGTTTGTACTAAATATCCTTGGTCATTGAGGTTGTGCTGGACACACAACTTAGACCAATGTGAAAGTTGGCTTGACGACTCGGTTCCACTTGTCATGGGCATGGAGATGCTATTCCAACTTACACAGATTCAGCTAAAGAGTTTAGTGAGTCGGATTGACCCATATTGAGGTACAACGAACAAGTTGTCATTTGTATATCTCAATCAATGTAATCCTTAGACCTGAGGTTATTGCATAATCCGAGTTGAGGATCACCGACTTAGGTTTTGTCAAACGCTGATCCGTAACTAAGCGATTATAAAGGCAGAGTTCAGGTCGACTGAGAATCAAGCTACGTGATGTGAATAACCAAGATGGGATTTTCCCCCTCCACTTGGAGAGATATTCTCTGGGCCCTCTCGTGAGATATGATTCGGAAAGCATGGCCATGCACGACTCGGTTAAGTGTCACATCCCAAGATTTTCCAAATCTTGTAATGTAAAAATAAATGAATGAAATAAAACTTTATTTGATTTTCAGAGCCAGAAGAAAGTTTTTGAATTCAATTGGAACTTCAAACCAATTTGGATCAAATAAATTCCTAAAGAGATTTGAAAAGATAAACATTTAAATAGAGGAAATAAAATGTTTTGGAATTACTATTTTGGATCTTTTAATAAAAGATTTGATTTTCAAAAGAAAAGGTGGATTTATAAATAAAGATTATTTTATAAAGCCAAATTAAACCTTGGCCAAGCTTTTGGAAATAAAACACTTTGTTTTGATAATAGCAAAGGTTTAATTAAAATAAAATAATAAGGTTTTAATATCCAATTTTTATTTTTAATAAAAGGTTCTACCATTTTAATTAAAACCTCAAAACTTATTAAATTATTTTAAATAAGTTTTCCAAGTATTTTATATTCTCAAATGAAACCTACTGAAGTGTTTTGGTTTTGTTTTAGATTTCAAAATAAAGATTTCAATAAAACAAGTCCTATTTGAGTTAAATGAATAAGGTCTATTCATTTAATTGTTATTGGACCCAAAAATAAAATGTTATTTTATTTTATTTTAAACAAGTATTTCAAGTATCTTATATTTTCAAATAAAACCTACTGATTTAGTTTTGAAAAATATTTGGATTTCAAATAGAGATTTTATTAAAGAAACCAAACCCTATTTGATTAATAAACCATGGTCCATTTTATTTAATTAGTAAATGGAACCTAAAAAGATTTAAAATAATTTTGGACTTGGTTTATACTACTGATCAGAATCAAGTTCAAACTTTCAAAGTCTGGTGTTAGTTTGTCCTGATTTGATTGTTGAATGATATGTTTGAAATTCAAAACAGAAATTAAATTCAGAAAAAGAAAAGGATTCAGAATAGGAAAAAAATGAAGTTAGGCCGACCCAACCCAGCAGCCCACTAAGGCCCAGCAAACCAGCCCAGTTTTCCTCCCCGAAGAAAACGATTCGCACTTAATGTCGACCCTTGAGAGAAGATGGTAGTGGACCTTCCTCGCTCCTTCCCCACCGACTAGGCCCACTCTTTCTGTTCATCGTCCACACCCCGCTAATTTCTCTCGCCGTTTCCTGCCTTAGCGCCGTGATCAATTAAATCCTCTTGTGGCGCTATTACTCGCTTTGACCATGCTCGATAAAACGCCAACGCCTTCTCCTCCTTTCCCCTCTGTCACCACACCTCGACTCGCCCTCAGGCTGCTGAATTTGGCCAGAGACCATCCTCTGCTCTGACGAGGTTCTGTGTCGATTCCGGCCAAGTGTCACCACCCCTAGCCTCCCTGAGCACCCTAGCAGCTTCCCCACTCCCAGACACATCTCCCAGTACTTTTCGTTCGACCGCGGGCGCCCCAGAACGTCGGCTACGACAAACTCTGAACGACGCTGCCGTCTGCAACCTCTCCGACGACCTCCCCTGGTAAACGCTGACCGCCCCGAGCCTCCTCGTTCACGCTCCCTCACTCGCCTCAGTCTTGCGCAACTAACCCTGATCCCTGTTTGTCTTTTCGTGACCAGTAGCCTCATCTTCAACCTCGACCGCGTGCAACAGCCGCCAGACCTAACTCCGGCAAGGAATTCCTCCATCCTGGCGCCTTGTCAAGCCAGCAGTACCTTGAGCTTCCCTAGACTTGGCAATTCTGGTGAGCATCTTCCCTACTCTCGCTTCTGTTCTCGCCGTTCGCCCGTGAGCGCACATGCTTGCCACCATCGTCGCCGCCATTCTTAGCGAGCGATAGCAACCATTTGTTTTAGATCGGAGGCAGATTAGATCATAAACTTCGAAAGTGCATGCGGTCGATTAAATGCGATGCAACTTGATCTAACGGCCTACAGCCCGCAATCCACCCGAACCGGTACCGTCCAGTTAAAACACGACGCGTGGCCAGTATTAGGTTTAAAAACAGATTTGAAATCTGATTGAGATATGATTTTCAAACCCTTGTAACTTTGGATCCACACGTCCAAAAATTACAAATTTTATGTCGTTGGATTCAGGAGAGCAAGACCTAGCCAACCATGCCCTTGGTTTAGCAAATAGTATCTGTTAGTTTGCTTGTTTTTGCAGATTCATTTATGTGCTTGTTTAGATTAGAAAAATTGTTTAAAAATGATTTTAGGGTTAAAACCTTTGCAAAATGGTTTGTTGTCAACTCACTGACCCTAGGAACCAACCCATAGCTTGAAAAATGAAATTGGTAATGTCTAGGAGGGATTAATGGATTTAGCCCATTTCTAGCCATTTAAAAATAATGGTTTTTGTTATGAAATGATTTTGAGTAAAAACTTTGGCAAAATACTTTGGATCAAACCTACTGACCCAAAACACCAAGTTTTGCAAACTAGCAACTCATTTGGTGAAAAACTTAAAAGTTTTGTTTTGATAAAAACATTTTTCACCACATAAAATGATGAATGAATTTTAAAATGGTTTTGGGGTAAAACCCTTTTGCAATTGACTTTCCATTTTGGTGAATGACCAATTTGGAACTTACAAAGATTAGAAGCCTAGTGGAGACCATCCTTGCAATAGAACCATCCTTTGCATGCTTATGCATGACTTAGATTCCATTACTTTGTGTGTGAAAAATTGTTTGTTTGACTTTGGTTTGGAATGTGAGTTGAATTTGTGTTTGCTTGATTGACTTGTAGCGAAGTGTGAGACTAGCAAGATCAAGGAGTGAACCACCATTCCCTACCAAAAGGCAAGTTACACTATCATCTAAAGTCCTACTATTTTCATTATACTTAGTGGATCTTGAAAACATGCATGAAAATAATTTTATACTTATGCTATGCTAAATCCTATTAGGATACCCTATACATTCCTTAGAGAAAACATTGTAGTTGTACATGCTTAGCCATGCTTTATTGGGAAAAGAGATACATGTTGAGATTTTACAAAGTTGAGAAAAGGACTTGTGTTTTATATAATAAAACAAGGACTCAATGAACCACCTAGGTGGAGGATACTTTAAGTTTTGGAGAAGGTGGCAACAAAAGGAACCATGTCTATGGTGATCTCTTTGTGTTGTGCTCCAAAAGAAAACCCGCCTAGGAAACTTAGAGATTGAACATGTTTCTCAAATTGTGGCTTTAATGCTGACCACATCTTTGTTGTATGGCTACGGCTTAGTCAGCTACATTGGGAAGACCCATGCATTGTCTTCAGATTCTTTGGACATGGGGATCTGGAATGCTTCATGGTCTTGAAGACAAGCTAGCAATGATGTATGGGAGGACCCTTTGGAAGACTTCGTCACATTCTAAATCTGCCGATTACTCCATCTTGGTGAGCACTAATCCGATGAGGCCTTTGGTGGCAAAGGATGGGATTGTGACATGTGGGTAAAGTGTACTCCTTCTGCAGAAGATAATAAAATCTAAGTACTTAGCCGTGTCCCCGGTTATGGACAATACTGAGCAACTAAAGTTTGAACTATGGGAGATCTCGACATTCCAACTTCTAAAATAAAAACTTGATGCCCTTGAGTGTCTACCAAGGAATTCAAAGAGATTTTATAAAACTTGATGCACTTGGGGGTTACCAAGGTGCTCAAGAGATTTTGATGAAAACATGAACACTTGGGGTTACCAAGGAACTCATGAGATTTTATAAAACTTGATGCACTTGGGGTTACCAAGGAGCTCAAGAGATTTTGACATGGACTTGAACACTTGAGTGTCTACCAAGGAGTTCAAGGGATTCTTGGAAAAGAGATTTGACAAAGGACCAAAACCATTTTGAAAAGATAGGATAAAATATTGCTTTATGCAAATGAGCCTAAAACTCTACTTAGCCAAATATGCATGTATTGATAGGATCCACTCATCTTATATATAGAAGCGAAGCTTGCCAATACAATTCAAATGTATTGACCCTTGTGGCTGTAACTTGTAATGTTGCAGGTTTGATTGATTTTTTAGTGAAGATTGATTGATTAGGATTACAAAGTCTACAACCAGCATTTGCTTGTGGCACTTTGAAGATGAAGGACCCCATGACTATAGTTATTCCGCTGCAATGTAATGTAATAGTCAAATGAGCTATGTATTGATGTAATAAAATTATGTTATTCCTGGTTATAAAGTTATATTATGACCTTTGTTTCTTGATATTACATCTAAGCATGGATGCTAGCTATTGATCCAGGGACTAGCATTGTAAACACAGGGGACTCTGCCTTATTGGAAGGTCACTCCCTCTACATTAAGTGTTAACCGAGGCGATCGACTAAGAGTTAGTCGGGCGAATAGCTTATCTCGGATCAAGAAGAGAGTCGGACTATTTAAGGGATGACATATATTCGCCTATAGTCTGACAAGGTATATCGTGAGGCAAAAGGGACTCGGACGCAAGTCACATTGGAAAGGCAAGTCGTCATGACTCTTTGGTACTTAGAGTCGGCATGTTACGCTAAGAGCGCTCTGAGCTAATCGATTGTGAGTCGGACTCCAATCGTTTCCGAGTAGCCATGAGCCTGCCAGGTCACACACTTAAGAGCGGGAGCAAGTTTGGATTGGATCTGAACTGGAAATCTGGTTGGGTTGGACCCGAGCCTGATTTGGACTGAGTCAGTGAGTCGGACTCACAAGGACTAATATTATATGGGCTTTTAGTGAATGGGTAAATGGCAGAGCCCACGTTCACTCCCTATATATAGTGGAGCACCGTAACCCAGAAAGGTTAATCATTGATCAGTTAGGTCATTCCATGTGTTGGAAACCCTAGCTCCACAATAGTCCTGCCGTCGTACCGAACCTAGCAGTTCGCCGCCGGTGCTCCTCCTTGCACGTGTGGATACCAGCAGAGGTGTTGTACGATCAGCACCAGGATGATCGGATCGCAAAGGACTGCACTGAATCAACTGACGCGCTTCATCAGTAATCCGCAACTGCGCGTCTAGTGGTAAACCTCGTGGCCTTCTACCTCAGCTGGATCTTGGTATCACCATGTTAGAGGAATTTTTTTGTTTTATCTCCGCGTGGCCCAATAGTGGTATCAGAGCGATAGTTTCTGGTTTTAGGCTCGAGATCTCACATATGTGAAATGTGGTAGGCTGTAGATGAGATCTATATGATATTTTGGTGGTCGATCTATGAGATAGATCAGTTTTATACGAGGTTGATTGGATCAACTGTACTCGGAGAATGGTAGATCTGATTTCCGTGATCATACTGCTGAGGTCGTGGAACGACATACCCCTACCGGTCGACTTCCGCCCTCGGGATAGACTGTGACACGTAAATCCAGAGGCGGTGATCGGGACCGCCGGCTTCGCCCTGTCGTAGCGCCTTAGATGTCATTGCGAGTTTCACAGTGCCGGTAAAAATTGTATCTATGCATAACATGTTTTTTGCAGGAAGTTGTAAATGGTATGGTTCTTGTGCATGTGATGTATGTGTGTAATCCATACATGATCTGCGAATCACGGTTTTTGTCAGCCAGCTGGAGCCTAGGTGCTTTCATATTATTGTATAATGACCTTCGTGTCGGATTCTCCATGTAATTTACTTTACTAAGCTAGTGTAGCTGTTTGGAGAGCCAGGATGGCAAGCAAGGCGATGTACATGCTGGCGACATGGAGTAAGACGGCAAGTGGCAAGAGTTGGCACGAGTCGGATTACGGGATTTGTGGAGATGGAGATCGCCATGAAGAGAGCCATACCATTTCACATTATGATTATTTTATTATGTGTTATTGTTATGTCTCTGTTTTACCTCTGTTAGATAGTTGGTAAAATTTAATCCCTCAAAGAAGGCCTAGTCGGTTTTCCCGCCAGTGTTTGCACCATCACAAGTCGGACATTTTTGGTAGTGGGCTCATAAAATTGAGGTGCTGCCAATTCTTTCCAACTAGGTGGGTTGGAGTCGGACTCTTACTGCGGAAACACTCGGTAAGCTAGACGGGTCTATCACAACGGTTGTGGGGCTCAGAAAAAGTCGGATGGAAGCCGGGGCATGTGATGCCACCCGTCCAACAGGAGTCGTATGAGATACGATTGACAAGGAGTTGTCTACCTAGATCACTTGGCGGCTAGCGGTGATGCTAAAGGTCACTAGCCGAATTGCTTATTTAGGATTCTGAATCACTAAGCAACCATCAGAGGGGTGTTGGTTCTAGTGGGCGCATAAAATATTAAAGTGTTTAATATGCTTGCTCTTTTATGAATACATGTCTTAAGTGTTTTGCATATTTTCTGTTGTAGATCATGGCACCAAGTAGCAGCCACTCTCAGATATCCGGTTTTGCGTTGAGAACCATTCTTGAGAAAGATAAACTGAACGACACTAATTTTACCAACTGGTATCGAAATCTGAGAATTGTTCTCAAACAACAAAAGAAGGACCATGTAAGTAGACAACCCACTTCAGATGAGCGAATGAGAATGTGAGTCGCTACCACCAATACCTACCGTCGGGCTAAGGATGAGTCCACGGATATTAGTTGTCTTATGCTTTCTCACATGGGCTTGCAAAAGCACTTGAGAATGTTGAGGCCTACGATATGATCGAAAGCCTCAAAAGTATGTTCTAGGCTCGGTAGGCCGAGAGGTATCAAATCTCTCGGGCTTTGCTGAGTTGCAAACAAGGATGGTGATCACTTGAGTCGCATGTGATCAAAATGGTTGATTCGTGCAGTCTCTAGAGGCTTGGCTACCCCATAAGCGAAGAGTTTGCTATGGATATAATTCTGAACTCTCTTCCTAGTGCATATGGGCGGTTCATTTGAACTACCACATGCATGGTATGGATAAAGCTCACTAAATTGCATGGGATGCTCAAGCAAGCGAGGCGGATCTCAAGAAGGCGCCCGATCAAGTGTTGATGGTGCAGAATAAGGCTAAGTTCAAGAAGAGTTCTTGGACTAAGAAGAAGGCTAAGTCGGGAGAAGCGGGCTGGGACCCGGTCCCAAGCACTTCCTCGAGGACTAAACCATCTCCTTGATCGGATCCACTTGCTTCTCGCAAGGCGGATGGCCCTGGAAGAGGCTGCAACAAGTACTTGGCCAACAAAGCCAAGAGTGGAGGTATGACTTCCGACTCAGGTACACTTGTTTGCAATGTTATAGACATATATCTTGCTGATGCACCTAATAGTTCTTGGGTATATGATACCGGGTCAGTTATTCACATCTGCAACTCATTGCAGGGGCTGGTAAGAACTAGGATCATAGCAAGAGGCGAGGTTGATATTTGAGTCGGCAACAAAGCAAGAGTTGCTGCATTGGAAGTCGGCACGATGCAACTTCATTTACCTTCCGGATTCATTATGGAACTGAATAATTGTTATTATGTTCCAGTGCTCAGTCGAAACATTATTTCTGCTTCATGTTTGATGAGGCAAGGCTATGAGTCGAATATCAAGAATAATGGTTGTTATTTGTATTTGAATGATATGTTTCACGGCTTTGCACCCGTCCAGGAAGGGTTATTTATTTTGAATCTTGATGGTGAGTCGGTTTATAACATAAATGTTAAAAGGTTGAAACCAAATGATCTGAATATGACTTACTTTTGGCACTGTCGACTAGGTCATATAAGTTGGAAACACATGAAGAAGCTCCATGATGATGGACTCCTAACTTTGTTCGACTTGGAGTCGTTCGAGACATGCGAATCTTGCCTACTCAGCAAAATGACCAAGACACCTTTTGCAAAGAGTTGCGAAAGGGCGTCCGACTTGTTGGGACTAGTACATAGTGATGTATGTGGACCAATGAGCACGACATCCAGGGGTGGTTATGAGTACTTTATTACCTTCATTGATGATTTGAGTAGGTATGGATATATCTACTTGATGAAACATAAGTCAGAAGCCTTTAAAAAGTTCAAAGAATTCCAGAATGAAGCACATAATCAACTCGGCAAGAAAATAAAGTTTCTTCGGTCGGACCAAGGAGGCGAGTACATGAGCCATGAGTTTGATGACCATCTGAAAAGTTGTGGAATAGTTCCTCAACTTACTCCGCCAGGAATGCCACAAAGGAATGGTGTTTCGGAAAGGCGGAATCGGACCTTGTTGGACATGGTACGGTCAATGATGAGTCGGACAGATCTTCCTTTATCATTTTGGGGTTATTGTCTAGAAACAACGGCGTTCACACTAAAAAGAGTACCATCAAAATCGGTAGAGAAGACACCGCATGAGATGTGAACAGGCAAAAATCTGAGTTTGTCTTTTCTTAAGATTTGGGGTTGTGAAGCATTTGTCAAGCGACTATAGTCGGACAAGCTTACAGCCAAGTCGGATAAGTGTATTTTAATTAGGGTATCAGAAACCTTGGGTTACTACTTCTACAACCGAGAAGAGGGCAAAGTGTTTGTCGCTCGGAACGGTGTCTTCCTTGAGAAAGAGTTTGTCAGTCGGGGAGTAAGTGGGAGCACGGTGCAGCTCGAAGAAATTCGAGAGGAACCGACTTGAAGCGATTCGACAAAAACCTTGGAGGTTGAGCCGGTCATGGCGGTGAGCGGCGGCACATACTACGAAGATCGGCAAGATTACGAAGTGTTAAGTGATGTATTCTTGTTAGGCGGTGATGAGCGGCAAATTATTGGGCGATGGTGGGATCTGATTCCGAGTCATGGCTTGGAGCCATGAGATCTGAGTTAAAGTCCATGGATGAAAATCAAGTTTGGAACTTGGTTGATCTACCAGACGGTGCAAGACCCGTCGAGTGCAAATGGGTCTTTAAGAAGAAAATTGATATGGATGGAAATGTTTCCGTCTATAAAGCACACCTTGTCGCGGAGGGGTTCCGACAAGTTCAACGAGTTGATTACGACGAGACTTTCTCGCCCGTAGTGATGCTTAAATCAGTTCAGATCATGTTAGCTATAGCAGCCTATTTCGACTATGAGATATGGCAGATGGATGTCAAAACGACTTTCTTTAATGGGAATTTAACCGAGGACGTGTATATGATACAGCCCGAGGGTTTTGTTGATCCGGCTAATGCTGACAAGGTGTGCAAACTTCAGAAATCCATTTATGGGTTGAAGCAAGCATCTCGGAGTTGGAATATTCGCTTTGATGAGGTAGTCAAATCGTTTGGCTTCATCAAGAGTGATCATGATTCTTGTTTATACAAGAAGTTTAGTAGAACAAAGTAAACTTTCTAATCTTATATGTTGATGACATATTACTGATTGGAAATGATGTCCAGATGTTGCAAGAAACCAAGGAATCATTTGAAAGGAGTTTCTCAATGAAAGACTTGGGTGAGGCAACATACATCCTCGGAATCCGGATCTATAGAGATAGATCAAGAAGGCTCGTTGGATTGAGTCAGAGTACTTATTTGGACAAAGTGTTGAAGAAGTTCAACATGGAATCGTCTAAGAAGGGGTTCTTACCGATGTCCCATGGTGTAGAACTTACCAAGACTCAGTGTCCTTCGACAACTGATGAGCAAAGTCGGATGAGTGCGATTCCGTATGCTTCTGATCGGATCCATCATGTATGCCATGATTTGTACTAGGTCGGATGTTTCATATGATCTAAGTGTTGAGAAGATACGGCTGATCCTAGAGAAATCCACTAGACAACGGCTAAAAATATCCTAAAGTACTTGAGAAGGACTAAGGATATGTTTTTGGTTTATGGTGGTGAAGATGAACTCAGTGTAAAGGGTTACATGGATGCGAGTTATCTTACCGACTCTGATGATTCTCGTTCGCAATTCGGATACGTGTTTATTATAAACAGAGGTGTTGTGAGCTAGAAGAGTTCCAAGCAAGAGACTGTGTCTGCATCTACAACAGAGGCTGAGTATATTGCCACCTCAGAGACAACAAAGGAAGCTGTTTGGATGAGGAATTTCCTCATGGATCTTGGTGTGGTTCAGGGCTCGTACAATCCATTAGACGTGTATTGTGACAACAATGGTGCTATTGCTCAAGCCAAGGAACCTAGACAACACCAGAAGAACAAGCACATACTCATGCGGTACCACCTGATTAGCGGTTAAGTGGATCGAGGTGATATCAAGTTATGCAAGGTACACACGGATGCAAATATTGCGGATCCACTGACAAAGCCGTTACCACAGCCGAAGCATGAGGCGCACCTGAGAGCCATGGGTATTAGATGCTTAGACATGTGATGTCAGAAGATTGACTTTAGTGCAAGTGGGAGACTGTTGGGAATATGCCCTAGAGGCAATCATATATGATGATATTTCCCATTGTATTCATAAAGATATTAAGTAGTCCTTGTATAAACATCTGATGTGTATCATTGAATATGTGATTTGGTTGTGGAACTATGCATTCATGTTGTTTGTACTAAATATCCTTGGTCATTGAGGTTATGCTGGACACACAACTTAGACCAATGTGAAAGTTGGCTTGATGACTCGGTTCCACTTGTCATGGGCATGGAGATGCTATTCCAACTTACCAGATTGACTAAAGAGTTTAGCGAGTCGGATTGACCCATATTGAGGTACAACGGACAAGTTGTCATTTGTATATCTCAATCAATGTAATCCTTATACCTGAGGTTATTGCATAATCCGAGTTGAGGATCACCGACTTAGGTTTACATCAACGCTGATCCGTAATGGCGGGCGATTATAAAGGCGAGTTAAGGTTAAATGAGAATCAAGCTGCGTGATGTGAATAACCAAGATGGGATTTTGCCCTCCACTTGGAGAGATATTCTGGCCCTCTCGTGAGATATGATTGAAAGCATGGCCATGCATGACTCGGTTAAGTGTTAAGCAGGCGATCGACTAAAGTTAGTCGGGTGAATCACTTATCTCGGATCGAGAAGAAGTCGGACTATTTAAGGGATGACATATATTTGCCTATAGTCGACAAGGTATATCGTGAGGCAAAGGGACTTGGGCGCAAGTCACATTGGAAAACCAAGTCGTCATGACTCTTTGGTACTTGGAATTGACGCGTTACGCTAGGAGCTGCGGCGATCGATCGTGAGTCAGACTCCAATCGTGTCCGAGTAGCCATGAGCCTGCCAGGTCACACACGTAAGAGCGGGAGCAAGTTCGGATTGGATCTGAACTGGAAATCTGGTTGGGTTGGACCCGAGCCTGATTTGGACTGAGTCAGTGAGTCGGACTCACATGGACTAATATTATATGGGCTTTAGTGAATGGGCCACGCGAGCAGAGCTCACATTCACTCCCTATATATAGTGGAGCACCATAACCCAGAAAGGTTAATCGTTGATCGGTTAGGTCATTCCATGTGTTGGAAACCCTAGCTCCACAACAGTCGTGCCGTCGTACCGAACCTAGCAGTTCGCCGCCGGTGCTCCTCCTTGCACGTGTGGATACCAGCAGAGGTGCTATACGATCATCACCAGGACAATCGGATCACAAAGGACTGCACTGCATCAACTGACGGGCTTCATCAGTAATCCGCAACTGCGTGTCTAGTGGTAAACCTCGTGGCCTTCTACCTCAGCTGGATCTTGGGATCACAACGTTAGAGGAATTTTTTTGTTTTATCTCCGCGTGGCCCAACACGGGCCCCAACTGGTCATTCCTAGAGGGGGTGTGAGCCCCCTAGAGTCCGTCTCGGCCTCGTTTTCGCATAATACCTTCCTTATGCATTGAAACTTCTTAATATATAACCCCCCGGATCCCCCGAGGTTCGTATATCGTGTTCTCATCGTGTTTTCATTTCGATTTATTTCTGTCAGGAAATCTTCTCAAGTTTATAGCATCATGGTCTCCGCCAATGACAAAGGCAAGAAGCCCGTGGAAGATGATCATCAAAACCCCGAGGAGGAGGAGGAGATCTTGGTTGAGGATGAAGAATACATGAAGGAGGAAGAGCATCCGGACACCCGCGCTACCGTTGCAAGCATTGGAGTGGTGGCAAACACTACCAAGCTTAGGAGGACAACACAAATGTCTATGGGAGGGAAACCTCCGCGCCATTGCCTCGCTCCGCGGTCACTTCCTCCACGTACCAAGAATCCCTTCCATACTCTCTTAATTGAGAGACATTATCAGAAGGTGCCACAAGGGAATTTTCCCTCTGTTTGGGATCTGCCTCATTCTAACCATGCAGGGAAGGAACATATTAAGAAGGAAGAGTGGGGAAAGAATAACAAGGACTGGGATTCTCGGTCCGACATGATCATGAACCGTATTGAGCATAATTCGGATTTGATTCGTACTCTAACCTTCGATATTGAGGATTTGAGGGAACTTATTGAAGATCTTATCAAGAGAACACCGCCACCTAAGGAGTAATTCATCATCAGGTTTGGCATCCCCTTGGCTTGTTCCAAGCTTGGGGAATCTGTGATATCTAACATTATCTTTTATATTTTACCTTTTTAGTAGATTCATATCCTGGGTAGAGAAGTTATCTTATAGGTTGGTATGCATTGTGGAAGTATCTCTCCTTTAGTTGGTTATCTATGTATCCCTTGGTGTGAGTGCCTTTATGGAATATTAATGAGAAGTCTCATATTTTAATTTTTGCACTTCTTATTTTAGTTTGCAATCTCTATTATATGATCGATCTTGTTGATCAGTATTGGTATCACTTTGGGAGCATCAAGTAGATCTAAATTGGTTTTGGCAAACCAAGCTCTGGTCAGTAGCAACACTTTTTGAGGTTTGAAAGGAAAAGTGAAAAAACTTGCAGGTATTTTGTATCATTTATTTTCTTTCTTGATTGGCTCATAAGCTTAGTATTCTTTATTTAAGATCTTTTGTGTCTTCGAGGAAGATTGCAAGTTTGGCTTATTACTTGTATGTTTTCTTGTTTCTTTCGACTCTTTTGCTTGCTACCCAGCCTTGCTAGCCAAAAAACCTGTTTTGAGAAGGCATACTTCTCATGCATCCAACTCCTTTAAACCAACACCCGTGCCTTTTGTGTCCACCATATCTACCTATTAGCATTATTGCTATTCCAAGAAAATTCTCAAGCTTCATATATCTTTCAAATTAGAAACTATTTTGTTATGAGAAAACTAGTTAGTAAAGCTCTCACGAACTTGATGGCACACCTTATTTTCTTGCCCCTAACAAACTTGAACCATTGTGTCATCAAAGTTGTATATGCTTGCACCTATACATTGGAATTAGCAGAACCGTGTTGTCACGGGGAACGCTTTTAACATTGCACTTATGTATTATACATAGTTGATATCATGCTCTTTTGTTTGCAGATATTGTCGGTGTGAAATAAAAGGGGAGCTTGTAAGTCCATGGAGTTATGTATGTGTGTTGGAGAAACGCATGGGACGCTAGCCTAAGCCATGCCTAATCATGGTGGAAACTTGCAGCATAACCATAGTGAGCAATATGTGAAGCATCCTCAATAAAAACCTATGCAAATAGCAAATAAAAGATCATTTGAGATGCTCCATCTTCTTGCCTTGTCATTTTAATTATGGGATAGCTCTGTATCATGTGCAAGGGTACCCGTTGGCGGTTCTTTATGATACACATGTACTTCAATGACAAGAACTTACGGTAACTAAAGTTGAGTAGCATGAGGAGCCCTCCTACTCAAGGGACATGAGATTGCCAACTTATATTTAAAACATATACTCCAACTTTGTTCACTTTAAACCTAATCACCTAAAGATGCTTATGATAGGGGAAATGAGAGCTCAAAGCTAGTAAGTACCATAATCTTTTGGAAGCTCTTTATGAACTTGAAATCCCTGCTTCCCTCTATGAAGGGCCTTTCTCCTATTTCTAAGTTGAGTCAGTAAACCGACTTCCTCTCTATCTCTAGCAAGCATTTGAGTTGTTGTGTTTCAAGTATTCATATGATGATTTATTCAATCATGTTCTTCATATTCCTTGTTTGCACAAGACTCTTATCTAGATGAGTATTACTTTGAAAGACATTATTGGGAAAACCTTTTATTGAGCAAAGTGTACTCCTGTTGTAAACTTCTGCAAAAGCTTTAATTGAAAACTGTTTGCCAACTGTTCTCTGACCAAGAACAAAGTTTGCCAATCCCAATTATGATTTATCTTTATGCATTTCTATTGTTAATGCTATACTTGTTGCAAGCTAAGTCATGTAATGGTGAGTTGCTTTCTTCTATGAATTGTGTATTGGTAAGTGTGATGCTTCTTGTCCGTATTATTTTATCGACACTTCACTCCATAAACCTGTGGACATGTTTACTGAGCTCAGTTTTTGCTTGGGGACAAGCGAAGGTCTAAGCTTGGGGGAGTTTATACGTCCAATTTGCATCACCATTCTATATCATAATTTGCCTCTATTTATTGATATATTTCATATTAATAGGTGATACTTATGTCTTTTCATCTGTTTTTGCATGTTGGATGATTCTTGGAGGATGAACTGCCGGAGACAGGATTCTGATGGAAAAAGAGGTGTTTTGATGCAATTTCACGAAGATTAGAAAAATACCAGAAAAACTATGGAAAATCCTATATTCCCAGAAGACGAAGTATGCCAGAAGGGGAGGCGGAGTTTGGCCACAGGGGGCCCACACCCCCCAGGCGCGGGCCACCCTACGCCGCGCCTATAGGGGTGTGGCCCACATGACCCACCTCTAGCTCCGCCCTCTCGCCTATATCTTCTCCTCGAAACCCTAATACACGGGGAGCGACCATAGAAATATTCTGCCGCCTCTACGGGGTGGAAAACACCGAGAGAGAAAGAGCTCTCCGGCAGACAGATTTCTGCCGGGGAAATTCCTTCCCAGAGAGGGGATATCGTTGCCATCAACACCATCATCAAGCTAGACTTCATCGGGATCATCATCATCCACACCATCATCTCCACCAGCACCATCATCACCACTCCATCCCGCTGTAACAATTGTGTTGAATCTTGCATAATTCTTAGGGGAAACTTTCCCGGCGTTGATTACTATTGTAGTTGATGCTTATGAGTGGAACCATTGGATTATTTTTATGTTCAGATTGTTATCCATCACCATATCATCTTTGATCTTGATCCATATGATGTCTCATGAGTAGTTCGTTTAGTTCTTGAGGACATGGGAGAAGTCATGTTGTTAGTAGTGGAGTTATGTTGAGATATTATTCAATGGTTTAGTATTTAAGTTGTGGTGCTATTCTTCTAGTGGTGTCATATGAACGTCTACTACATGATACTTCACCATTTATGGGCCTAGGGGAATGCATTGTGTATTTGGCTACTAATTGTGGGGTTCTTGGGACAAAACATGAACCCCGTTAGGAAACCATTGCACAAGGGAGTGTAGGATCTCAAAGTTTAAGGCGTAGTTAGGTTTATATCTTAATTGCTTTCTTGTAGGTGCATATGATTGCTAGTGTTTTAATCACTATTATGTATTAGTCCAAGTAAGGTCGGTACATTAGCACAAGTTCACCCACATAACACTTATGAAACCAAAGAAGACTACTCAGTTGTATGAAGCGAAAGCACTTGACAGTATTCCCATGTGTCCTCGAGAATGTTTGGTCCTCATTAGTATTTCCACCGCCTTGTCCTATTCTAAGAAAGGATTAGGCCACTTACAATTATTTGCTATTTTACTTTCTTGCACTTTATTTCCTTGCTTTATCAGAAAACCCCTAAAAATCCGTTTGCTAAGTATTTACAGAGAAATCTTGATCCAGGACCACTAGTCAACACCTTATTCTCCTCGTTGGGATCGACACTCCTATTTATCAAAAGTACTACGATACACCCCTATACTTGTGGGTCATCAACCCATACTAAGACACATAAGCGTCGGTTAAGCCCTACCCAAACTGGGTATTATAGTTGTCTGT
This sequence comes from Avena insularis, assembly GCA_023614405.1. Classification (NCBI taxonomy): domain Eukaryota; kingdom Viridiplantae; phylum Streptophyta; class Magnoliopsida; order Poales; family Poaceae; genus Avena; species Avena insularis. The sequence goes on from JAJUPC010000279.1 coordinate 345,877, forward strand.
AGAATTGGAATGGTATCGCATCCGAACCCAACCATCAGTTTTTATCAAAGTCAGGGCTCATACTTCAATCAGTATCAGCTTCATCTCATTATGTTCCATAACACATGTCAAAACATTTCAATAGAATGACTCATCATTTCAAGGTTTTCATAATCATTTTCTCCAAGTGTTACCATCTATAGTGATCAAGATTAGTTTAGCACTAGCATCTATCCATGAGGGTGTCACTATTTGATGGGTACTAAGCAAGTTTAACTATCTACACCTAGTTCTATACTCTTGAGGGCATCTTTTCTATTTTTCCACTGATCACCAATTAATTAACTACTTGAGTAACTTTAGTAAAAGGGAGAAAAGATAAGACTTGCAAGTAAAACTGGGAAGTGGTATAATCAAAGTGGTATCACAATTGCTAGCATGGTTTGGTTTAGCTTGCATAGAATAGCTTGCATAATTTAGCTTGCCTTGGTTGGTAAGGTGGTCATAGTTCTCTTCGTTTTCTTCGTAAAATTCTTCCTCCTCATAGCCCGGATTGTTACTAGCATCTATAAATAAATACGAGGTACACAATCATCAAACAATACTTAACTATTTCTATTTAACACGCCAAGAGTCACACTATATGATCTAGCATCATCTCTACCATTACTAGGAAAGGGTGACAAGATTTTATTTATCTTATTTTAGAAAAGTAATTTCTACTCCTTGAAAAGTTACTTAAGATTTAATATTCTCCAATAAAATATGGGATCATACTGAAACATGTCATCGCCACATATTCCAATACTTGGAGAATGTGATTTAAAGTGATTGGCCTAAATTACAAAGTTTAACAATGCCATTTAATAATATTTATGTAACTAGAAATGACTATAAACTCATTCTTTAATTTTGGTCCAGGACTACTGCATGTAAAATTATATATTTTTATATATTCAGATATATCATGCCCAATGTGATTTTTTAGAGTTGGAATTAACTCAAAAGCATTTATGGTTAATTTTAGAAAAATGTTTGAAGTGGTAAAAGCTACTGTCTTGTTATTTTTACTATGGGTGATCTATAATTTCAAACTGTTTGAATCCAACGGGAGTGATAAAAGCATTTATGGATTTTGACTTAAAATGAAAAATCTAAGTTTGAATCTGTGGGCTCGTGCGGGAATGCTAACGGGCTGGCCCAACTTCATGATCTTGTGTGCAGGCTTCACCGGGCTTGGTCCCATACGTCAGCGGCTCATCTAATGCGAAGAGGTATCCTTCAATCTAGGCCGCACGATTAGAGCGCGATCGACGGCTCCGCGTCGTTGTCTCTATCGTACGGGGCACGCGAGAAACTAACCCTAGCGCTATGGCGGGGGTCGGCGGGGGCTTACCAGGGCTCCATATAGGTCCGATGAAGTGGGCGAACAAGCGAGTCAATGACGGCGGTTCGACTGGTGGTCACGGCAGCTCCTGGGGCGGCTCCTAGCGCTGGTTCCTCTTCTCCACTGCAGCGACGGGCTCCGGTGAAATTCCGTTGATGTGGTGCTCTCCTTGCTCCAGGGACGTGTCAGAGAGATTGCTGGATGGGAGGGGAGTGGAATGGTGTGTGTTTTGAGGCAGGGGAGGGCTCTATTTATACACTCGCGAGAGGGGCAGTGCGGCATGGTTCGAGCTCGTCGGCGGCGTGAATTCTGAGGAAGCTATCGGCGTGGGCGGCGTGCTGACAGCGGTGCTTTAGAAGCGTCGTCATGCACAGTGTACGAGGCGCGATCTCAGTCGGTTGGGAACATCCATGCTCTGCCCGATTACCGTTTGGCATTCGTCATGGCGTCACGATGGTCCGCGAACAGCGAGTCAAACGATCATGTCTGGAAGATTGTTGGCGTCGCGACGAACTTATTGGCACAAGGAGAGAGCGAGGCGCGTCTTGGTCGCCCGGGGTTGCTCGGCTCTCTGGAGCGGCGATCGGCATGGTCGAGTGTTAAATGGGCGCGGCTATGCTGGCATCTCCGCGGGCGGTGGTTGGTCGGGGCATGCACAAGCAAAGGCGGTGAGGTCACGGCTACCTCCTAGACATCGTGGGCGAGGGCGACGCAGCGTGTGGCAGTGTGTCCGCGTCGGGGTGACATGGGTGAGCTGGTGCAATTCTCTTTGGTCACAATGGCGAGTGAGATGATCTCAAATGCATGGGATGGTACTGGGGTGAGTTAAGGGCACGTAGTGGAGGCTCGGTGAGGTCACAAGATGATCACAAGATTGATCAAAACAGTGAATAGTTGGTAAAGTTGTACTATGATCACCAAATGTTTGATTAAATGGCCGCAAGAACTAAACCTTTGAATTTTCCAAATCTTTTTGGTGGGGGTGCTGGTCATAAGCTTGGTAGTCTCTGGGTGCAAGGGTTTGCTAAGTGGTGATGGTTTTGATGGTTTTCCAAAAATGACTATCTTGATGCATAAGATAGATTCAATTTTGAATTGCCCCCAAATGGATTTGAAAATGTTTTTGCAAGGTTTGAAAGCTCACTTGGGTTCAGTGTCACTTGGTATAGCAAGGGGAGAAAAGAAATGGAATTGTTTCTGTTTGAAATCATTTGCTAGAGATGCTCAAAGTGAGCTAAGTGTTATTTTTTGCAACAATGACCATTAGGTCACATGCTTCACATATTGATTTTCTTTTGTTTTGATCTGGTTTGGATTTGACCTAGATGATATGGTTTTGATATTTAAACCAATTTTCATCATTTACAACAAACACACATGGCATTGCAAGAATTCATACACATTCATAAACACATGCATTATTATGGTTTTTAATATTAAAACCTTTTGTTAACCTAATTTTGGTTGATTAGAAATTGATATCCTCATTAATATTTTTGAGATGTTACAGTAAAGAATGACAACTACTTTATAGTCTCAATAAGTGCTATCATCCTTTCGTCTACCAACAAGTAATCCCCTTCATCAAGTCCCCAGTGAGGCAAATATTGAGTGGTGCGCTTCACCCAACATTAAGATGAAGACAATTAACACAGGCACATAATGAACAATATCACATAATAATCTTTATCTCAATTCAATCATATACTAGGGTTTCTCCATCTCCCCAAGAACAAAGGAAACCACTCACACATGAAGGCAATCAACATCATGGATAGAATATGGATGAAGTATGATGATACAATTGAGAACAAGTGCAAATCCAAGATTCAATCTAGAATTACAACAAGTAACCAAAGGGGATCGGTGATGGAGACGTTGTTGATGAAGATGGCGATGTAGATCGATGTGGAGGCCTTCAAGATCCTAGTCCCTTCTCCTCTTATGTGGTGGTAATGGTGTAGATCTGATTGGAGGTGTCTATGGCGGTAGCACGACGGTAGGGCACTGCCGCGGTGGAGGGTATGGCTTGGTGGCTCTCTCTTGTCTCCTCTCCTCCTTATATAGGCCTTGGGGGTTCCCTAGGATACCCCTAATACCGGCATATGACTTTGGGATGCTTCTGGAGCCTTTCTGGGGCCAAATTCCGTCGTTCCCAACGTTTTTGGCTCCGGCCGTATAGTTGGTCGTCATACTTGCAGTACCCTTTCGTATTTTGGTTGCCATTTCTTCATACGAACTCCGTTTTGGATGTTCTTCGGCTCGTTGGATTTGTATTGACGAGCAATAGAACCCCATGGTCTTGGATATTTCCTTTTAGAAGTTTGAAAAAATCACTTTTTCAACCTCTCAAATGGCTAAGTCTGGCCCCTGCAATTCCTCCATACTATGCCCTCTTTGTTCCTTTTGCCTCTACTTTATCCATAATCATCATCAACACCTACACACATATCATAGAGAAGGAAAGTGATAAAATTCTACCTAAACTACTAAATGTGCAAAGCTCATATTGAAAGTAGAATGAAAACTAGAATTCATGCATATAAGGCATAGCTATAGCTAGAAGAAACATGATATGAGAGATAAATGGCACATTTTATATGGCTAAAAGAGGTGGTATTTCACAGACATTAGTCCTGTTGTGGATCAAGACTCTAAAGGTTGCTTTTGTTGGGTACGTCGAAAATGACTTGTATGTGGTGGACTTTTCGAGGAAAACCATTACAAGTGCGATGTGCCTATTCGAAAAGGCCGATGTGGGTTGGATATGGCATCGCCGTCTAGCCCATGTCAACATGAGAACTTTGCAAAGTCTCCATAAGGGTGGCCATATTGTTGGACTAAAATAAAATGTTTGTTTTGCCAAAGATCGTGTGTGAAGGGCTTGTGTTGAAGGAAAGATGCATGATTCTCCCCTCAAGCCAAATAACTTCATCAAGTGCATGAGGATCTTGGATCTCCTTCATGTGGATATCTTTGGTCCTCCATCTCATGAAAGTCTTGGTGGAGAAATATTGTTTGATGATTGTTGATGACTATTCAAGATACACATTGGTATACTTCTTCAAGTTGAAAATTGATACCCAAGAAAACTTCATCGACTTTATCAACATGGTTCAATGTCAATATAATGTCCCTATGTTGGTAATAAGGAGTGACAACGGAACCGAGTTCAAGAACTACACCTTGAATGGATTTATTAGTGATGAGGGGATAAAACACCAATATTCCGCTGCATTCAACAAAATGGTTTAGCTGAGAGGAAGAATCAAACTCTAATTGATATGGCTAGGTCCATGTTGGCGGAGTTTAAATCCCCTTACAACTTTTGGGCTGAAGCAATCTCCACCGCATGTCATGCATCAAACCGGCTCTACCTCTGCAAAGAATTTATCAAAACTCCATATGAAATACTTACCGGTAACAAGCCCAACATTTCATACTTCCGGGTGTTTGGTTGTAAGTGTTTCTATCTCATAAAAGGTGTTTGTTTGTCCAAATTTGATTCCAAAGCTTTAGAGGGTATTTTTGTTGGCTATGGTCTCGAATCCCACACTTAGAGAATCTATGATAAACTCTCTGGAGTTGTTGTATAATCTTGTAGTGTGGTTTTCAAAGAATATGATGGTCCCCAATTGTGATGTAGATGATGAAATGCCTCAAGATGCCATAAGAAGAATGGGTGCAGGATTCATCCGCCCTATTGAGGAACCCCTTGTGGCGGATCGATAAGAACTATGCTCTACTCAAGTGGATCACTCACCTTCACAACATCAACAAGCTCCTGCTATTAAGGAGAATGATGACCCAAGCCAAAGACAAGCTGAGAACCCTCAACAAGTTGACCAGGCAGAAACCTCTAGCTAGGAGGAATAGGATTATCCACTTACCATATTGTCCAACGCTGCTCAGTCTATTGTTCAAGGTCATGAGTGCATATTTGCATCATGTTTTATATTATTATTTTGCACTATAGTGGTAGGATCTTGGTATTTTACGGCGTTCGCGTGCATCTTTTATGTCTATTTTCACCAGGATCAGGATAGATGATGGACACGATGGACACAATCCTTGGACCAGTTGTATTGGAGCAAAAAGGACTAAAAAACAACATAATTGCTAATTTGGGAAATATCAATAAGACCATAAGAAAACCCGAGGCGATCGCAGCATCCAGTGGGTTTAACGACCAACTATACGGCGGGAACAAATTCTCTGGCCGTATAGTTCCTGTTATATAGTTGGCGCCGCCACCGCCTCCTCAAAAAGTTTCACCATGTGCAACTAGATCAGGCAGATGACATACAGAACGACTAGAAATCGCAGAAACCTCATTGTCGGGAGGGATCTAGAAGGGAACTCATCCACCAGGGATCCATCTTCACCCTACACAGATCCGGGAGGCGAAGGCATCGATATTCATCATCAACCACCTCATCACCTCCATCTCCACCCATCTCATCTACATCTTGTCTAGATCTTGTTGTAATTTCCGTACTCGTTGTGGATTTATACAAGTACTATTCATCTATGACAGATTCCATTGTCTTTGCCATGATGTTGATTGCCTCCATGTCTGAGTAGATCATTAGTTCTTGGGGAGATTGATAAACCCTAGCATGATATTGAAATAAGATAAAGTTTATTATGATATTCATCACCGTGACCATGTGTTATATTGTCTTCATCTTGATGTTGAGAGAGGTCGACCTCTCAATATTTGCCTCTTGTGGAGACTTGATGGAGGGAACTACTTGTTGGTAGATGGAGGTGCGCTAGCACTTGTAGTGACTATAAAGTTGTTGGCACTCCTTATGTATCAAACTGGGAACCGAGGAAACTCACAAAACATTATCCATGCCATGGGATACATCCTATGGATAAAGTTGCTTAATAGCGCGGTAATTCGATTAATGTTGATTGCTTGTCTGCTGTGATTATGAGGATGATGTGAGTGGTTGCTGCCTATTCGTCCAAATACGGAGTTCCTCCCACACATACATAGTTGAGAATGTTCATGATAATAATCTTTACCTTAGATCCTTTATAAACGCTAGAGGTGTATCCGCTACTCCCTGAGAACGCCTTTTCCCATTGCAGTTTCACATCTCTTTTACATACGCGATACTTATTTCTGTATTCAGTTTGTTTTACTTTACTTATTGTTATCTTACAGAAAAAACCCAAAAACACCTTTTTACACAACACTCGCATTTTATCTTGTTACTTAGAACGTTATTTAGCATTACTATTCAGTATTTAATTCAAGAGTTATTAGACTTCAGAACTCCCGCTCCCTGTGGGATCGATATCTTTATTTTGAAACTAGCTACAAATGATTTGTGCACTTGCAGCCATCACAAGGCAGATTTATAGAATTGGCCAGAAGATCATCTCAATGCCTTTCCAGGAGTTTGCTTGATCATGACCAAGGACAAATTATGCCTCGTGATGATGAGAATGATCTGATGATGATCTAGGTCAAGATGATGGTGAAGACGAGGACCAAAATGATGAAGAGATCCCCATAAGAGATAACAAGGAGATCAAAACTCGTCGTAAAGCTAGAGTGGATATGATGTTGGAAATAAGAGACCACACTCTTAAGGATGTTCTTGGTGATCTAAGGAGAGGAATGTCCACTCAAGCTCAATTGAAGCATTTTGGTGAGTATCAAGCACATATATCCATGGTGGAGCCAAAGAAAGTTTGGGAAGCTCTTGAACATTCAGATTGGCTAGAAGCAATGCATAAAGAGCTCAACAACTTTTAGAGAAAAAAAGTGTGGAAGTTAGTTGAAAATCCTAAAGATTGCCGCAATGTTATTGGCACTAAGTGGATATTCAAGAACAAGCAAGATGAACATGGTATTGTTATAAGTAACAAGGCAAGATTGGTAGCTCAAGGGTTCTCTCAAATTGAAGGCATCAATTATGGAGAGACATATGCTCCCGTGGCTTCCCTTGAGTCCATATGTATCCTTCTTTCTTATGTAGCACATCATTACTTTAAATTGCAATAATTGGATGTAGAAAGCGCATTTCTAAATGGTCCATTGCATGAGTTGGTATAAGTAAAGCAACCCCCGGGTTCGAGGATCCCAACTTCCCAAACCATGTCTACAAGCTTAATAAGGCGCTCTATGGGCATAAACAATCCCCACACACGTGGTATGAGCACCTTAGAGAGTTGTTGTTAGACCGTAGGTTTGAGGTTGGGAAAATTGATCCCACTCTTTTTAATAATAAGGTTCATGGGGAGATTTTTGTCTGACAAATATATATTGATGATATTATCTTTGGCTCATCTAACAAGGATTTTAATGATGAATTCTCAAAGCTTATGAATAATAGGTTCAGGATGTCTATGATGGGAGAGTTGAGGGTATTTCTTGGTTTTGAGATCAACCAAGTGAGAGGAGGAACCTTCTTCAATCAAGCCAAGTATACTCAAGACATGCTCAAGAGGTTCAACATGAAAGATCTAAATGGAGATGTTGGGTTTGCAGCATAGAAAACAAAAAAATTCTACGATGGGAACTACTAAACACCGAGATCTATCTACTAAATACAAGCAACGGGTGGATATACATCCATAGAGAACATACCCTTGTAGACCGACAAAGTTTAACAAGGTTGTACTCATGGATGATGTAGTTGAACACTTGCTGATCTCAAGATCGAGAACAAGTCAAGCGCCACAAATCAACAACACATCCGTGATCGCACACACGTTCAAGCCACCGAAAAACCTCCACCTCCTCGCTCCAGCGATGCAGTGGAAGCAGGAACTCCTTCAATAAGAAAAGCTATCGGGAACATGTACCTCGCTAGTCCAAGACCATGGGGAAATAATTCTAGAGAGGGAGAGAGATCCTTCACGGGGAGGTGTGAGTGAGAGAGAGGGGGAGGGGGGATTTATATAGGAGGAGGGTACCCCAAGAGGGTGTCCTGCACATGGGGGCTTCCCCCAACCCTCCCCCATTCATGCGAGTGGAGCTCCCACTCACAAATTACCTCTCCATTTTCTCCACTCAAATTACCATTAAATTTCCACCAAATTTAATGTAATATCTCATTAAATAAAACTCCTTTTATTTATTTATTCAGAATTTTATCAATTACATTAATTAACAAACATTCACATAAAACCCCTTGCTACTATTCAATTTCACATGCAGAAACAATATCAGCAATTTCACCCAAAACAATTCCGGTGCCTAGTGAAATAATTCCTAGGCTTTGTAATTATTTTTTCTAGAAAATATATGCTCCAAATAGTGTTGGCATCCCTTAAGTGTGTCACCCTATGGTTCGCGAATAATGCAGACATGATCGAGACCCCTCTCGGATCAATAATCAGAAGCGGGACCTAGAGATCCATACTGACTCCCACACATTCAATGATGACTTCTGTGATCGTGAGAACCTTTTACGCTAGTAACTTAATCCCTTTGTCTCGCGATATATTACATGTCCGAGATTCGATCATTGGTATCTCCATACCTAGTTTGATCTCGTTATCGACATGCACTCTTTTCTCGTTCCCGTGATATAACATTCTAGTGATCACATCACTTGCTTGCAAGCTAACTAATGTGATATCACCGAGAGGGCCCAGAGTATATCTATCCGTCATCGGGATGGACAAATTCCACTCTTGATCCATGATCCTCTACATAACACCTTTGTAGCACTAAACCCACCTTTATAGTCACCCTGTTACGGTGTGACATTTGATGTTATCAAGATACTCTTCTAGTATTAGTGATTGACATGATCTCATGGTCTAAGGATTAGGAATACTTCGTATGATGTTATAGCAATATAAACACAATGACTTTGATCGTAATTCTATACTTTGGATGAATGTTCATCACAACATTCCAACAATGTTGTGACCTCGTTATTAACAACATCCAATTTCCATGATCAGGAAACCTTGATCATCTTATTAATCAACGAGCTAGTTTATAAGAGAGGCATAACTAGGAACTTTCTATTTGTTTATTAAACACACATGTATTAAAGTTTCCGTATTAATACAATTATAGCATGCAAAATAAACATCTATCATATACTTGGAATACTTATAATAACAACTTTATTATTGCCTCTCAGGGCATATTCCCTTCAGTCTCCCACTTGCAATAGAGACAATAATCTAGTTATATAGTGATAAATCTAACACCCATGGAGTTCTGGTGTTGATCATGTTTTGCCCTAGGTAGAATTTTAGTCAATGGATCTGCTACATTGAGATCCGTGTGTACTTTACAAATCTTTATATCTCCATCCTTGACATGTTCACGGATGGAGTGAAACCGGCGCTTAATATACTTGGAATTCTTGTGAGACCTTGGTTCCTTGGAATTGGCTATGGATCCATTGTTGTCACAATAAATCACCATTGGGTCCAATGCACTAGGAACCACACCTAGTTTGGTTATGAACTAACTGCTTCCTGAGCTGCTTCCAAAGCAGCAACATATTCGGCCTCCGTTGTTGATCCCGCCACCACAGGTTGTTTGGAACTCCTCCAACTGACTATTGCTCTGTTCATGAGAAATACATATCCGTATTGAGACTTAGAGTCATCCGGATCGGTGTCGAAGCTAGCGTCAACATAACAATTAGCGATGATCTCTTCTTTACATCCGTACACGAGAAATATTTCCTTAGTTCTTCTTAAGTACTTAAGGATATTCTTGATCGTTATCCAATGTTTCGTACCTGGATCAGATTGGTATCTACTAGTCAAACTAATAGCATGTGTCACATCCGGTCTTGTACATAGGATGGCATACATGATATATCCTATGGCTGAAGCATAGGGGATATTGTCCATTATCTCTCTTTCTTCTGTCATAGCTACACTCTGAGTCTTACTCAATGTCTTGCCTCGTGGTGCTTGACGTGGGAGCACTTCGCTGGAAACCCCCAAGAGCAAGGTGTGATGAGCACAGCAGCAAGTCTTCTGTAACACCCCCGGTCACTCCGGACCGACGGCTGCCACTTCTGTTAGCTCAATAGGATCTCTAGACTAGCCCCACAGACCAACACTAGTCTTTTCTGCGCACTTTGTCCTCACTCGTGCGCACTCGGTACCCACTTCCTGGTAGGTCACCCATCCTAGAATTGCTCTAGGCCAAGCACGCTTAACTTTAGAGTTCTTTTCGAATGAGCTTTCGGAAAAGAAGTTGCAACTTGTTTGTATGGGTTTCCTATCAATCCTATTGATCCAAGCGCCAGGGTCTCACATACACCCACCCTTAGAATATCGACGTCTTCGTCGATCAACCACAAGCCAGGAACGTCCCCTCTTGGCACACGTCTGTGCGTCCAGTGCCGGCACATTGCCATGCCGTGTCCACTCCGGGCCACACGCGCCATGCTACACATGTCCGCCACTGACCCGCACACGCCCATGTAACCGCGAGGGTCGGCTCTGATACCACTTGTAACACCCCCGGTCACTCCGGACTGACGGCTGTCATACATCGACTCAATAGGATCTATAGACTAGCCCCACAGACCAACACTAGTCTTTTATACGCACTTTTTCCTCACTCATGTGCACCCGGTACCCACTTACCGGTAGCTCACCCATCCTGGAATTGTTCTAGGCCAAGCACGCTTAATTTTAGAGTTCTTTTCGAATGAGCTTCCGGAAAAGAAGTTGCAACTTGTTTGTATGAGTTTCCTATCAATCCTATTGAGCCATGCGCCAGGGTCTCACATCTTCCCTCAGTAGAGACCGAGGTTATCGAACCAGAAGGAGGAAGGAAACGTCACACAGGTGTTGCAAGCAACGCGGAGACTTGCACAACACAAACTCAAGACTTTGCCCCAACGAACAGTGAGGTTGTCAAGCTCACCGGTTTGCTGTAACAAAGGATTAAATGTATGGTGTGGAAGGTAATGGTTTGCAGCAAGTAAACAAGTAACAGTGGAATATGTATCAATGGTAAAGATTGGACCGGGGTCCATAGTTCACTAGAGGTGCTCTCCTTAGATAAACAACATGGCATGAAGGGTAAACAAATTACAGCGGGTCAATTGATAGGAACCGAGCAAGGAAAAAAAATGCACTTACTAGTCAGAAAGATCCTATGAGATTCGATTGGGCAATACAACAAGGTACATAGACCGCCATCCAACTGCATCTATGACTAGAAGTCCACCTTCAGGTTATCATCCGACCCCCCTCCATATTAAGTTGTAAGCAACAGACAACTGCTTTAAGCAAAGTGTGTAAGGTAAGCAGTCCACATGTTCCATGAACAAGAGACCGTTGTTTTCTCCCTAGTAGCAACAACACATCTACAACCGAAGAGATTTCTGTCACTTCCCTTGGAAACTAGAGGCATGAACCCACTATCGAGCATAAATACCCCCTCTTGGAGTCACTAGCAACTACTTGGCCAAGATAGCTACTAAAAATGGAGAGCATGCAAGATCACAAACAACACAGATATGATAGAATCATAAAGACAAAACCATTAATCAAACCAACATAATAATCTCAATATGCACGATTACAAATAGATTAGATCTTGATCATGAACGGAGCTCACAAGATATATACATGAAAGAACAAAGGAGGAGATACAACCATCTAGATACTACATGGACCCATAGTCCAAGGTGGAACTACTCATGCATCATCTGGGAGAAGGACTCGGGATGATCTCCCTCCGGCGGTGTGGGAAGAACTTGATCCCCGATCTAGGGGCGGTGGCGGCTCTGAAGGAAGGTTTCGTGGAATATTGATCAGGGCTTTTAGGGTTTCTGCATCAGGGGCTTCTTATAGGTTAAGGGGAGGCCGAGGCGGTAGTTAGGGGCCCCAGACCCTTCCTAGGCGCGGGGCAGGGCCCACCCGCGCCTAGGGGGTGTGTGGCTGCCATGGCACGCCTCTCCGTCTCCCCTCTAGACTTCTTGTTCCCCACAGAAAGTAATTGACTTTGACGTTTGTCCCGTCCAATTCTGAGAATATTTCCTTACTAGCTTTTCTGGAACCAAAAACAACAGAAAACAAGCAACTGGCACTGTGGCAACTTGTTAATAGGTTAGTACCAGAAAACATGTAAAAAGCACCTCAAAGTGTAGACAAAGCAAAGCAAAGTAGATACTAAACAAGCATGGAGCATCAAAAATTATAGATACGTTTCCGACGTATCAAGCATCCCCAAGCTTAACTCCTGCTCGTCCTCGAGTAGGTAAGTGATAAAAAGAATAATTTTTTAGGTGACATGCACCCTCACAATGAAAATCTAACCATTTGCAAGCACTGAAAGCTGGGATCAAAGAACTCTAAACATGTGCATGAAAGATGGAGTTCTAACAATAGGACATAGTAACTATGCATGCAACATGAAAGTCTACAAACAAAGATCACGAATAACATGCATTGAAAAACGTTTGTTTGTTTCACATACAGAAAACATGGCATAGTGGCAATCATATTGTCCCTCATAGAGTAGCAAATAGATGCATAGGACACCTTCAAAGTTCACAAGGGTGACTAGAAACAAGTAGCACAAGAACAAGTAATATCACAATATGCATCAATCAATAAGCTTTGGAACACTGCACACAGAATGACAACTATGCTCTCTTAATGGTGCCTAAAGGTAGAAGGTGGAGACTCAATATAATGGTGGAAAAAAGACTTTTATCAAGGAAGCAGGGATTTCAAGTTTCAAAAAGAGCTTCCAAAAATTATGGTACTTGTTAGCTTTCATCCCTCATTGCCCCTATCATAAGCATCTTGAAGTGATTAAGGTTAAAGTGAACAAAGATGGAGTATATGCTTGACGAAGTATAAGTTGGCAATCTCAAGTCCCTTGAATCTGAGGCCACACCTCATGATACTCAACTTGTCACAAGTTCATGTCATTGTAAGTATTTGCATATCATAGAGAACACATGTGAGGTACCCCTTGCACATGGTATAGGAGCTATCCCATAACCAAAATGACAAGGCAAGCAGACAATGAGCATCTCAGCAATCTTCTTATTTACCATGGGAATATGGTGCTTTTTTATCTCTTTCCTCTTTTCTCAATGTGTCTCTTTTTTTATAAGAAGAATGCTTCATAGATGTCACTATGGTGATGCTGCAAGTTTACACCATGATTAGGCATGGCTTAGGCTAGCGGCCCAGGCGTTTCTCTAACACAGAATACAAACTCCATGTACTTACAAGTTCCCTTTTTATTTCACACCGGTGACATCCATAGACAAAAGATCATGATATCAACTGAGTACAAAGTACAAGTGCAATGTTGAAAACGTTCCCCGTGACGACCTGCATTATAAGTGCAAGCATATACAACAAAGATGACGCAATGGTTCAAGTTTATTAGGGGCAAGGAATATAAAGTGTGCCATCAAGTTTTTGAGGGCTTTAATCACTAAGTTTTCACATAACAAAATAGTTTTTAATTGGAAGATAGCTGAAAACAAGAATATACTTGGAATGGTGTAACACACCATGCATAGGAATTTATAGTGGACACTTTGGAATAACTTGGTTTCTTGGAAGTTGGAAGCATGAGTAGAGCTTACTCATACAAGTGGAGGCTAGCAAAAGACTGGGAGCAACCAACTAAGAGAGCAATAATGGTCATAATCATGCAGTGCAACAAAGCATTACTAATCAAAGCAAAGAGTGATACTACAAGTCAAGGACTAAATGATCATAGAGGCTAATGGTGACTTGTGAGAGTCATAACATGGTATGAGCATGTGCCAAGTCAACCCAAGCAAAGCATCAAAGGAGAATACCATAATACTATGCTTTTGCATGCTAAAACAACGCATAATTTCTTTAAGGCACACTAAGCAATCCCAATTGTTTGGAATAAGACATGCTACATAAATAAGCACTAAGCATAAGATCAAAAAAACACCTAGCATGTCATGCTAGAGTCTAGGTCCACGATCGATCAGGCTCCTCTTGCACTTACAAGCAAGAACTTACTACTCCTTTCCAACACCAAGCAACTTATTTGCAAAACAACACAGCGAGAGCGGGGGTCCAAACTACTTAAGCAAACTAAACAAACTAAGCAAAGCAAACTAAAACTAAGACGCTCCAAAAACAACACAATTGTGCATGAAACAATAAAAACGAAGTGTCTAGACAGACCTGGGTTTTTTATTGATGAAGAAGGGGATGCCTTGCGCATCCCCAAGCTTTGATGCTTGTGCCTCTTGGATATTTCTTGGGGTGACACCGGGGTGTCATCCCCAAGCAAACTTTGTCCATTCCTCATCTCATTACATCATTCTCTCTCTACACCTGAATTTTTTTCCTTCATACAAAACTTCACACAATCTTCATTAGCAACATTAGCTTATTCAAAACATATTATACCTCTGGCAAAGCTTTGGAACATCAAGGCTTTTCACTAAAAACACAAGCTACTGTAGTAACTCCTTAAAAAGGCTCAATTCACCTAAAGATAACTCAAAAAGGAATCAATAAGAAGCAAATGCAAATAATGGCAGAAATATGTCAAAACAGACCATAAGGTAGAAACCAATTTTTTTGAACATCTTCTATTGCTCAAATAAAAACATGTTGAACTAACGAAAGTTAGCTAACATAATAGGGAATTTATTCGTAAATTTTGAGCTCAATCCGAGTTACAGAGACTCCTCACGAATTTTTATGGTGGAGGACATAAATCTGTTTTGGGACAGCAACTCCCCAAATCTTACTTCCCTCTCATTAGAGGTCATTCTTGGCACAAAAGGCAAAAAAATGGATAAGGAGAGGTCATTACTGAAGTAATAACTTCCAAGACTCAAGGAAACTCTTGGGTTATCTCCCAACAAGTACTTTTCTTTAGCGCCTTTAAGTTAGGCACAAGAAGCGAAGAATCAAGTATTTTCAAATGAAGCATTACCCCTCTTGTTCTTTCCTTTCTTACCTTTCATCTTCTCTTTAGGGAAGATATGATTGCTTACCAGAGATAAAAGTGCATAATTCCCTTTCCCATATCTATTACCGCTCCAAGGTGTTTCAGTAGGGATCTTCCAAGTGTAATATGTCCTTTGCCTACACATTCAATAACAAGATAATCAGTACACACCATTTTCCCTGAGATTTTTGTAAACACACCTTCAGCTATTCCAATGGGAAATAGGGTGGCATTCTTAGTAAGAGATATTTCCTCTCCTCCTTCATAAATCCCCCAAATACACAAAGAATCATAAATATCTTTAGGCATGAGACAAAATGCAGACATGATATCACAGCGAGCATCAAAAAGTGTAGTATTTATAGAGAATTTGATTGTGGGAAACCATTTTGAAGGCTCAGAATTTATGGGAACATAATCATGGTAAGCCCTAAGCGTGTGATAGCAACTATTCATAGCAGCAATGCTGGTCTCAAGAGTGTTCAACCTAGCAAAAATATTTGTGAAAGAGGAATCAGACTTGCCAGGTGTATCATAAATTGCAATCAACTTCTTTATGGCATAAAAAGCTTCATCCTTGGTACATTGAAAAATATCTTTTTCAGCCACAGCATCCAAAGAATATCTATAACGAAGAGTAATACCGCGGTAGAAACTATTGATAACCATGCTAAGACTCATCTTAGGCTCGGTTTCCCTCTGTAAAGCGGAGATTCTAGACCAAGCTTTTTTAAAACTCTCTTCACTTTTTTGCTTAAAAGTGGATATATTTTCCATAGGTGAAATAAAGATTGGTCCAAAACCAGCCATGGTGGCAACTAAAGTAGGAACTAATTTTTTTGTGTTTTTGAATAAAGAAAGCAAACCAAACTAGACTAATTTTTTTGGTTTTTTTTAAAAGAGGCCAACAAAACCAAGCAAAAGAAACAAAGCAAACTAAAAACAAAGTAAAGAGAAAGGAAGTGAAGGACTCCCCTAGTGAAGATGTCACATCCCAAGATTTTCCAAATCTTGTTATGAGAAAAATAAATGAATAAAATAAAACTTTGTTGATTTTCAGGGTGAGCAGAAACTTTTTGATTCCAATTGGAAACCTTCAAATCTATTTGATCAAACAAATCCTAAAGGGATTTGACAAGATAAACAATTAATAAAGAAATTATTAAATATGTGGAATTACTATTTTTGGATCTTTTAAATAAAAAGATTTGGTTTTCAAATGAAAAGGTAGAAATATAAATAAGGATTATTTTATAAGCCAAATTAAAACTTGGCCAAGCCTTTGAAATAAAATATTTCTATTTGATAAAAGAGTAAAGGTTTATTTAAATAAAATAATGAGGATTTATTAATACCCCATTTTATTAAAGTAAGGACTTTTCCCATTTTAATTAAACACTAAAACTTGTTATTTTATTTTAAAAGAGTTTTCCAAGTGTTTTATATTTACAAATAAAACTTACTGAAATGATTTTGGGATTTTGTAAGTTTCAAATGGAGTTTTAATAATCAAATCCTATTTGAATTAATAACTAAGGACTATTTTATTTAATTATTAAATAGATCCTAAAAGAATAAAAATGTTATTTTATTTTGGGACTTGGAATATTGCTGTTAAACAGAACTAAATTCAATACAAAGTGTGGTAGAAGTTTGATTGATTTGAATGTTTGAATTGTTTGATTGAATTTCAAAACAGAAAACCAAAATGGAAAAATAAAAAAAACAATCAGAAAGAAAAAATAAAGCAGACGCCCCAACCCACGGCCCAACAAGCCCAGCTCCAGCCCAACTAAACCCCACTGCGAATCGTTTCCACGAGAAACTCACCCGCAGAACCTGGGCGAATGGACCCCTCTCCCTATCTCTCTCACTCACTGACGCCAGGACCCCACATCATTGTGCATCGTCTTCAAACCCGCGGCGATTACTCCTCGCCGTTTCTGTCTTGATTGCAGCGATCAAATTCGCATCAATGGAGGCGTTAATCTCTCCAATGTCTACGCCCTCTTAATCACCTGACACTCCTCGCCATTTCCCCTCAGAAACCACTGCACGAGAGCCACCAGGCTGCCCTGAATCTGTTCTGCATCGCCGCTGCTCCGGCGAGCCTCTCTAGCGAATTCCGGCCACACCTCGCCACCTCTCGCCTCCCACTGCACGCGAGAGTGAGCCCCAGCCTCTGGCGCTTCTCCCTGTGCTTCCCGTTTAACCGCGCTCGCCCCAGAGCGTCGACAAGGACAAGCACAAACGGGCCGTCGCGTCTGCCACCTCTCCGGCGACCCCTCCCCATAAGAACTGAACGCCCCTTACTCTCTGCTTGTAAGCCACGTGTTCAGTATCTTCACGCGCACCTAACTGTGTCTTTCTTTTGCTCTGGCATGGCCTATAGCCTCGCCTCCGATAAGAACCAGACGGACCCGACAGTGAGCACAGCTCCGGCGAGCAATCCCCTCCGCTCCAGTGCGCCCCTCGACAAACCGACCACGCCTCGAGCTTCACCTCAACCCTGCGAGCACGGTGAGAACCTCCGTTACCCTCCTTGCTTCCTGGTTCATTGACTAGCTCGCTGTCTGACCGCGCGCCGCCGCCAGCCGCCGCTAGCGCCGCCAGCTCGTGGTCAAACACATAGAGCCCGTCAGATCCAAATTCTGTGGCTATGATTAGATTAGATCGAAGGGGTAAGTTTGAATCAGAGCCGTAGGATTTCATTTAGATCTAACGCGCATCATTCGATCCACCAAGCGGTACCGTCAATTAGGTTAGGTTCATACGTGGACTAATTTTGATTTAAAACAAAACTCTGAATCTGATTTAGATGCAAACTTGTAAATTGCATAACTTTTGATCCACACGTCAAAATTTTGCAAATTTTATATCAATGGAATCAGAAAGACAAGCCCTAGCCAACCATGCACTTTGTTTAGTAAAAAGTTTCTGTTAAATTGTTTGTTTTTGCAGAAACTTGTGTATGCTTGTTTAGGATATAAAATTTATTCCAAAATAATTTTGGGGATGAAATCTTGGCAAAATGATTTGTTGTGAACCTACTGACCCTAGGAACCAACTCATGGATTTAAAAATGTATTTGGTGAAGATTAGGATTGGATAATTGAATTAGCTCATTTCTAGCCAAATAAAAATATTGATTTTGATATGGAAATGATTTTTGAGCAAAATCTTTGGAAAATGTTTTGATTCAAACCTACTGACCCTAAACACCAAGTTTTGTGAATTAACAACTTATTTGGTGAACAATATAAAATTTTTGCTTGCTAAAAGCATTTTCTACCACATGAAATAATGATTTGATTTAAAAATGGTTTATAGATAAAACCCTTTTGCAAATGGTTTACCACTTTAGAAAATGACCAATTTTGAACCTTATAATGTTTAGAGCCTAGTAGAAACCACCTTTGCAAATAAAACTATCTTTTACATGCTTGCATGCATGACTTTGTTTCTATTATTTTATTTGTGAATAATTTGTTTGAATATAGGTTGGAATGCTAGTTGAATCTATGTTTGCTTGATTGATTTGTAGTGAAGTTAGAAGAGTGAGATATTAGCAAGATCAAGAAGTGAACCAACATTATCTACCAAAAAGGCAAGTGACACTATCATCCAAGTCCTACTATTTTTATTACACTTAGTGGATTTTGAAACATGCATGATAAAGACTACTATATTTTGCTATGCTAAATCCTAATAGGATACCCATATATATTCCTTAGTGAAAACAATGTAGTTGTACTATGCTTAGCCCTGCTATAAATTTTGACAAGAGATACATGTTGAGGTTATGTGAAGTATTGAAAAGACTTGTGTTTTATATAATAAAACAATCAATGAACCACCTGGGTGGACAAGGATACTCAAGTTTTAGACAATGTGCCAACAAAAGGAACCATGTTTATATGGCAATCTCTTTGTGTTGTGCACCAGAATAAAACCACCCAGAGACTTAGAGATTGAACATGTTTCTCGTACGGTGGCTTCCGTGTATAGCCACATGCTAAATGGGCACTGGCTTAGTCAACTACATGGTGGAAGACCCATGCATTGGCCTCTTCAGGTTAACTAGAATGAGGGAACTTGGAACCCTACATTGGTGCCTGAGGACAAGCTAGCATTGTGTATTGGGAGGACCCTATGGAAAGACTTCGTCACATTCTCAATCTGCCAGTACTCCATCTTGGTGAGTACTTATCCAGCGGCCACTGGTGGCAACAAGATGAGATTGTGTCATGTGGGTAAAGTGTACAACTTCTGCAGAAGATAAAAATCTAAGTACTTAGCCGTGTCCCCGGTTATGGACAATACTGAGAAACTAAGGCCTGAAGCTGTGGGAAATCTCGACATTCCAATTTCTAAAAGAAAAACTTGAAAGTGACAACAAGAGATTTGAAGCACTTGGGGTGTACCAAGGAGTTCAGAAAGATTTGACAAAAGATCAAAACCATTTTGAAAAGATAGGATAAACATTATTTCTTTCTGCAAACAAGCCTAAACCCTACCTAGCCAAATATGCATGTAATGATAGGATCCACTTATCTCTACATAGTAGTGAAACTTGCCAATACAATTCAAATGTATTGACCCTTGTGGCTGCAACTTATTATGTTGCAGGTTTGTTTGATGTAAGTGTATTAATTAGGATTACAAGTCTACAACCAACATGTCTGCATGTGGCACTTTGAAGATGAAGGACCCCATGTTTATAGATATTCTGCTGCATTGTAATGAGATAGCCAAATGAGCTATGTAAGATGTAATGTATTATTTTATTCCTGGTTATAAAGTTGTATTATGACCTTTGTTTCTTGATATTACATCTTAATTGTGGATGCTAGTTATTGATCCAGGGACTAGCATTGTAAACACAGGGATCTCTACCTTATTAAAGGTTGGTACCTCTACAGATGGTATCAGAGCATTGTGTTGCCTGTAGGATTGTAACCCTAGGATTGGACAAAAGCCCTTAGAAAAATAGGAGTTATATTTGTTCCAAAACATTTTTACAAACAATCTTGTAAACTCTTTCCTCAACCATTTTGGTTTTGATTCAACATCTCTTCTATTTCAAACTTGATGGACAAAGCCTACCCCATGGCCAAAGACTTCACCATGTGCAAAGGACTTCATCAACTCTAATGACTTCAACATCTTCAACTCTAATGACTTCAACATCTTCAGCATTTTCACCAAGGATTTCAACCTTGGATATCACTAAGGACAAGTGAGACAAGAAATCTTGCTCAAGATTTGAAGACCAAAGAAACACAACTTAGAAGGAATCATCATCACTTTGAAGTTTTGAGACCAAGATGCAAGAAATTCTTTAAGGATACAAACATCTTGTTCAAGAAGAATCAACAAAGGAAGATGGAAAGGACTCAAGTGAACCATATAGATGGACCACCATATTTAGCTAAGTCCAACACACCAACTTATGTGGTGTAACAAAAATATTTTGTTGCCTAAAGATGTGCTTGAACTTTGTTGTTTGAGAGAAATGTTTGTTTGTGATTGCTTGCACATTGTTTGTGTGAATTGTGAAGTGTGTGATTAGAGTCCTTAGAGATATTTTGCCTATTCTAATCTCAATTCAACCCAAACAGATGACTACTCCAAGAGACTCCAACATCAAGGTTGATGACAACAACAACCAAGAGGACAACATGAGAGAACTCATAGTAACCCAAAACCAGTTGAACCAAATGACAGCTCAATTCATAGCCAACACCAGTGGGGAAGATCCAACCATGCAAGGATTTTTGGAAACCCAAGCCCAAATGTTGCATAAGGTGACAGATCAAATGATCAACATGGAAAGCAACTTTTCCAAAGGAGTTTGTGACAACAAGGATGACAAAGATGTTATCCTAGAAGGAACCAAAGCTTGCAATATTTGTGGAGACAAGGATCACACTTCCAAGGAGCATGGAGATCAATGCCCCAACTGTGAAGAGAAACATCCAGTTGGCCAATGTCCCACATCTCAAACTACTTGTTACTTATGTGAAGGAAATAACCATGTCCCTATCCAGTGCCCCATCTATTCCATAGTTGAACAAAGGAAACAAGGTGGAGTGCAACAACTGATTTCAGACTATCAAGAGGGACCCAAGTCTACTAAGAAGGATGACGACAAAGGAAAATCTCCACTTATACCTCCATGCAATACAACCCAATTTAAAGGACCAAAGAAGAGACATATGAATTATCCAAGGAGCAATAGAAGGTCAAAGAAACCAGTAGACATTCCTACCTATGGGATAACATATGAAGAACATGAACTAGAAGCACTCCTAGCTTTGGAGAAACCCAAGAAAAAGAAGGACAAAAGCCATGTGCAATGTAATCATTGCAAAGAAATGGGACACTATTCCAGTGAATGTCCAGAGAAGAATAAGTATCAGGAAATTGGCCAAGTATGGTGCAACAACTGCAAAGAGCTAGGCCATTATGTGGCAGCCTGTCCACAAGAGATACGTGATGAACTCAAACTTATCACATGTTACAATTGTGGTAACCAAGGGCATTATGCAAGCAACTGTCCAGAAAAGATGAAGCACAAGATAAACAAGCCTATGAAGGATCTTAGCCTTGTCACATGTTTTAAATGTGGAAACAAGGGACACTATGCAGATGTTTGCCCAGAGAAGTTTCCCCAAGATCCCAAGCAAGCCAATATGTAATTTAGATGGAAAATTTTTAAGGGTGGTAGTACCCTAGATGCTTTGAGCCTACTTGTAACCCTAGCCTTCCCAAATCTAGGAAGATTTATTTTAAGTGGTAGCTGTCACATCCCAAGATTTTCCAAATCTTGTTATGAGAAAAATAAATGAATAAAATAAAACTTTGTTGATTTTTAGGGTGAGAAGAAACTTTTTGATTCCAATTGGAAACCTTCAAACCTATTTGATCAAACAAATCCTAAAGGGATTTGACAAGATAAACAATTAATAAAGAAATTATTAAATATGTGGAATTACTATTTTTGGATCTTTTAAATAAAAAGATTTGGTTTTCAAATGAAAAGGTAGAAATATAAATAAGGATTATTTTATAAGCCAAATTAAAACTTGGCCAAGCCTTTGAAATAAAATATTTCTATTTGATAAAACAGTAAAGGTTTATTTAAATAAAATAATGAGGATTTATTAATACCCCATTTTATTAAAGTAAGGACTTTTCCCATTTTAATTAAACACTAAAACTTGTTATTTTATTTTAAATGAGATTTCCAAGTGTTTTATATTTACAAATAAAACTTACTGAAATGATTTTGGGATTTTGTAAGTTTCAAATGGAGTTTTAATAATCAAATCCTATTTGAATTAATAACTAAGGACTATTTTATTTAATTATTAAATAGATCCTAAAAGAATAAAAATATTATTTTATTTTGGGACTTGGAATATTGTTGTTAAACAGAACTAAACTCAATACAAAGTGTGGTAGAAGTTCGATTGATTTGAATGTTTGAATTGTTTGATTGAATTTCAAAACAGAAAACCAAAATGGAAAAAGAAAAAAAACAATCAGAAAGAAAAAATAAAGCAGACGCAACCCACCTGGCCCAGCTCAGCCCAACTAAACCCCCCAGCGAATCGTTTTCCAAGAAACTCACCCTTGAACCTGACGAATGGACCCTCTCCTATCTCTCTCACTCCTTGGCGCGGGACCCCACATCCTTGTGCATCGTCTTCAAACCAGCGGCGATTACTCCTCGCCGTTTACATCTTGATTGCGGCGATCAAATTAGCATCAATGGGCGTTAATCTCTCCAACGTCTCGCCCTCTTAATCACGACCTCCTCGCCATTTCCCTCGAAACCAGCACGAGAGCCACCAGCTGTCTGAATGGGATTACGCACCGCTGCTCCGGCGAGCCTCTCCAGCGAATTCCGGCCACACCTCGCCTCCTCTCGCCTCCCACTGCATGCGAGAGTGAGCCCCAGCCTCTGGCGCTTCTCCATGTGCTTCCTGTTCAACCGCGCTCGCCCCAGAGCGTCGACAAGGATAAGCACAAACGCGCCGCCGCGTCTGCCACCTCTCCGGCGACCCCTCCCCGTAAGAACTGAACGCCCCTTACTCTCTGCTTGTAAGCCACGTGTTCAGTATCTTCACGCGCACCTAACTGTGTCTTTCTTTTGCTCTGGCATGGCCTATAGCCTCGCCTCCGACAAGAACCAGACGGACCCGACAGTGAGCACAGCTCCGGCGAGCAATCCCCTCCGCTCCAGTGCGCCCCTCGACGAACCGACCACGCCTCGAGCTTCACCTCAACCCTGCGAGCACGGTGAGAACCTTCGTTACCCTCCTTGCTTCCTGGTTCATCGACTAGCTCGCCGTCTGACCGCGCGCCGCCGCCAGCTCGTGGTCAAACACATAGAGCCCGTCAGATCCAAATCCTGTGGCTATGATTAGATTAGATCGAAGGGGTAAGTTTGAATCAGAGCCGTAGGATTTCATTTAGATCTAACGCACCGCATCATTCGATCCACCATAAGCGGTACCGTCCAATTAGGTTGCGCCACGTGGAGTGGTTTTGATTTAAAACAAAACTCTGAATCTGATTTAGATGCAAACTTGTAAATTGCATAACTTTTGATCCACACGTCCAAATTTTGCAAATTTTATATCAGTGGAATCAACAAGACAAGCCCTAGACAACCATGCACTTTGTTTAGTAAAAAGTTTCTGTTAAATTGTTTGTTTTTGCAGAAACTTGTGTATGCTTGTTTAGGATATAAAATTTAGTCCAAAATAATTTTGGGGATGAAATCTTGGCAAAATGATTTGTTGTGAACCTACTGACCCTAGGAACCAACTCATGGATTTAAAAATGTATTTTGTGAAGATTAGGATTGATTAATTGAATTAGCTCATTTCTAGCCAAATAAAAATATTGATTTTGATATGGAAATGATTTTTGAGCAAAATCTTTGGAAAATGTTTTGATTCAAACCTACTGACCCTAAACACCAAGTTTTGTGAATTAACAACTTATTTGGTGAACAATATAAAATTGTTGCCTTGCTAAAAGCATTTTCTACCACATGAAATAATGATTTGATTTAAAAATGGTTTATAGATAAAACCCTTTTGCAAATGGTTTACCACTTTAGAAAATGACCACTTTTGAACCTTATAATGTTTAGAGCCTAGTAGAAACCACCTTTGCAAATAAAACTATCTTTTACATGCTTCCATGCATGACTTTGTTTCTATTATTTTATGTGTGAATAATTTGTTTGAATATTGGTTGGAATGCTAGTTGAATCTATGTTTGCTTGATTGATTTGTAGTGAAGTTAGAAGAGTGAGATATTAGAAAGATCAAGAAGTGAACCAACATTCTCTACCAAAAAGGCAAGTGACACTATCATCCAAGTCCTACTATTTTTATTACACTTAGTGGATTTTGAAACATGCATGATAAAGACTACTATATTTTGCTATGCTAAATCCTAATAGGATACCCATATATATTCCTTAGTGAAAACAATGTAGTTGTACTATGCTTAGCCCTGCTATAAATTTTGACAAGAGATACATGTTGAGGTTATGTGAAGTATTGAAAAGACTTGTGTTTTATATAATAAAACAAGTACTCAATGAACCACCTGGGTGGACAAGGATACTCAAGTTTTGGACAAGGTGGCAACAAAAGGAACCATGTTTATATGGCAATCTCTTTGTGTTGTGCACCAGAAAACCACCCAGAGACTTAGAGATTGAACATGTTTCTCGTACGGTGGCTTCCGTGTATAGCCACATGCTAAATGGGCACTGGCTTAGTCAACTACATGGTGGAAGACCCATGCATTGGCCTCTTCAGGTTAACTAGAATGAGGGAACTTGGAACCCTACATTGGTGCCTGAGGACAAGCTAGCATTGTGTATTGGGAGGACCCTATGGAAAGACTTCGTCACATTCTCAATCTGCCAGTACTCCATCTTGGTGAGTACTTATCCAGTGACCTTGGTGGCAACAAGATGAGATTGTGTCATGTGGGTAAAGTGTACAACTTCTGCAGAAGATAAAAATCTAAGTACTTAGCCGTGTCCCCGATTATGGACAATACTGAGCAACTAAGGCCTGAAGCTATGGGAAATCTCGACATTCCAATTTCTAAAAGAAAAACTTGAAAGTGACAACAAGAGATTTGAAGCACTTGGGGTGTACCAAGGAGTTCAGAAAGATTTGACAAAAGATCAAAACTATTTTGAAAAGATAGGATAAACATTATTGCTTTCTACAAACAAGCCTAAACCCTACCTAGACAAATATGCATGTAATGATAGGATCCACTTATCTCTACATAGTAGTGAAACTTGCCAATACAATTCAAATGTATTGACCCTTGTGGCTGCAACTTATTATGTTGCAGGTTTGTTTGATGTAAGTGTATTAATTAGGATTACAAGTTTATAACCAACATGTCTGCCTGTGGCACTTTGAAGATGAAGGACCCCATGTTTATAGATATTCTGCTGCATTGTAATGAGATAGCCAAATGAGCTATGTAAGATGTAATGTATTATTTTATTCCTGGTTATAAAGTTGTATTATGACCTTTGTTTCTTGATATTACATCTTAACTGTGGATGCTAGCTATTGATCCAGGGACTAGCATTGTAAACACAGGGATCTCTACCTTATTAAAGGTTGGGACCTCTACAGAAGACGTCCTTAGCCTCCCCGACAACTGTGCCAAAAAACTTGTTGGTGCTTGACGTGGGAGCACTTCGTTGGAAACCCCAAGAGCAAGGTGTGATGAGCACATCAACAAGTCTTCCCTCAGTAGAGAATGAGGTTATCAAACCAGAAGGAGGAAGGAAATGTCACACAGGTGTTGCAAGCAGCGGAGACACACAACACAAATTCAAGACTTTGCCCCAACAAGCGGTGAGGTTGTCAAGCTCACGGTTCTTTGTAACAAAAAGGATTAAGCGTATGGTGTGGAAGGTAATGGTTTGCAACAAGTAAACAAGTAACGATGGAATATGTATCAATGGTAAAGATTGGACCGGGGTCCATAGTTCACTAGAGGTGCTCCTTAGATAAACAACATGGCATGAAGGGTAAACAAATTACAGTGGGCAATTGGCGGGGGCTGAGCAAGGCATAACAATGCAATTACTAGTCAGAAAGATCCTATGAGATTCGATTGGGCAATACAACAAGGTACATAGACCGCCATCCAACTACATCTATGACTAGAAGTCCACCTTCAGGTTATCATCTGAACCCCCTCCAGTATTAAGTTGCAAGCAACAGACAACTGCTTTAAGCAAAGTGTGTAAGGTAAACAGTCCACATGTTCCATGAACAAGAGACCATTGTTTTCTCCCTAGTAGCAACAACACATCTACAACCGAAGAGATTTATGTCACTTCCCTTGGAAACTAGAGGCATGAACCCACTATCGAGCATAAATACCCCCTCTTGGAGTCACTAGCAACTACTTGGCCAAGATAGATACTAACAACGGAGAGCATGCAAGATCACAAACAACACAGACATGATAGAACCATAAAGACAAAATCATTAATCAAACCAACATAATAATCCCAATATCCATCGGATCCTCGCAAACACAACATGCATGATTACAAATAGATTAGATCTTGATCATGAGCAGACTCACAAGATCTATACATGAAAGCACAAAGGAGGAGATACAACCATCCAGCTACTACATGGACCCATAGTCCAAGGTGGAACTACTCACGCATCATACCAGAGAGAAGGCCTCCGGGATGATCTTCCCTCCGATAGGGTGCCGGGAAGAACTTCAAATCCCCCCGATCTAGGAACGACAGTGGCGGCGGCTACAGAAGGTTTCATGGAATATTGATTGGGGCTTTTAGGGTTTCTGCATCGGGGGCTTCTTATAGGCAAAGGGAGAGGCCAAAGCGGTGGCCAGGGGCCCCACACCCTGTCTAGGCGCGGGGCAGGGACCACCCACGCCTAGGGGAGGGGTGGCTGCCCTGGCACACCTCTCTGTCTCCCCTCTAGACTTCTTGTTCCCCACGGAAAGTAATTGACTTTGACGTTTGTCCCGTCCAATTCTGAGAATATTTCCTTACTAGCTTTTACGGAGACCAAAACAGCAGAAAACAGGCAACTAGCACCGTGGCAACTTGTTAATAGGTTAGTACCAGAAAACATGTAAAAAGCGCCTCAAAGTGTAGACAAAGCAAAGCAAAGTAGATACTAAACAATCATGGAGCATCAAAAATTATAGATACGTTTCCGACGTATCACCTTGCAACATAGGTAAGAACCCCTTCTTACTTTTGTCCATTTTAAACTTCTTTAAAATCTTATCAAGGTATGTACTCTGTGATAGCCCTATCAGGCGACTTGATCTATCTCTATAGATCTTTATGCCTAATATGTATGACGCTTCACCTAGGTCCTTCATAAAAAATTTGCTGTTTAGATAACTTTTAACACTTTTTAAAATATCTATATCATTTCCAATCAGTAATATGTCCTCCACATATAATATCATAAATGGCACATTGCTCCCACTCACTTTATTGTAAATACAAGCCTCTCCATAAGTTTGGACAAATCCAAACTCTTTGATCACCTCATAAAAGCGGAGATTCTAATCTGGGATGCTTGCTTCAATCCATAGATGGATCGCTGAAGATTGCATACCTCGTCAGCATCCTTAGGATCGACAAAACCCTTTGGTTGTATCATATACAACTCTTCTTCAATGTTTCCATTGATGAACGCAGTTTTGACATCCATCTGCCATATCTCATAATTGAAATATGCAGCAATTTCTAACATAATCCTAACTGACTTTAGCATCGCTACGGGAGAGAATGTCTCATTGTAGTCAACTCCTTGAATTTGTCGAAACACCTTTGTGAAAAGTTGAGCTTTATAGATGGTTACATTACCATAAACATCAGTTTTTCTTTTGAAAATCCATTTGTTCTCCACGGCCTTTGATACGTCCAAAACGTATCTACTTTCCCGAACACTTTTGCTATTGTTTCTCCTCTAAACTTGCGTGATTTGGATACAACTAACACTGACTGACGCTGTTTTCAGCATAATTACCTTGGTGTCTAGGTTTTGTACATAAAATCAACTATCAGGAAAAATCTCGGAAAATATGCCAAAAATCCTATTTCACTAGAAGATCCACGAAGCCCCAATACAAGACTGAGTGGAGCCATGGGGGCCCACACTCCCTGCCGCACGGGTGGGTCCAGCCTGCACCTGGAGGGGGTGTGGCTGCCCCAGGCACCCCCCTCGGTATCCCTCTTCGCCTATAAGATGCCACTTGACCTAAAAACCGAGGGAGGGTTCGACATTTTTCCAGAAAGAGTTCCATTGCACCACCACCACCAGGAACCGTGATTGAACCGAAACTCCGTTACGGCACCCTGGGACAGGAATTTGGAGATGATCATCGTCATCATCATCACCAGCATCAACGCCTCCATCAACCATCCATGTTTCCCTCATCCATGAGTGAGTAATCCCCATTGAGGCTATGGGGATGGTAGGGATTGGATGAGTTCTATCATGTAATAGAATAAGATTGTTAGGGCATGGTTCCTAGTATCTCTATTGGTACTATTTGACTTTGTTGCAACTTGTTGTGCTTAATGCTTGTCACTAGGTCCGGAGTGCCATGATCTCAGATCTGAACTTATTATTGAATCATTATGATAGTATTGTTTGTGATCTTATCTGCAATTTGTGTACACATATCATTGTCTAGATCTAAAGGCCCCGAAGTGACAGAAATTGGGACAACCTGAGGGGATGGCTATGATGTGAGGATCACATGTGTTCATGGAGTCTTAATGCTTTGCTCCGGTGCTCTATTAAAAGGAGCACCTTAATTACCAGTAGTTCCCTTGAGGTCCCGCTGCAATGGGCTGGCAGGACAAAAGATGTTGTGCAAGTTCTCATTGCGAGCAGGCATGACTATATATGGAGCACATGCCTATGATTGTTTAGTACTTGGATGCTTTATCTTATTTATCTGTAATTGCCCTAGATCTTGAAGTTACATGTTTAGACTCGTCCATGCAACGCCCGTCCATCCATCCCTGTTAGCGCGGACAGCCCCAGAGGCGCGCCTGTCATGGGTGGGACCCACCTGATCCCCTCCAAGTTGTGTCCTCCCAGCCACTTCTTTCTCGCTCCCGAAAAACACCGGAAAAATTTCTCAAGCTCAAGTTCCTGCTGTTCTTGCTCCTGATTTTTGATCTCCTTGCTCAGCCCATCTTTGCTACTGATTTTTGGAGGGATTGCTCCTTGGTATGTGCCTCCTCCGCTTGTCCAATTAGATTTGTGATTGGTAAATTGTATCTTGAGTATTTTGATACTATAGGTGTTAGTTTGTGTGATCTTGCATGCTTGTTCTATGTTTAGATATTTCATTTTGATGCATGTGTAGCCCTCTAGCAAGTTCCTATAGTAGTTTCTCATCATTTATCAACTTGGAAATCACTTGGTTTGATGTTTGTCTAAAAATTTCAGAAAAAGGGGTCATGGACAACCACACCTATGGTGAAATATTTGAGAGTGATGCACCTAGGGGTACATGGCCTTCAAGATCATCCTCCCGAGCTAGGACCTCATATAATGAGGATCTCATTACACCGCGATTTGGCGACGAGGGAGATGAGGGGGATGCGCACCCTTCCACCTTTCCTTGTCCTACCTTTTTGTGGGCTGCAGGGATTCTCAATGATTTCCTAACCTTAGTTCAGAGGGTTGGATTAACGAGTTATATGCAGGATGAGAGTGTGTAGTATGCTACGCTCACTAAAACCTTTGTGGAGATCTTCTCTTTTTCTAACAGCCCCTTCAAGCTAGATGTGTCTTTCAAAATCTATAACAGGCCTTTCTCCATGCAATTGAAGAGATTTTGTGAATTCTTGGGTGTTGGCACAGCTGGGACGATGAAGAATATTCCAGCTCAACCCGCTGATTTGTTGGAGCTCTACTGCCGGATAACTAATGATGATGACCGCAGAGCCCAGCGAGGAAAGATAAGAAATATTCAACTACCAGCTATCAGATATTTTGCTTATTATCTTGCCACCAGTGTTCTTGGTAGGGAGAACACTAGCAATATTTCCGACTATCATTTGGCCTTCCTAGCTGCTGCACTCAACAATGAAACCAAGTACAATTTTGGTTCTCTCATTGCTCGTCACTTAGCTGCTAAGGGACCCATTTATGGGGGAATTATTGTTGCACGTGTTGTTGCCGCTTTAGACCTTTCTGTTGATCCAAATGATACAGTTTTGGCTCCTCGGAGGCTTGACTTAGCTACCATGAAAGCGCATCACTTTGTAACTGCTGGATCTGCCCTTTAGAGTCTGGTTTATAGAATGTTGTTTACTGACGGGGAAGAGAGAGATTCCTCTGCCCCAAACCACTTTGTTCAGTATTTCCCAAGGACCTTTGTCACACTCCAAGGAGGAGATGGATGAGAAGCTGCGCATTCTTGGCTTCCATGGACACTATTAGGGGGACGCGCCCTCATACGACCCCTCTGTCCACTACACGGGGGAGTCCTCGAGCTCATACTAGGACGAAGGGGCCTCTTCGTCGTATTACGGAGGTGCACCTTCTTGGTCACCATGGAGTTGAGCCCCACTTTGGCCAAAAGCCTAAGCTTGGGGGAAGTACACCGACATCACACTCATCCATATATCATGTTTCGTCGGTTCTTTGTATATCCATGTTTCGCTTTCTTTTTGGTTTTTGTTTCTGCTTTCTCAAAACACAAAAATACCAAAAATATTTTCGTTGTTTCTCTTGGTTTGTTTCTTTGCTTTTTAGCTTTGGTTTGCCTTAAAGAAAAATCCAAAAAGATTTTGCTTTGTTTGCTTTCGCTTTGTTTGCTTTTGCTTTGTTTGGTTT
This sequence comes from Avena insularis, assembly GCA_023614405.1. NCBI lineage: Eukaryota > Viridiplantae > Streptophyta > Magnoliopsida > Poales > Poaceae > Avena > Avena insularis. The sequence continues at coordinate 377,102 of JAJUPC010000279.1, forward strand.
TGCTTTGTGTGCTTGCTCTAAAAATCGAAAACACCAAAAATATTTGTTGTTCTTCTTTGGGTTTTGTGAAGTTATTTGCAGGGTTCAGCAGTCATCAGTGGAGTTTGGTTTCATGTTATTATTCAAGTCACACAAATGAAGGGCAATAATGAAGATTAAGACAACTTGAGGTGTGGTAAGAGGCTGGTAACAAACTCTATTGGTTTTCATTTTTGTACATATACTCATCATTGTGAGCATGCTTAGTCTTTTCATGTAAGGTGTATGTTATTTATGGATGCTTAGTAGTTCTTGCTCCCTTATGATCAGCCCCAGCTTGCTAATAGTTTGTAGCATGTTATATGAATGTTTTCTTACATTGTTCTATTCATAACTTGGTATGATATTGTGGTATCCTCCTCTGAATGTTTCATGTGAATCGACTTGGCACATGCTCACGGATGCATATGACTAAACCATAGTCAGTAAGCCTCGATGATTTATTTTGCCTCAGAGTTCCTGTATCACTTCCATGCCATAATTAGTCCTGTTTTGTTGCAAGCATGATTATGGCAGTTATTGTTCTCTTGTTTGTCGCTCCCTATCTATTGCTAGCCTTCACTTGCACTGGGGATGTGCTCTACTTGTGCATCCAACTCCCCAAAACCATTATTGCCAACAGTGTCCATCATACCTACCTACTAGCATTATTTATTATTTAGTGCATATTCATTATGCCTCGATTTTCTTCCAAATCAAATGTTTGACTATTTTGAGAAAGTTAGTTAGTAAAGCTCTCACAAACTTGATGGCACACTTTATTTCTTGCACTTAATAAACTTGAACCATTGTGACTGTCCATGAAAGTTATATGCTTGCAAATTATAGGTTGGGAGTTAGCAGAACCGTGTTGTCATGGAGAATTCTTTCAACACTTATGGATACATATCCGGTTGATATCATGCTCTTTTGTTTGCGGATGTCGTCGGTGTGAAATAAAAGGGGAGCTTGTGAGTTCATGGAGTTATATATATGTGTTAGAGAAATGCCTGGGCCTCTAGCCTAAGCCATGCCTAATCATGGTGGAAACTTGCAGCATAACTATAATGAGCAATCTGTGAAGCATCCTCAATAAAAACCTATGAAAATAGCAAATAAAAAGATCGTTGAGATGCTCATTGTCTGCTTGCCTTGTCATTTTGATCACGGGATAGCTCCGGTATCATGTGCAAGGGGTACCCCGTTGGCGGTTCTCTATGATACGCATGTATTTACGATGACAAGAACTTACAGGTGACTAAAGTTGAGTAGCATGAGGAGCGGCCCTCGTACTCAAGGTACATGAGATTTCCAGTTTATGGTTTGTCAAGCATATAACTCATATTGGACCTCACTTTTACCTTAACCATATAAAGATGCCTATGATAGGGGCAATGAGATCTCAAAGCTAATGAGTACCTTACTTTCAGCATTTGGAAACCTTTCAAACTTTTCAAAAACCTTTTCACTTCCTTGTTGAGTCATCACTTATTCTATGAGCACCTTCTTGAGAGCATAGTTGTCATTCTTAGTGTAATGTGTTTGTCTCAAAACTTGGTTAATTATGTCATGACTTTGATGCTTCTATCTCTGATATCTTTACTTCTAGTCTTCATGTGAACTTCAGAGGTGCCTTGACATTTATATTGTGCTCTACAAACAAAGGCAAGCGAGATACCACTCTATCGTACCTTATTATGAGCATTGCAATGTTGCTTACGTTTATGTTTCATGCTACTTATTATTATTGAGTTGGTTTCTCTTCATAGCTTGCAATGACTATTGAGTAGACTTAGTCGCATACTCCTTATTATGAATTGTCTAAGTGTCTACTCCTGTGCTGAGAATATATACATCATATGAAGCAAATGTGTTTGTGAAAGTTCTTTTATCGCACTCAGTTTTTAACTGAATTGCTTAAGGACAAGCAATAAGCTAAGATTGGAGGGAGTTGATACATCCAAAACATATCTACTTTCCCGAACACTTTTGCTATTGTTTCTCTTCTAAACTTGTGTGATTTGGATACAACTAACACGGACTGACGCTATTTTCAGCAAAATTACCTTGGTGTCTAGTTTTTGTGCAGAAAATCAACTATCAGGAAAAATCCCGGAAAATATGCCAAAAATCCTATTTCACCAGAAGATCCACGGAGCCAGAATACGAGACGGAGTGGAGCCCTAGGGGCCCACACCCCCTGCCGCGTGGGTGGGCCCAGCCCGCGCCTAGAGGGGGTGTGGCTGCCGTAGGCACCCCTTGGGCTCCCTCGTCGCCTATAAGATGCCTCTTGACCTAAAAACCGAGGTTTTTTTTCGATATTTTTCCAGAAAGAGTTCCGCTGCGCCTCCGCCATCAGAAATCGTGATTTAGAACCAGAAACTCTGTTCTGGCACCCTGCCGGGATGGGGAATTTGGAGAGGATCATCGCCATCATCATCACCAGCGCCTCTCCATCAACCATCCATGTTTCCCTCATCCATGAGTGAGTAATACCCCGTTGTAGGCTATGGGGATGGTAGGGATTGGATGAGTTCTATCATGTAATCGAATAAGATTGTTAGGGCACGGTGCCTAGTATCTCTATTGGTGCTATTTGACTTTGTTGCAACTTGTTGTGCTTAATGCTTGTCACTAGGGCCCGAGTGCCATAATCTCAGATCTAAACTTATTATTGAATCATTATGATAGTATTGTTTGTGATCTTATCTGCAAGTTGTGTACACATATCATTGTCCAGATCCAAAGGCCCCAAAGTGGCGACGGGACAACTTTGAGGGATGGCTATGATGTGAGGATCACATGTGTTCATGGAGTGTTAATGATTTGCTCCGGTGCTCTATTAAAAGGAGCACCTTAATTGCCAGTAGTTCCCTTGAGGCCCCGCTGCAACGCGTTGGCAGGACAAAAGATGTTGTGCAAGTTCTCATTGCAAGCACGCATGATTATATATGGAGCACATGCCTATGATTGTTTAGTGCTTGGATGCTTTATCTTATTTATCTGCAATTGCCCTAGATCTTGAAGTTACATGTTTAGACTCGTCCATGCAACGCCCGTCCATCCATCCATGTACCATGTGCTCATATCTTCTTGTTTGCTACTCATTACTATTGCTCTTGTTCTCTTTGTTGTTGCTTTGCTATTGCTACTACAAAACTGTTGCTACTGATAAACTTCTATGAGCAAGAACTATTTCCAGGTGCAGCTGAATTAACAACTCAGTTGTGAAGGCTTGCAAGTATTCTTTGGCTCCCCTTGTGTCGAATCAATAAATTGGGTAATACTACCCTCGAAGACTGTTGCGATCCCCTATACTTGTGGGTCATCAGCCTTTCGGTCATGATGTAAGTCCACCAAGGTCCAAACCTGGTTTTCGTACATGGATTCCATCTCGGATTTCATGGCTTCTAGCCATTTGTTTGAATCCGGGCTCATCATCGCTTCTTCATACATCGCAGGGTCATCTATTTCATCAACCATGAAATTCATAACAGGATTTTCGTATAGTTTAGGAGTTGCACGTGTCCTGCTTGACCTGCGAGGTTCGGTAGTATTCTCTTTCGGAGTTTTATGATCATTACCATTAGTTCCCTCTTCAATCGGTGAAGTTAACTCCATAAAAATTTCTGGCGCTGTGCTACTCTTCGTTTTATGAAGAGAAGGTTCACCTCTTTGAGTTCTACCTTCCAACTACACACACCTTTCGCAAGAAACTCTTTCTCTAGAAAGGATCCATTCTTGGTAGTGAAAACATTGCCCTCGGATCTGTGATAGAAGGAATACCCAATAGTTTCCTTAGGGTATCCTATGAAGACGCATTTTTTCGCTTTGGGTTCAAGTTTATCAGGCTGAAGTTTCTTCACATAAACATCGCATCCCCAAACTTTAAGAAATGACAGCTTAGATTTGTTTCCAAACCATAATTCATATGGTGTCTTTTCAACGGATTTAGATGGTGCCCGATTTAAAGTGAATGCATCGGTTTCTAGTGCATAACCCCAAAATGATAGTGGCCAGTCAGTTAGAGACATTATAGATCAAACCATATCTAATAAAGTACGATTACGACGTTCCGACACACCATTACGTTGTGGTGTTCCAGCGGGTGTGAGTTGTGAAACTATTCCACTCTTTCATATGTGTGCTAAACTCGTAACTTAGATACTCACCTCCACGGCCGGACCATAGAAATTTGATCTTTCTATTATGATGATTTTCCACTTGACTCTGAAATTCCTTGAACTTTTCAAAGGTTTTAGACTTGTGTTTCATCAAATAGATATACCCGTATCTACTCAAATCATCCGTGAAAATGACAAAATAACGATATCCACCTCACGCCAACACACTCATTGGACTACATACATCAGTATGTATGATTTCCAATAAATCTATCGCCCGCTCCATTGAACCGGAAAATGGCGTTGTAGTCATCTTGTCCATAAGGCATGGCTCACATGTATCAAATGATTCGAAATCAAGTGATTCCAAAAGTCCATCTGAATGGAGTTTCTTCATGCGTTTAACGCCAATATGACCTAGACGACAGTGCCACATATATGCAGATATATCATCATCAAGTTTAATCGTTTTAGCATCAACATTATGAATATGTATAACACTATTATCGAGATCCAACAGAAATAAACCATTCATCATAGGTGCATGACCATAAAAGATATCATTCATATAAATCGAACAACCATTGTTTTCATATTTAAATGAATAACCACTTCGCATCAAACATGATCCGGATACAATGTTCATGCTCAGTGCAGACATCAAATAACAATTATTTAGGGTTATAACTAATCCCGATGGTAAGTGGAGAGGCAGCATTCCGACGGTGATCACAACAACTTTTGATCCATTGCCAACACGCATCATGACCTCACCCCTTGCTAGCGGTCGCTTGTTCCACAACCCCTGATTCGAGTTACATATATTAGCAACCAATCCGGTATCAAATACCTAGGTGCTACTGCGAGTACTATTCAAGTACACATCAATAACATGTATATCATATATACCTTTGTTTGCCTTGCCGGCCTTCTTGTTTGCCAAATACTTGGGGCAGTTGCACTTCCAATGGCCAGTCCCCTTACAATAATAACACTCGGTATTATACTTAGGGCCAGTTCGGGATTTCTTTTTAGGCATGACAACAGATTTTCCGCCCTTCTTTCCCTTTTGTTTATCCTTCTTGTCTTTCTTGAAACTGGTGGTCTTATTGATCATCAACACTTGATGTTCTTGATCTCCACCTCTGCAGTCTTAAGCATTAACAGAAGCTCGGGGAGAGACTTCTTCATGCCCTGCATGTTATAGTTCATCACGAAGCTCTTGTAGATAGGTGGGAGAGATTGGAGAACACGATGTATGCCTAAGTCAATGGGAATCGTTATTCCCTCGGAGGCTAGGACATAATCTTATCGGCGTACCCATACATTTTGAGTACATGCTCACTAACAGAGTTATTCTCTTCCATCATGCAGCTAAAGAACTTTTCAGAAGCATTATAACTCTCTATGGCAGCATGGGTATCGAAAATCATTTTCAATTCACCCATTGTATCAAAGGCATTGCCCTTTTCAAAACGCTTTCGAAGTTCTGGATCTAGCCCATATTGACGAGGTTTAATCTCATCAATGCCCATTGTTATGGACTTGGGTTTTGGAGAAGATGGGGATGCTGGAGATCGTGGAATGGTTAGCAAACAAGCAACAGGGACACGAGGTTTACCGAGTTCAGGCCGGAGAAACCCTACTACGCATGCGCTCTTGATTACGGTGGAACCGAAGGTTCTGAGGTCGCAGATTCGATCTGGCGTGGAGGTGTGTATGCGAGAGTATGAGAGAGAGATCTAGGTCTATTGTGGGATGCCCTCTCGTTGGACCCTCCTAGCCTTTATATATGGGGAGGCTAGGTCTCAGGTACAGATACGAGTAGGTTACAAGTTGTATTCAAACTCTAGTCTTGAGCTTTCCTTGTCTTGTGCGCTTGGGAGTCCGTGTTCATATGGGCTTCATAGCATCCGAAACGTCATAGGCGTCATGGACCCTGGCAGGTCGTCGAGTGGGCCTTCCATCGGGCTGGACCAGGTATACTAACATCGGGTACCCGCAAGGCATATCCATGTCAGTAGCCCCCGAGTGTTCAGTCGAATCGCAGATTCGGCTGAGGACTCTTCAATCTTTCGGGTGCAGTTGCTTTTGTTCATCAAGAATGATTTGAGTGTGTAGGGATCGTTGATGCGTGTGCTGACTCTCCCGGCGGATCGAGGTCGATTAACTATCTTAGGACAAAACAACACGATCTTCTTTAGATTGAGTCCTCGACTCGAACCCGAACATATGCTAGCGTAATTCGACTCGAGCCACGGAGGACTTACGAGTGGAATTCGGTGAATTTAAATGATGTACCTTGGCGTCCGGGATTTTTCATCGCGTCTGTTGGCACGGTTTCGTACTAGTAGAGCGCAGTCGTGTGCGTTGCCAGGCCATCAGATGGTATCTATAGGTCTTATCTTTGTGTCGCATGACAACATCCGGATGTTTATCACCGCGGAGGTGTTTCGGGTGGCCAAGGAAAACGTTGCTCGCTTAGCGTTTAGTTGGGACAGAGTTGCCAAAAAAATTTGCATGCTGATCCGTAGGATCGCAGTCGAAGAATTCATAGGGTGCGCGACCAGCGCCCCCTATGGGAGTAGCCCAGTGTGCATTGAGTCATAGACTCGGCGAGACTTTAATTCAGCCGTTGTTGGCTTCAGGTCCGTAGGACACAATTTTTTAGGATGCTTGAATCAATCCTCCCTATGGGAGTAGCCCCCGAGTCCGTAGTGGAGTCGTAGACTCGACGTAGGAGTCGAATAATAGATCAGGTAATTCATGTCTCGGGTGCGCGGCCAGCGCTCCTGATAGGAGTAGCCCCCGAGTGTCTGGCGGAGTCGTAGACTCGGGTAGAGACTCGAGTCTTGTATCGTGTAGTTGTAGTCGACAATCTCGTGGGCGTATCGCTGACCCGGAAGTACATCGGGTGCGCGACCAGCGCTCTTGATAGGAGTAGCCCCCGAGTGTCTAATCGAGTCGCAGACTCGAGTGGAGACTCATGTGAAGAGAAACCACTGACTCGGAAGTGCACCGAATCAGCGTAGCGCTTGTGTAGCATCAAGTGATGCAACCATCCGAGGAGAGTTTCGACTCGGGCCTTGAGTGTATGGCGTAGCCAGCTGTTTTGTCGACTCCTGTTGGAGGACCCGATAGAATAGCTTGACGTAGTCGACGTCCTTGTAAGCTGTAGAAAACATAAAAATTTGTGAAGTACTTGTATCTTGCAAGAAATATTTGCCTGTCGGCTTGTATAGTAAGATTCTAGTGCCGATCGAGTCGACACTTTTGCACTGTGTGCTAGGCCTTTTCGTTAGCCTGATTACCCTTAGTCTTAGTACCTTGCCGAGGCACTCGGAGTTCAAGGATTCGACGGTCAGGCAGAATCAGCTACTCGGGCTGTCGCGTATGAGGTACTCGAGTGCGTGGAGCCGATGGCACATTAGGTTACTCGAAGAGGGCGCAGCCCCGAGTGTTCGGCGTGAGTTAAAAAGAAATCAACTCTAAGTAGAGAAACTTAGCTTTGTCGGTTGTCGTGGCGAAGTTGGCGATGTAGCGAATCACTTGGCAACGTAATCGGCCTTGGCGGACCATGGTCATAGCGGCGGTGTTGGGGAGATAACCCGGATAGGGTAAGGGCGGGAAAGGCGAAAGGATTATTCCCGTCCGGTTTCGAGATTATATCTGAGCTGGCGAGTCTTGTAAAGGTCGGCCGAGATAAGAAAAGCGAGAACCTCATTAGTAAGGGCAAAGCGTTACCCGAGAGATATGGCGTAAGTCGGCCGGGTTGGTCGAATGATCTTAATGCGGTGAAGGACAGGCCGAGATTCTGCGAGGAAGGGCGAATATCTGAAGCTTGCAGGAGAAGGAGAAGCCCAAAGTCAAACCCAAATCGCGAGAATCTGGCGAGCCAAGAGCTAAAGACAAATGTGCAAAACGACGGAGGGGCGAGAAGGAGGTCACGGAGGTGGCAGTTAGAGCCCGAGGCACGCAGGAGGGGCCCTCTAGAATCTTACTGCATGAGAAGGGCGGCGGGGAAGAGGAGGCCGAACTACTATATTGGGACAAGCATATTCCTCAAATATGCTTACCCGTCGACCCTAGAAGAACCCAGGGCTCTCCTTTATAAGGGGAGTCTTGGACCCTGATGAAGGGATCGACTCATTCTTGGGACCGTTAGGCTGGTAAAATTCTCTCTTTCTCCTTGTATACAGCTCAAGGAGCACTTGTAGCCCAAAGAAGAAGAAATAAAGATCTTTGCGTTAGCTTTCTGTGTGTAGAATCAACTACATCTTCCTCCCAGATCCCACTAGCATCCATTGGCCCCAAACTTTAGCCTACCCATGGCATCTGCCGTGCCACCACCACGACGGTTGGCGCCCACCGTGGGGCCAGCTGTGTAGGCTGGAGTTATAATCCGGACGGAAACTTCATCAAGACGGTGACGCGTTGTTTACGGCTTGGTCCGGAGATTTGGTCTCTGTGACTATGTCGGCGACAATGCAGGGAGCTTCGAAAACTCCCAGCGTAATGGCGTCTTCATCGGCTGGGCGAGCACAAGGTCTCGTCGGTGTCGGCGTCTCAGCGTTATCCTTACCAAGTTGTTGTTGCGGGAGAGCCTCTTAACGCTGCAAGCCGTCCCAGAGCACATCTGCGGGCGTCGAGTAATGGCCGCAGATCCGGTGCGGTGGGCGATTTGCGGGTCAGCGAAGAACCGCTACGGTGTCGCGCACCAGGCAGACCGCACCACTACCCACGGTAATCCCTGCGACCAACCCAGCGAGGTGCAGACACCACCCCAAAGGCACCAAGGGTAATAGGAGCACCTGGAAGGCGAGAGAACATTGACGACCATAGAAAACTTGACTACGCTTGTGGCGCCAATACTTGATCCGCAAATGCTCGGCGAGTTGGAAGAAACCAGGCAAAGGTCTGGTAGAGGCCAAAAGGTGTCGGCCTTGCGGAGTCCTTAAGCGGACCTGCGAGAATATGCCAAAGCTAATAAGCAGCGTCGCACCAGCAGGTGGGCAATTAAGATGAGAGGAAAAACCTCATGGATGATATCAATAAAGAGCATGATGCTCATAAAGTAGAATCGATGGATTTGGGTTTGCAGAGGTACCACGGCAAAAAACCTAAGGCGCAAATGCCGCAACATTAGAATAAGAAGGGTTGACGGCGAGGCCAGCGAAGCAACAAGAAAGAGTAAGAGCTGGTGCGCATCGCGAACCAGCAAAAGCAATGCTCGAGCAAACCCGGCGGGAGGGCCTCGCGAATGGTTCATTTGGCGGAGTAGCACTGCCTTGTCCGTGGCAGACATCTTCACCCGGAAATAATGCTCGAAGAGACAAAGCGATAACCTCGGGAAGAGGAACAAGCAGATTGTCCCATATGATCCGAAAATGGCGGAAAGGCAAATGAGAAGAGGCAATGCAAGCGAGGTAACGATGGGAGAGGAACCACTGCCGTGTGGAGAAAGATGGCGGAAGCCGAGCAGCAGAGACCTCGGCGAAGGGAACCAGAGAGGCAATCATGAGAACAATACCCGGTCGAAGTAAGGAGAAGCGCCCTCAACCCAGCAGAGGCATGAACCTCGGCGGGGAAGAAAGCGAGGCCAGCCACAATCAAATTAATGAGAGATACAATGATGGTTATTCCAAAATGGAATATCGATCCATGGCGGAAACAACCATTATGGAATACAAGGCGAGTTACGTACATAGATTTGCCGTCAAATGATGCAAGAGTGAAGCTAGACCGCTATCTGGTCAGAGTTATTGGAAGAACAGGGTCCACCAGGCCGACATGCTTTGGACCACGTATCATGGCGAGCCACATGCGAACTTTCAGCTAGCAAGGCACGAAAACATATAATGGGAGTACCAAACCACAAGACTGGTTGATTGACTATGCCCTTCTTTGTAAAAATAGTGGGTGGGAACTTACGATGGGCGATGCGGTATGTACCACAAATCTTTGGAAGGACCAGCTAGGGTGTGGCTGAATAATCTACGGTCGGCGGTATCAAGCATTGGCTGGATTTTGAGAAATGTTTGTCGAACTTTACTAGCACATACAAGAGGCCAAACAGGCCTGTGAGTTAGCCATGTGCAAACAGAGGCCGAATGAAACAGATAGAGAGTTTTTAACTCGGTGGTGCAACCTGAGAAACTCATGTGAAGGAGTAATAGAATCGCAAGCAATAGCGTGGTTCGTGCAAGGATGCCGTTATGGCAGCGTATTGTGGCAACGTCTGCAAAGAGATATGCCAACCATACTGGCAGAAACTATAATAATAGCGGACTCCTACGCGTTAGGAGACCCGACACAACCAGAATTGATGTCGGCGGATCACCGCGAGCAACAGGACCATTATGCAAGAGATTTGGCCGGGTCATCCAGGCGCGGTGATTTCAGAGGAAGAAGAGAGGAAAGGCCGGATTATAGATATAATTGACCCAAGTGGCGACGATGGCATAAGCTCGGCCGATTCACGGAAGCGACTCAGCGGCAAAGAATGGTCCTCGGCGGTGGACACCAAGGAATGAAGGAAAAAGCGGTGGACCCCGAACAAAAGAAGCGATGGGCGGAGAGGCGAAGTACGTTCAATCCATGTTAGATCAGCCGTGCAAATTTCACACGTCAAACCCATCCGGGCCAGATAACCATACAACCCGCCAATGTGCATGGATGAAAAATGCAATGGGAACCCAGCGGGAGTTCGAGCACCCCATCAAGTACATCGGGCATCAACCACAGTTGCTGGAGCAAATCTTGCGACAAGCGATGTTACCGCCCCTCCCAGTGCGATAACTCAGATCGGAGAGCGGTGCATCAAGTAATGAACCAAGTCCAGAATGGAAGAACAAACCGCGAATACGGGGCGCAATGATTACGAGAGAACATCATCGGTCTTATTGCGTGTTCTAGCGGAACATCAAGACAAGCGAGTGTGCAACACGGCATATGGAAGTAAATGCAGTTATCTGGCGATACCAAGATATGTGCCTTGGTGGATCGGAAGTAACTTGGAGCATAAAGGATCATCCCAAGATAATGCGAATCCGGATCATATGCACTCGTGTTGGATCCGACATTTGTTGGACCAAGCATCAATGTGAAATTCTCAACAGTACTCATTGACAATGGAAGGAGTATCAACATCATGTACAAAGATACCATGCATAAACTTGGAATATCGCGAGAACATGTTGCGATCCACGAGGACCACTTTCCATGGGATAGTGCCGGGGCTTTCATGTGAACCCATTGGTAAGGTCCGGTCGATGTGTTATTCGGCACAAGAGATAAGCTGTGAAGCGAAAACTTAGAGTTTGAGGTGGTGGATCTAGAGAGTTGTTATCATGCTTTACTCGACGGCCAGCGTTGGCCAAATTCATGGGCATTTGTCATATAAGTTATCTGAAAATGAAGCTACCGGACCACAAGGGTGATAACGGTTTCTGGGGATTACAAGAAGTCAATGGGTGTGCTTCAGCGGGTCAAACTTGGCGAATCATTGGTTATAGCAAGAGAAAAAGAAGGATTAGGAGGTAGCGACCCTCGGTCGAGCATGTGAACATGCGGCACTAGCCAACCCGCATGGCGGTCTCTTTTCAGCCGACTAAAGAAGCGAAGAAGTTTGAGATAGATGAGCAATTCCGGACGTCTTTACTATTGGTGTAGGCCTAGACACTAAATAGGAAGCGAGCTCACCAACTTCCTCTGTGAGAATCGGGACATATTTGCATGGTCAACTCGGGATGCAAGGTGTTACGAGGAGTTGGCTGAGCACTCTTTGAATGTAAATCCAGGAGCAAGGCCGGTGAAGCAACCTCTCCGCCGCTTCGCCGAAGACAGGAGAAAAATAATAGGGGATGAAATAGCTCGGCTCCTCGCAGCCGGGTTCATCATGGAGGTGCTGTATCCGGATTGGCTATCGAATCCGGTGCTAGTAGAAAAGAAGAAGGATGATCCCAATGTAGCCATTGTATGGCGAATGTGTATCGATTACACGAACCTGAACAAGGCGTGTCCAAAAGATCCTTTTCCATTACCTAGAATAGACCAAGTCATTGATTCGACCGCTGGTTGTGAGTTATTGTCATTTGTAGACGCGTATTCTGGTTTCCACCAGATACCGTTAAATCTGGCCGATCAAATAAAGACTGCGTTTATTACCCCATACGGGGCTTATTGCTATCGCACAATGCCATTTGGCCTGCGAAATGCAGGAGCAACATATCAAAGATGCATGTAAAAATGTGTACACGATCAAATAGGAAAAAATGTACAAGTATATGTAGATGACGTGGTCATTAAAACCAAGGAAAGCAAAACGTTCTTTGGAGGATATCTGGCGGACCTTAGCGAACTTGAGAAGGTTCGAATGAAGCTTAATCCGGACAAGTGCCGTTTGGCGTCTTGCAGGAAAATTACTCGGTTTTCTTGTATCTAGCCGAGGTATAGAGGCCAACCCAACCAAGATAAAAGCGGTAGAAAGAATGGAGTTGCCGAGGTGTCTAAATAGCGTAAAAGTTCACGGTTGTTTAGCCTCGCTCATCGATTTGTATGTCGGCTGGGAGAGAAGGCATTACCACTCTATCAAGCGATGAAGAAATCGAGATAAGTTCATTTGGACTCCTGGCACAAGCGCGATTGCATTTCATGAATTGAAAAAGATGTTGGTCACAGCACCTGTCTTAGCTTCTCCATTGTCAAAAGAGCCTATGCTACTCTACATAGCAGCCACGAACGGAGTAGTGAGTGTTGTAGTCGTAGTGGAATGACTCGAAGATGGTAAGTCGATACAAAGGCCGGTGTATTATTTAAGTGAGGTATTATCCACTTCAAAGCAGAATTACCCACATTATCAGAAGATGGCTTATGGAGTATATATATCGTGAAAAGCTTAAACATTACTTGAAGAGCATCCCATCAAAGTGATTTCTGCGGCGCCCATAAGCCGACATATTGAGCAACAAAAGGCGTAAGTGGCGAATAGCGAAAGAACAATCGAGTTGTCGCCATACTCTCCACAATTTGATAGGAGGCGCAATTAAATCTCAGCGATCCGACTTCTTCGTGGCGGGCGAAGTGCAATATGAGCCACCATTACAGATCAAATTATTGGACGATGCATTTGATGGTTCCAAACTAAGAAATGGTTTGGGGCAGAATAGTGTTAACCTCGCCTAAAGAGATCAGCTAAAATATGTGCTACAAATACATTTTGCATCCAACAACGTGGCGAATATGAAGCACTGGTCCATGGATTGAAAGTAGCAAAAGAGATTGGCATCGCCGAATCTTATGCTATGGGGACTCGGACCTAGTAGTACTGACAAGTCTCGGGCAATTGGGATGCATTAGATGCTAATATGGCTTTATCAGATTTCATGTGCAAAAGATCGGTGGATACTTTGAAGGATGTGAATTTCACCACATACCTCGGGCAGAAAATGATGCCGCGGAACCGTTGTCAAAGCTGGATCAACCCGGCGATCAATTCCCGGGCATTGCCACCAGAACACCTCGAAAACCATCAATAATCCCGTCACGGAATCCGAATCTATCTTTATTCCGGCAAATTCAGCGAGAGGATAATGCAGATGGAAGTAGACCAACAATATGACTCGGAACCCCAAGAGGAGGACAGCGAAGTAAGCACAATTATGGAAAGGCCGAGGTAGATATGTCGGCTGAAAACATGGAAATAGCGGTGAGACCACACTAGAAAAATCACACTGCTATGGCAACCCATATTCTCTTACCTTAAAGGCGATGTTACGAGCAATGAAGTATTAGCAAGACAAGCTGTAAGGAGGCAGCCTATACGATCATAAACAATGAGCTATATAAAAGAAGCGTCACAAGCGTATTACAGAAATGTGTGAGTTCGGCAGAAGGCCAGGAGATCCTCCTGGATATACATCAAGGAGAGTGTGGACACCATGCCTCATCTCGTGCCTTGGTAGCCAAAGCATTCAAGTATGGATTTTATTGGCCAACGGCGCTGAAAGAAGCCAAAGAGTTGGTTGAAAAATGCAATGGTTGTCAGAGATATGCAACCAGGATACATATGCCATCGGCCGAGTTAAAAATAATACCCATCACTTGGCCATTTTCTGTGTGGGGCTTAGATATGGTGGGACCATTTAATCCGGCCCGAGCGGGAATGACCCACATATTGGTTATGGTGGACAAGTTCACAAAATGGATTGAAGTGAAACCAATAAAAAATGCGATGGGCCCATAGCAGTGAAATTTCTCAAAGATATTATTTTAAGATATGGGTATCCGCACAGTATTATTACGGATAATGGCACAAATTTTGCAGAAGGAGCCTTCGCCAGATTTTGCAGAGAGAAACACATAAGACTAGATGTTGCCTCTGTGGCTCACCCAGCATCTAATGGGCAAGTGGAGAGGTCTAATGGACTAGTATTGTCAGGAATAAAACCATGACTTGTTGAACCACTGCAAAGGTCGACAGTATGTTGGATTGAGGAACTCCCAGCCGTATTATGGAGCCTCAGGACTACTCCGAATAGATCGACAGGCTATACACCATTCTTTACGGTATCTGAGGCGAGGCCGTGCTTCCAGCCGACATAATACATGACTGCCAAGAGTTACTCAGTATACAACCTCGGTAAGCGAAATAGCTCGACGAATCTTAGACCCGCTAGAAGAAGCCATAGAACTGGCACTATCACGATCAGCTATTTATCAGCAGAACTTTCGACGATATCACAGCAAGAAGGTGAATCCAAGGGTATTCAAAGAAGGAGATTTAGTCCTCCGACTGGTGCAACGCACGGCCGGCATGCACAAGCTCTCACCTCCATGGGAGGGACCATTCATCGTGAGAAAAGCATTACATAACGATGCCTATTATCTAATCGACGCTCAATCCCCCGGAAGAACAAAGCGGAACAAAGCTGGCGAAGAAAGCGAAGCTGACCATGGAATGTAGCCTTGCGTCCATTTTACTCATAGCATAGTATTTCAAGGTCAAGGACCAATGATCAATTAAACCTCGGCATCCGGGCGGTGACTTCGGGGCGCCATATGTTATTTCAATTTCATGTTATGTATTAAAACCTCGGCATCCAGAGCAGTGACTCGGGGACTGCCATATGTCATTTCAATTTCATCTTGTGTTAAAACCTCGGCATCCAGAGCAGTGACTCGGGGACTTCCCTATGTTATTTCAATTTCATCTTATGTATTAAACCTCGGCGTCCAGAGCAGTGACTCGGGGATTGCTATATGTTACCGAAATTTCGTTTTATGTACTAAATCTCGGCATTCAAAGGAGCGACTAGAGAACTAACATATACTGCCCCAGGGTTATGTTGAGCATCAAAACTTGACACCCTGAGCAGCGCCTCGGCAGTGATCTTATATCGTTCTTGAAATTTAGTTTACACACTAGACTTCAGCGGAACAGGCAGTCACTCGGGGACTGCCATATATTGTTCCAAAGGGGCAGTCAATCTTTGATACAAAAAAGGTATCACACTTCAGAATAAGAGCAGATTAACCCCATATGATGTGCGAAGCTCACACCCAGATTACTCAACTAAAAAAGAGAGAACAAAGACAAAGATACATCCTAACAACAACAAAATTGCAGGCTACCAAAGCAAGAATTCGGATGGAAGCCCACTTAAACAAAGTTATAATAACTGCAAACTTATATGTATGACAATGTATGCAAAAGGAGATTCAGGTCATCTGAAATAAACAAGTGTTCCACGGACATAAATGCCCGGCATACCAGGGACAAGTAATAACAAAGATTTTCCGTTGGAGAGGCAATAGTTGTGGTAGGGCGGATGCTCGAGATAAGCGGGGCCTCGACCGAGGTTGCCTCGCTTTCCTGAGACCAGTGCGACTTGGTGAAGCTGGAGGCTCTTGAGGGCATCGGTTGCGCTTGAATGCCGGTACCTTTAGAGGAGGATCGCGCATCACCGTTGCCGTCAGAAACTCGAGCTGGAGTCGCCGGAGGAAGCGAATCATCTTCACCTTCACCCTGTTCGGCGAATTATTATGCGATGTGTCTTCTACCTTAACCTCGTCGTCCGGAGTTGAGAAAGCTCGAACCTTCATTCGGTATGCCGTCGGCATACTCAACAAGTTGGAAGCGCGAGCTTGCGAAGAGCAACAAAGGTGGGGTCCTCAACCCAGGGAACACAATGCGCAAATTCCTCGGGATATCAAGAGAAATGTCTTCGTGCCATGACATGATAACGGTGAGGGCCATATCAGCGCCATCAGCCCGGTGATTCCTCCAGAGACTTAGTTGTTTTCGGATGCCATAAGTCTTTTCACCAGTAATGGTCGACCTCATTGATATCGGGGTCCCGAAGTGTTGACGGAAGAACATGGTAAGCCCGAATAGCTGCACCAAGTCCCTACATAATTTTCATCGGACCAATAGCAGCGCCGGCAGCGACAAGAAATCTTCCATCAGTACTCGAATCAACAGGGACACCTCGGCGCTTACAGCTGCAAGAACAGCTTTTGAGCTCACAGGCTTAGCTTACGGGAAATGACTGCATAAAACACGAATGTCGGAGATAAGAAACTTACAATGAATATAATTCGGCTGAGATAAGAAACTTACAATGAATATAATTCAACATTTTATGGAGGTCTTTAGCCTAGATGATCTTGCTCTTCTCAAACGAAGCAATTTCCTCGCTCATTCCCTGAGTTTTCAGTTCGGCACCTCGAGGAGTTCTTTATTCTTACGCAGCTCCAAAGCCAGCGATTCTTCTCCTTGGAGAATTCTGATCGACCTTTTCTAGTTCAGATTTCTAGAGAGCTTAAGGGTCTCCACCTCGGCCCTTGATGAGCTATTTCATCATCTTTTCTTTTAGCTCTTGTAGAATGAGTAGCGCTTTGTTCTAAAAAATGCAGCATCACGTCAGGCATAGGCGTGCAATCTTGGTGAGATGCTGCGAAGGTTTGCAACTCGGCTTTGCCACAGCCAAACAAAATAAAAAAGTTTAGCGCGTATTCTAAAGGGCGAAAAGGTGTAGGGTAAGAGGGAAACTAACCTTCCAACCTCTTGACTTTCTTCTCAAGATGAATGTTGAGGTTATTGATGTTACCTGTGAACCCACAAAGTAAGCCGGCACCCCGCATACAAAACAATGACAATATCAGAGATGACAAGGAAAATGGTCGACTTACCTGCTTTTTTCACCATAGGAAGAACTTTTTCATATTTTTCTTCCAACTTCCTGTGTGAGAAGAGCGGTCTTTGAAATTGGCGGTCCATGGGTCATGTGCAACCTAAGCAATAGAACAAACCGTGAGTAAATATTCAGAGCCAAAACAGATCCGAGTTAAGCAAAAACTTAACCCGGACCTAGGTGGCTGGATATTCAAAGCCAAAACAGATCCGAGTTAAGCGAAAACTTAACCCAGATCTAGGTGGCTGGATATTCAAAGCCAAAACAGATCCGAGTTAAGCGAAAACTTAACCCAGATCTAGGTGGCTGGATATTCAAAGCCAAAACAGATCCGAGTTAAGCGAAAACTTAACCCAGATCTAGGTGGCTGGATATTCAAAGCCAAAGGATCCGAGTTAGCGAAAACTTAACTTGAGATCTAGGTGGCTGGATATTCTAAGCCAAAGCAGATCCGAGTTAAGCGAAAACTTAACCCAGATCTAGGTGGCTGGATATTCAAAGCCAAAACAGATCCGAGTTAAGCGAAAACTTAACCCGGACCTAGGTGGCTGGATATTCAAAGCCGAAACAGATCCGAGTTAAGCGAAAACTTAACCCAGATCTAGGTGGCTGGATATTCAGAGCCAAAACAGATCCGAGTTAAGCGAAAACTTAACCCGGACCTAGGTGGCTGGGTATTCAAAGCCAAAAGTAAATCCGAGTTAAGCGAAAACATAACCCGGATCTAGGTGGCTGGATATTCAAAGTCAAAACAGATCCGAGTTAAGCAAAAACTTAACCGAGATCTAGGTGGCTGGATATTCAAAGCCAAAACAGATCCGAGTTAAGCGAAAACTTAACCCGGATCTAGGTGGCTGGATATTCGAAGCCAAAACAGATCCGAGTTAAGCGAAAACTTAACCCAGATCTAGGTGGCTGGATATTCAAAGCCAAAACAGATCCGAGCTAAGCGAAAACTTAACCTGGATCTAGGTGGCTGGATATTCGAAGCTAAAGCAAATCCGAGTTAAGCGAAAACTCAACTCGGATCTAGGTGGCTGGATATTAAAAGCCAAAACAGATCCGAGTTAAGCGAAAACTTAACCCAGATCTAGGTGGCTGGATATTCAAAGCCAAAAGTAGATTCGAGTCAGGTGAAAGCTTAACCCAGACCTATGTGGATAGACATTCAAAGAACAGCTAGATAAAATTTAAGCAAAAGTTTAAGATAGATCTACTCGGATATAGGCTCGAACCCTAAATTAAGTCGAGTTAAGTATAGCACTATAAAAACTTCCAAGCGAGTAACAAGTTACTCGTTTGCAAGTTTCGGGGACTAATGTATATATAATAGCATATGGAGAATCAGTCTAAACCCTGAGAAGCAGCAATTACCTCGTTCATCTTGTTGCTATCCAGAATGATCTTGGCAGCTCGATCCAAGCATTTCGATGTCGGAAAGTTGAAAGGGTATTGTTTGGATTGCCCTCAAAAGGCGATCGACATTCGATTATGAGCATATTCCACCGGCGAGGCTGTTCCCACTAGCCGTCCGGGTTAAGACTTTACCTCGGACATGTTGTGCAACCATAACGGCCTTGAGGCTTGTATGAAGAGCAAAATTTGAGTCTTTGGCGGTATGATGGAGACTTTGGTAGCGCGGTTCCTTTGCGCGACACGTCGACAATACTCGGTGAGAAGAGCCGGCAAGACCTTTACGGGAAGAGGAGACCTTGATGGCAACAGTTTTCTTGCCTTAGAAGAGGCATCGGGAGCCGATACCGCGATAATGGGAGCAGTATCTTTAGAGCAGCGAGTCCTTTGCCGTAGAAAGCGCCGAGATAACGACCTCTTGGTAAGGGCTGGGGTTGCTATAGAGGCAATGGGGCGGATGGAGGCTCAATAGAGGAGCTTCGGACCCACAGAGGCGAGTTGATGGAAATCTCGGAGGAGAGTGGAATCAATGTTGACAAAAGAAGTATCGAGCACGTCGCGATGAGGGTGACTGATTGAACTGAAGGAGAGGCAACACAGGCAGGGAGGAATCCTAGTATCTTCAGCAGGCGGAGGAGGCGAATTTGTCGAATCGGTGACTAGTCATGCTAGGACCCTTGGGCTTAACGAGCGGGCTACGAAAACAAGAAAGAAAAATGGGTGTCGAGAATAAAACGAAGAGAGAAACAATAAATACCAGCAAAAGGAACTTGCAGCAACCCAGGCATGGTCTTACGCCTGGGGAGATTCGGAGCGGATTTCTTCATTCGTTTCTTGGGGGCCGCCTCTGAGGCACTAGCAGGAGCCCCGCGTTTCCCCGAGGTAACAGGGGGTCGGGAAGCTATGGGCTCGGCGTCGTGAACCTGACCGGCCAGATTAGCTGGGAAAGTAGAAGCCGGAAATGCATAGGAAATAGGCATTGCGGCAACTACCTCAAGAACTTGGATCTCGTCCGAATCACCTTCCTCCTCGTGGGCCGAGGTCTTGCCACGAGCTTCGGCCGGGCAGGATCCGACTTGGGGACAAACTCTTCCGAGTCCGGCTCACCAGTATCTGGGGTGCTCCGGTCCGCAGGCCACGGAAGCAGCAAAACCTCGGCATCCTCGTCCTTTTGCTCTGCGAACCTCTGTGAGGCGAAAAAGAAGGAAGGTTAGCGAAAACAGCTATGAAAACAATAGAAAATCAAAGCATTAATGGTTTAACTTACTGCGGGAGGAGGATGATCGCGGGTAAACGGTTTCAATCCCCAAGTCCAATCTTCAGGCATTTCCGTCTTAAATATAGCTCGGACACGCTTGAAGACGAGGTAGTTGTCCAGCTCGACGGTCGAGACTCGGTTGGGATCAAGTGGACCACTCATGTAGCAAAGTTTGTGCGTCCTTTTACGGAATGGGCAAATTGACTCTTGATGAAGGTAGCCATCAAATCCTCGCCGCATAACCGGCCGGATCAGCTCCTTGAGCGAGTCTCAGCTTCGGCCAATCGTGACTCCTCCTCGGATTGTAAGTCAATTCACCTTGGAAGGCGGACCAATGGAAAAGGGGAGCGAATCTTGTCTTCCGTCCCTCTGTTCTTGACATAAAGAAGGATTTGTGCCACTTCTTGCACGACTCTAACCCGGTGACACGAGGAAATCTGGACTTCCTCAGAGGTGTAATGGGCGCCGCCCATGAGTAGCAGTTTCTCGGAAGGGTGCGAGACTTGTCGAGGACTACATTAGAGCGAATCTGGAAGAACTTGACCAGGCGTGCCTGGAATGACCATAGGCGAAGTATCCTAAAGCGGAGATGAATGCGAAGAGAAGCGATGGCATTCGCGGAAGATGATCTTGTGAAGGCGAAGTAGTCGAGAAACTCTCTGGCGAAATCGCTAAGAGGGAGACCAAAGCCACGCGAGAAATGTGACATCAAAACTACATATTCGCCCTCCCTAACATCCGGAGATAACTCGTTGCCGGGTAAACGACAAGATACCTCGGCAGGAATCCTCTGGGTTCGGATGAGCCACTCGATCTCCCGCCGGGTAACTGAGGAGCCCTGCCACGAGCCTCGCTCGGGCCCAGAGCCAGCATCATCATCCTCTACGAGGGCACCGCTAAAGGAACTAGACATGGTTTCGCCGGAAAGATCATGGGAGGAAGAACTCATGGCGGAGGAGAACTTAAACTCTGAGGCCCGTCGCAATTCTCATAAGGGCAGCGGAACAACGACGGAACCGCGGCGCAAGAACAAAGAGGAAACGAAGGGATCTAGAGGAAAGCCTAGGCGGCAAGGCCAAAAAGAACTCATCGGCGACAACGCTGGAACAAGTGAGCGGCGACGAGGCAGACGGAGCAGCGCGGCGGAGTCCTCCTCGTCGCAGAACCAGTTGAGCGCGTGGCGGCGGAACCCTGGCCTTGACGCGAAGAAGAAGAAGGAGTGCGAGCGGCGAAGGGGAAAGTGAAACTCCCGGTAGCGCCCCTCTTCTCTTAAAGCCACCTGCGGGGTAGTGGGATCGTGGGTGTGGCGGTTCGTCGTGTAGATCGTGTGTCTTTGCCACGACCAGCGTCGCTGTGAGCGCGCAAGGACCACCGATTGACCAAGTAGCTCCACGATCTAGCGAGAGCGGCGCCAGGCGTCGCACAGCGCGCGACAAGCGCGGCGCGATGTAACTTGTCGATAAACACTGTAGGAACAAAAAACTAGAGAAACAATGATAAGGATGACCGTAAGGCGAGGCATGCCACGTAAATACAATGTTACCGAAGGAACAGGAGATAACTTCGGAAAGAATGCATAATAAGTATCATAAAACTGATACGACCCAGTAGAGATTATCGGCGGGACCATATCAACCGGGGACTAATGTTGGGAGATAACCCGGATAGGGTAAGGGCGGGGAAGAGCGAAAGGATTATTCCCGTCCGGTTTCAGTTATATCCTGAGCTGGCCGAGTCTTGTAAAGGTCGGCCGAGATAGGGAAAGGCAGAACCTCAGTAGTAAGGGCAAGGCGTTACCCGGCCGAGATATGGCGTAAGTCGGCCGGGTTGGTCCGAATGATCTTAATGCAGGTGAAGGACATGCCGAATTCTGAGGAAGGGCGAATATCTGGCTTGCGGAGAAGGAGAAGCCCAAAGTCAAACCCAAGTCGCGAGAATCTGAGCGGAGCCAAGAGCTAAAGACAAATGTGCGAGCAGCAGGAGGGCGAAGGAGGTCACGGAGGTGCAGTTGGAGCCGAGGCTTGAGGAGGGGCCCTCACGGAATCTTACTGCGATGAGAAGAAGGCGGCGAGGGAAAGAGGAGCGCCGAACTACTATATTGGGACAAGCATATTCCTCGAATATGCTTGCCACGTCAGCCCTAGAAGAACCCAGGGCTCTCCTTTATAAGGGGAGTCTTGGACCCTGATGAAGGGATCGACTCATTCTTGGGACCGTTAGGCTGGTAAAATTCTCTCTTTCTCCTTGTATAGAGCTCAAGGAGCACTTGTAGCCCAAGGAAGAAGAAATAAAGATCTTTGCGTTAGCTTTCTGTGTGTAGAATCAACTACATCTTCCCTCCCCAGATCCCACTAGCATCCATTGGCCCCAAACTTTAGCCTACCCATGGCATCTGCCGTGCCACCACCACGACAGCGACGGGTTCCTGGGGTCGATGGCGGCAGCAAGTTCCGCATCCGAAGATTGTCACAATCGAAGGCCACGCTAAGTCGTCGCATCCAAAGGATGTATCGGGTTACCGCAGCCGAAAGCCGTGGCTGATCGAAGCGGAAGAGCCCCCGAGTCGTGGTCGCTGAAGCCGATGCGGTTGGTTGCCGCAATTAAAGATCGCGTCGGGTCACCGTATCCGAAAGATGCAACGATCACCGCGGTGAAGGCGCGATGGGGACGCCCGATCTTTGAGGAGCCTCAGTCATTGGGCGAAGATCATAATGCATCGCTGCACGGACAAGTCGTGGGCGGTGGAGGCGTGGTCGACATAGCGGCGTCACCGGATTCGCTTAATAAGCGTCGGTAGCGGTCGGTCGAACTTCAGGTCGAAACTGCCATGGGTAGAAACACGAGCTGACCACACGCATGTATACCAACGTCTTTCATGCCACAAATTGCTTTTTTCTTCAATTATCTGTGCATGCATGCCTCACGGTCGGAAAATTCATGCATCTAATTGATGCATCTAGCCACAAGTAGCTAGCTTATCTGATTTTTTTCTTCTTGTCCTATGAGCTTGATCGATTGACAGGCCTTTTACTTTCCTTCTTCCGCAACATGAGAATCGTACGATTAATACGTTTTAGAACTTGTACTTGATTTGAACTTGGGCGTTTCCGATGAAAAATTCACGCCGTGTGTCTTAGTCTTCCGTAGAGTACTTTAGATCTTTGCTAATCTGAGTAGATGCATGCACCGCTAGCCTCAAAGCCTTCCGCTGATTTTTCTTCTTCTTCCTGATTGTACACGTTCGACGGGTTGGGATTGCAGTGGAGATGGGGTGCATCTTGGTAGATTTTGTTGACGTCAAAGCTGAGCATGCCGACGCTGAAGAATCAACCAGATGAGATCTGGCCATTGATGACGATGAGGAAGCCGAAATAGATCTGCTCCGCAGGAGCCGACGGATCGTAGATTGCAACGGATGGGACCGTCACGATCGCACAATCAACATCCCGATTCCCAGGCGGGCAATTGACGAGGTTTAATCTCATCAATGCCCATTGTTATGGACTTGGGTTTTGGAGAAGATGGGGATGCTAGAGATCGTGGAACGGTTAGCAAACAAGCAACACGGGGACACGAGGTTTACCAGAGTTCAGCCCCGGAGAAAACCCTACTCACTGCTTATGCTCTTGATTCTGTGAACCAAGAGGTCTGAGGTCTGTGATTGATGGCGTGGAGGTGTGTATGCGAGTATGAGAGAGAGATCTAGGTCTATTGTGGGATGCCCTCTCGTTGGACCCTCCTAGCCTTTATATATGGGGAGGCTAGGTCTCAGGTACAGATACAAGTAGGTTACAAGTTGTATTCAAACTCTAGTCTTGAGCTTTCCTTGTCTTGTGCGCTTGGGAGTCCGTGTTCATATGGGATTCATAGCATCCGAAACATCATAGGCATCATGGACCCTGGCAGGTCGTCGAGTGGGCCTTCCGTCGGGCTGGACTAGGTATACTAACATCGGGTACCCGCAGGGCATATCCATGTCACATATAGTATGCCTCAATGAACTAAGTTGTGGTCCTCCTAATGAGTCAAATAGACGTTCTTTTCTTTGTCAGGGGCATCATCAAGTGGTGGGGGGCCTAGCGACACTTCTAGCGCATATTGCTTTTGTGCAACAGTGAGGAGAATCCTCAAATTCAT
Source organism: Avena insularis (assembly GCA_023614405.1). Taxonomy (NCBI): domain Eukaryota; kingdom Viridiplantae; phylum Streptophyta; class Magnoliopsida; order Poales; family Poaceae; genus Avena; species Avena insularis. The sequence goes on from JAJUPC010000279.1 coordinate 401,245, forward strand.
GGCCCAGTCGGTAAAGTTAGTACCATTCGAGGCAAGTTTCTCTTTCTCCATGAACACATTGAAATTAAAAGCAGGTGGTGCCATCTACAGCAGAATTTGTAAAGCTTAGACTAAGTCTATGATAGATTGAGTTCAACTAATCCAAATTCCGAATAAACTCCCAAATCCACTACACCAAGTCCGATCATCACGTGAGTCGGTGTAGTTTCAAAGGCAATCATCTATATGGGCATCATATCAAATATATGACTCATGCTTAACCTTTCGGTCCGTGTTCTGAGGCCATGTCTGTACATGCTAGACTCGCTAAGTAAGAACCTTAGTATTTGTGTGTGTAAAACTATCTTACACCCAAAATATGATCGTGGATTCAAGTACACCTAATCATCACGTGATGTATTGAAGCGGCGAAACATAATCGGTGCATACTTAAGGGAGAACACATTTTTATATTGATATCTAAATGAGGGATCATCTTATAATGCTACTAAAACGCCAAACAAGCAATATAAGATGCAAAAACATCATATGTGAAAAGTGAAATGATATGGTTCTTGCACTTGATCACTATCATGTGCATCGTTGTATGATATTTATTATTCCTTTGTGTGTAAGGCCAAGGTCTATGGAACTTACATGTTAGGTGTGTTGTAAGAGTATCAACTATACATTAACTTACAACATTACCATATCATGACACTAGCCCAACAACAATCTAAACTACATGCTTATAATTTATCCAAAGCAATTTTTAGGTGGCATAGGTCTTTTGAAGATAGAACCGTTCTTACCTATGAACATGGAACCACAATGATGATAATTAAGTTATTAGCAACTCGCTGTAAATCAGATATTGACTATAGTAGGAGAGACAGACACCCACTAGCCACTTATGCAAAACTAGTTGCATGTCAAGCGTGGAACAGGTCTCATGTGTGAGGACATGTAAAGTTTGTCCAGGCCGCTTCATCCCACTATGCCACCAATATCGAAAGTACAAACAAGAAGCAATAACATGATCATCATCGCCCACATACTCATATGTGTACTATCCGTGCAAAGCATTTATGCATAGATCCGGCTCTGATACCACTGTTGGGTTTGCAACATAGAAAAAAATTCTATGATGGGAACTACTAAACACCAAGATCTATCTACTAGATACAAGCAACAGGTGGATATACATCCATAGAGAACATACCCTTGTAGACCGACAAAGTTTAACAAGGTTGTACTCATGGATGATGTAGTCGAACGCTTGCTGATCTCAAGATTGGGAAGAAGTCCAGTGCCGCAAATTAGCAGCACATCCGTGATCACACACACGTTCAATCCACTGAACAACCTCCCCCTCCTTGCTCTAGCAATGCAGCGGAATCAGCAACTCCTTCCTGACGAAAAGCCATCGGGAACATGTATCTCGCTAGTCCGATACCATGGGGAAATAATTCTAGAGGGGGAGAGATCCTTCACGAGGATGTTCGAGTGAGAGAGAGGGAGAGGGGGATTTATATAGGAGGAGGGGCACCCCAAGGGGGTGGCTGCTGCATGGGTGCTTCCCCCACCCCTCCCTCCATTCATGTGAGTGGACCTCCCACTCACAAATTGCCTCTCTATTTTCTCCACTCAAAATCCAACTCAAATTCCCATTAAATTTCCACCAAATTTAATGTAATCTCTCATTAAAAAAAACTCCTTTTATTTTATTCAGAATTTTTTCAATCACACTAATTAACAAACATTCACATAAAACCCCCTGCTACTATTCAATTTCACATGCAGAAACAATTTCAGCAATTTCACTCGAAACAATTCTGGTGTCTATTGAAATAATTCCTATGCTTTGTAATTCTTTCGTCTAGAACATATTTGCTCCAAATAGTGTCGATATACCTTAAGTGTATCACCCTACGGTTCATGAATAGTGCAGACATGATCGAGACCCCTCTTGGATCAATAATCAAAAGCGGGACCTGGAGATCCATACTGACTCCCACACATTCAACGATGACCTCTGTGATTGTGAGAACCTTTTACGCTAGTAACTTAATACCTTTGTCTTGTGATATATGGCATGTACAAGATTCGATCATCGGTATTTCCATACCTAGTTTGATCTCGTTATCGACATGCACTCTTTTCTCGTTCCCGTGATATAACATTCTAGTGATCACATCACTTGCTTGCAAGCTAACTATTTTATATCAAGAGGGCCAGTATATCTATCCATCATTGGGATGGACAAATTCTACTCTTGATCCATGAGCCTCTACATAACACCTTCATAGCACTAAACCCACCTTTATAGTCACCATGTTACGGTGTGACGTTTGATGTTATCAAGATACACTTCTAGTATTAGTGATTGACATTATCTCATGGTCTAAGGATTAGGATTACTTCGTATGATGTTGTAGAAATATAAACACAATGACTTTGATCGTAATGCTATACTTCGGATGAATGTTCATCACATCATTCCAACAATGTTGTGACCTTGTTATTAACAACATCCAATTTCCATGATCAGGAAACCTTGATCATCTTATTAATCAACGAGCTAGTTTATAAGAGAGGCATAACTAGGAACTTTCTATTTGTTTATTAAACACACATGTATTAAAGTTTCTGTATTAATACAATTATAGCATGCAAAATAAACATCTATCATATACTTGGAATACTTATAATAACAAGTTTATTATTGCTTCTTAGGGCATATTCCCTTTAGGAGCTCCTACTCCCATGGCAACAAAGACTCATATTGAACTAAATCCAAATGGTAAAGATGTGGATCAAAAGGTATACTAATCTATGATTGGTTCTTTGCTTTACCTTTGTGCATCTAGACCCGATATTGTGTTAAGTGTAGGAGTGTGTGCAAGATATCAGGCGGATCCTAAATAACGCCACTTGATTGCGGTCAAGAGAATCTTTTGATATTTGGTTCATACCCCAAACTATGGTATTTGGTATCCTAGAGGTTCAACATTCTCTCTTTGTGGGTACACAGATTCAGATTGGGCTGGTGATAAGTATGATAGAAAATCAACCTCTAGGGCTTGCCAATTTCTTGGTAGGTCCTTGGTGTGTTGGTCTTCTAAGAAGCAAAATTGCATATCTCTCTCCACCACCGAAGCTGAATATGTGGCTGCTGCTAGTGCTTGCACTCAATTGCTATGGATGAGGCAAACTTTAAAGGAATACGGTGTCCATTGTGACAAAGTGCCACTTCTATGTGACAATGAAAGTGCTATCAAGATTGCCTATAACCTGGTGGATCATACAAGGACAAAACATATTGAGATCCGTCATCACTTTATTAGAGATCATGTTGCTCGAGGAGATATTGAGCTAGCCTATGTTTCAACCAAAGACCAACTTGCTGACATATTCACGAAGCCACTTGATGAAGCAAGATTTTGTTATCTGAGGAATGAACTAAACATCATTGATTCAAGGAGATTGAATTGATTAGCTTGCATGCTCACCTATGTCTTGACTCCTATTGTGTTTAGATGCATGCATGGAGATAGGGGGAGTGCGGTCCTAATACATTGGACTATCCCTCCCCCCATAATGCCAACATTAAGAAAATCAATTATCTTAATATCATTTTGTGATATGTGAGCTTCATTGATGAGTAGTGGCTATGAACCCAAGGATAATTCTTCGCGGTGTCATGCCACCAACTCTTACATGATGGCATCGTCCATCGCCCTCTTCTTGTTGAGTTGGTTCTTGGTTCGTTTTATTTGAAGCTTTATTGAAAATTCTCTTGGATTTTTACGGTTTTCATTGATTCCTCACAGTTTGGCATCTTAACCCAAGCCTTTCCCTTTCAACAAACCCTCTATCTCTCATATATGTTCCCAATACACCTATACCTGGAGTTTTGGTCGAAGAGGGACGGAGTCTCCGGTGTACCCACACCGGAGTCTCCAGTCAGTCCGGAGTCTCTGGTCTAGCGAACCGGAGTCTCCGGTCTGGATGGTTTTTCGGTCCTGACTTAAGGGAGGCCGGGGTGAAGTGAAACAGACAGTTTCCTTCCTCCACCCCCGACTTCTCCTCTCTCACCCGTCGCCTCCTCCTCCAAATCGCCTCCCCGGAGGTCTTGAAGCCCTCGGGATCCGCCGTGCCGCCGGCCAACTCCAACCTCTCCACCCTTGGGCCCTTCCCACCGGTGGAATCTCTCCAATGGATAGATCTGGTACCTCTTTTCTCCTCATGAACTTAGGGTTCATCCCCTTCGTGTATTTTGGAGTTTGTACTGATTTTTCTCACTAGAAACACTTGTATGCGTGCACATTGTCACATTAGTCTCAAATCATTGCTCGATATGTTAGTGCAATGCCATCCGCAGCCTCCTAGTGCAAACCTGAATCTCCAGACCAGAGATTCCGGTCCTCCAGGTCAGAGACTTCTGACCTTCAGGCCAGAGATTCTGGCCGAGACCGGAGATTCCGATGTGCACTGCGCAGACTCCGGTGTGGTTTGTATCTCCCGTATCCAACAACGGTTTGAGGGTATTGTTATCATCTCCGGGACATATATGCTTACCTCCATGCTACCCCCTCCTTCTATTTTCACAGGTGCCTCTGGTTCTCGTCGTCCCCTCGCACCAAGTCCAAGTCAAGGAGGGTTGATCTGCAGTTTGATGAGGCTCAAGGTTGGTATGTTATTCCCCCGTCCAACCGGAAACAACATGCCAGAGATGTTCCCTTTATGAGGAGGGAGCATGAACGCATTGAGGAAGAAAATTGTGAAAAGAGGTCAAAGTATGATAATCTGCAGTCCTTGGCTCGTATGTCGAAGAAGGAGTACCGTGAGCTGCGCAAGACGCAGTTTTATGACTTGCCTCGGACCAGCGATGACCCATGTTTCTGGAGGAAGGAGAAACTAGTGTTCATGCAAGACATTTACCGCAAGCTCACAAAGTCCCCGGTTTGTCCTCAGAAGTACATGGACATTGAGCAGATGCGTGCCAGCTCTTATTTTGCTAATGCTATTTGTATCTCTGAGAAGCTTGGGCTGCATGGGCTAATGGAGCTCCGTGAGAACTACAACATAACTCTTGTTCAGCGATTCTATGCCATAGTGGTGTTTGGGACTGATCAAGCAAGAACAATGACTTGGATGATAGGAAATCACCATTGCACTGCAACCTTCTTTGACTTTGCCAATGCCATCCATGAGACTTTTCAGGGGGTGTCCACCCATGTTGGGCACCGCATGCATTCTGTGTCTCTAGGTGAGAACAAGAACAATCTGACACCACTATATGACAACAAGGGGATTATGGGTGAGTCCAAGGGCCTCAAGCCTCTCTGCAACCTGATGTTGAGGATTTTCTGCCAGACCATTTTCCCTAGTGCTGGAAATGATGATGCCATTAGATGTGGATTAATTGACTTACTCCACCATACTCACAAGATTTATTGTGCTAGTCCTGATGCTGAAGGTTTTGATATAGACATCATGGATTTCATCTTTGAGGAGATGCATCATGACATTCTCTACAAGAGGTCTCCTCCATATGCACCACTTGTCATGATGCTCATCAACACCCAGGCTCACGGTTCACCACTTGCTTTGCCTCCCAATCTTGTGGAGCATGCACTTGTGTCTCTCCAGAAGAAAGGACACATGGGGCTAGCCCCTAGACGCTCCTGGCGATGATGTGATGAGATTTACGAGGCGGCGGGCTCCCACTCCTCATAGGGGCTATCGGAGTAAGAATGCCTCCAATGCACCCATGCCACCCATGTCTCGTATGTCCAGGACAAGGTCAAGAAGGCCTCCTTTTGGGAGAAGATCCTCTGTTGCATGAATGTGGACATTTGCAAAGAACAACAAGCCTCCTACAAGAGAAACTGCCGCATTGAGAAACTTCTCAAGGAGATTAAAGCTCAAGGTGTATAGGATGAAGATGAAGGAGGAGATGAGTACACATATGAGCATGGTGCTCAACCATCCACTAAGTCTGACTACACGATCTCGTTTGGGGATTGTAATGCCCAGCGGGACAACCTTGTGGACTGGAAGACATTTTCTGAGGTCACTTCTGGGTTTGCTTCTCAGGGCACGTCATCTTCTCGCCCTCACGGAAAAGGGCCTGCAACTTCAGGTGGTGATGATGACTATGAGGATGATGAGGATGAGGATGAGGAGGATGACGATGATGACTACGAGTGATCTCTTGGGGCACTAGCTTAGGTCTTTTCCCTTTTCGACGTTTCGATGCCAAAGGGGGAGAAGACATTGTCATAGGGATTTGCATGGGCTGGGAATTTGGAATTTGGCCTTTCTATCGTTATCGTTTAAAACTCGAACATTTGCTTTGCTTCTTTGGTTTGTGAGATACTATCTGTGTGAGGACATGTTATGGTCCTATGTTATTGTAATCGTCAGAACTATCTGTTTAGTATCTATTACCTGACTTGCATGCGTTACTTGTTTATCTTATTGCACATCGTCAGGGGGAGCATTGTTATATCTCATTTGTGTGATTTCCATGCAAAATCACTTGTTGTCATCAAACACCAAAAATGAGGAGATTGAAAGGACATTTATTGTCTTAATCAGTTTTGGTGTTCGTTAACAACTTGTAGATCATTTTTCAGTGTGCTAATGTTTACAGGATGATATCTTTGAAAGTGAAAGTCTTTAACAATGGAAATGTCCACTGAAACAATTGCAATTTTAGGAATTCTAGACCAGTTTCCAGGTCCGGAGGAGCCTCGAAATATCATGGGACCTTCATATACTACTCGGAGATGGTAGGAGCAGACGGATTCTCCGGTGCATCCTCCCAAACCGGAGTCTCCGATGTGTAAACACCGGAGTCTCTGGTGTGCTTGAGACCGGAGTCTCTGAAGAATCTCTGGGGTGAGCTTATCTACCTTGGCTGGGACATTCTGTATGGTGGTCCGGAGTTGGACCAGAGATTGACCGGAGTCTCCGGTGTGCATCAAGGTCAGACCGGAGTCTCCAGTGTGAAACTTTCTCCAACAGTCAGAAAACGATTCACAAGCTGAGGGGCTATAAATAGGGGACTTCATCCCCTTCCTCTAGCTGCCCATTCCAGAATATAAGTCCCCCACCATTTGAGCCACCAAATCACCAAGATCTTTTCATCCAACCATCCAAAGTCGTTGATCTTTGGAGAATCGAAGGAGGAGGCCTTGATCTATAGCTTCACCAAGAGAGATCTTCATTTCCCCCTTATTCACTTAAAGGCCCCTTGCTCTAGTGTTTCACTAGAAATCCTAGTTCTTGATTTGGTTCTTACAAACTTCTCTTTGATTATGTGACAACTTGCTTCCATTCGGGGGCCTCCAATTAAGTTATGAATGTGTGCCTCGAACTTGTTGTAAAGGTGTCGACTTCCACCTCGATTGCTGATATAGTGGAAGAGGTGAATCGAACCCTTTGGGGTGAGGTTCATCGGAAAACAAGAGAGGCCTCTCGTGGCGTTGGTGGTTCGAAACCACCCCCTCTTCAAACGCAGACGTACTTCCCCTCAAAAGGAAGAAACTGCGAAAAACAAATCCTTGTGTCTCCGCGTGCTCTACTTTGGTTACTTCTATTATTTACCGCATTTTACTTATCTTGTTCTTGCTTTGTATTTGTGCTAGGTTGACATATAGATAAATTCATCGTAGTTGCATAATCTAAAGAATTTACCTTTTGTGTCAAACTCTACCATAAAAAAGAGTAAAATTTGAAGTAGCATCCATTCAACCCCTGTCTAGGCGTCCGTTCTTTCAACTTTAACCCACGGAATATGGACATTTGTACTAATATATAATTTTCATGGCACATTTTTTATATCGATATCAAAGTGTAATTGCGAAATGGATGGGTCATGCAAAATGTCACGACTATGGTTTTCGATAGTGGCTGACAGAAGAAACAGGCCACGTCGCGTCGAATGACGCTAGGCACACCGCGCGCGCGTCCCCAACGGAACAAACGTAGGCCGATTAAATCACCCGCGAGCGGACATTTCTCGGGCCCCATCCCGTCCCCTGCGTTGGAATTTTCCGCCACCGCTGCCCCCCGACAGCACACTCGTGGTCGAACCCACAGATCTCGGCGGTCGCGAGATGGGCCTTGTCCGGCGCCGCCGCCCACCCAATACCCATCCACACATGCCTCGCCTGGCCTCGTCGTGGCGTCGTCTCACTCTCACCTCGCCTCATCGTTGTCCCCTACGATGCGCATCACCGTCACTCCGCGATCAGCGTCGTGGCCGCGCACCGGAGGAAAAGTTGGGCGCACAGCGTCGCGTCAAAGTCCGGGCTTGTCGCCTTGCCCCCCTCTCGCCATCGCCACGCGGGCCTACGACCCACCGCCTCCAGATTAAGAAAAAACGCTCGAGCTCAATCCCGATTTCTTTTTCCCAACTTGCTCGCCCCTCCAGTCATTCCAGCACGGCCGGACACACGTTCTTATCAGGGATAAATAACGCCAGCGGAGAAGATCGTTGCTGGTTCCGCATCTCGATCCGCGGCTCCTCCTCAAGGGTCGTCGTCACTTCGGTTCCTCGCGGCGCAGTCCAGCTCTTTCTTGGCTTGCCCCCGAGAAGCCGTCGGGCTTGACTGACTGGCCGGAGGAGGACAGCTTCTCCTTCTTATCCCAACCCCGTCCTTCTCTTGGCTGACTGAGTTCAGCTTCTCGCATTATCAGATTCTTGGGGCCTGCTGCTCTGTTCGGAGTTCGGACCACTCTGGTCTCGCGCGCGCAGCGATGGCGGAGGGCGGGAGCCGGGTGCGGGGGTCCTGCGGAACCGGTGGCTGGTGTTCGTGGCGGCCATGTGGATGCAGTCGGTCGCCGGGGTCGGCTACCTGTTCGGCAGCCTGTCGCCGGTGATCAAGTCCTCGCTCGGGTACAACCAGCGCCAGGTCGCCAGCCTCGGAGTCGCCAAGGACCTCGGCGACAGCGTCGGATTCCTCGCCGGCACGCTCTGCGCCATACTGCCGCTCTGGGCCGCGCTCCTCATCGGCGCCGCGCAGAACCTCGTCGGATACGGCTGGGTCTGGCTCGCCGTCACCCACCGCGTCGCCGTGCCGCCGCTCTGGGCGGTAAGATCCGTTACATCCTTCCCACCCCCTCCAATTATTATCAGTCCTTCCGTTTCAGATGCTTCCGCGTCAGCATGTCATGTTCCTGCAGGCAGCCTCATGTGCTGCTGCAGATTCTAGCTGATTATTCTAATCCCCTGCTGTGACTTTTGTGCTAATAATGAAGCGTGCACGATGCTGTCATGACAAAAATTCCATATGTGTAGTGGTTGTTGAGGTTTCAGTGTCTACTGTGCTTTCCAAGATTTCGATTGGAAATTAATCATGTCCGGCGGCAAGTGTTACTACTAGTATGATGATTTGAAAACAAACATGGGTCAATCGCGCATTTCAATGCCTGTCTCCAATGATAGAGAGTCGCTATTCAACTTTCGTTCAGAGAAGAGGAGTGAATTCCTTGTTTTGGAATACCGTTGCTGCTGGACTTCAATGCTTTCTGTTCATCCAAATTACTAGTATTGAAAGCTATGTTCAGAAATCATTTCCAGATTTTTTTCTGGGCTCAGACAGTTTACTGTTTTCGGCTCTACTGTATGTACTAAGAATATTCTAACACACTGCATGTGGAATATGCCTCCTAGTCATCACTGTGTACCTATATTCTACTTACATAGTATTAGTGGTCGCTTTCTTCCTTCACATGCTTTCAGTTAACCTTCATTTTCTAATAATAGAAAAACACTACAAAGGACGTCCGTTTAGATGTGTGTATGAGGAAAAAATCCTGAAGAAAACATGGTTCATGTCAATTAACAATGTCAACCTACAAACTTTCGCTACGTGTTATTGTTAGTCTGTCCAATACCACTGCAGCGCTGCAATAGAATCACCTAAAATTCTGGTTAAGTAGGTGAATTAACATCCCAGAGTTTCCAAGCTTATGATTATGATATAATAATTTGCTATGTTTTATACTACAAAAGGTACTTGCTATGTGAAATTTCCAAGCAATGTACGGTGACTTCAGCTAACACTAAAACCATAGGATTAGTGTTGTTGTCTGTACGTAAGAATGGAGAGCTAATATTATTTTAAAAGCACCGATTTCCATGTCCTCGTTTTAGCTTGTGGCATCTGGAAAATTGGATCGTTTCATAATTTCAGTATGATCTAATCGAATCTTTGTTTACATTTGTATCCTTCCAATTGATTTTTGTTGGCTCTTGGACTAAAAGTTTCCTTTCTCTCCACAGATGTGCATTCTAATATTTGTCGGAAATAATGGCGAGACATACTTCAATACTGCTGCACTCGTCTCATGTGTTCAGAACTTCCCCAAGAACCGTGGACCAATTGTTGGTATCCTCAAGGGATTTGCTGGTCTGAGTGGTGCAATCCTAACACAGGTTTATGCAATAGTGCACTCCCCTGATGATGCCGCACTGATATTCATGGTTGCTGTTGGCCCAGCAATGGTAGTTATCGCTTTAATGTTCATTGTTAGACCAGTTGGAGGCCACAGACAAGTACGGCCGACTGATGGTTTAAGTTTCACATTTGTATATTGTGTTTGCTTAGTTTGGCCGCTTATCTGATGGGTGTGATGCTGCTTGAAGACCTTGTTGGCTTGAGTGAAACATTGACAGTCGTGTGTACCATCATTCTGGTTGCCCTGTTGCTACTTCCAGTAGTCATCCCTGTGATACTCAGCTTCTTTTCAAATGACGACGAGAGTGTCTATGCAGCACTGTTACCATCACCTCAGAGGGAAGAAGCAAGTGGTTCAGTACTGTCCGATGAGCAAAATGAAGTTATACTCAGTGAGGTGGAGGATGTAAAACCAAAAGATGTTGATCTACTTCCAGCCTCGGAGAGGCAGAAGAGGATTGCTGATTTGCAGGCTAGACTATTCCAGGCAGCTGCTGTTGGCGCTGTCAGGGTTAAAAGAAGGAGAGGTCCACGACGAGGAGAGGATTTCACACTGCTGCAGGCTATGATCAAGGCAGATTTTTGGCTTCTATTTTTCTCCCTTCTTTTGGGGTCAGGATCAGGTCTTACTGTGATCGATAATCTTGGGCAGATGAGTCAGTCATTGGGTTACGAGGAAAGCCACATTTTGTGTCGATGATTAGCATTTGGAACTTCCTTGGACGTGTTGCTGGGGATACTTTTCAGAGATCATTGTCAAGTAAAATTATGTGGCACCTCTTTGCTGACCTTTGCATCTCATTAGATCAGTAGTATTTTGTTTAATTCATATGGAAGAGCAGTCTCAATTGGAAGTTGCATAACAGACTAGTGCTGTTCTTCAGCAGTGAATGTGTGCTTGTGCTAACTAAGTGCAAAATTCCAAGGAGACGTTTACCCATTTTAGTTTGTATTGATTAAATATATTTTCCATGTTAAAGCAGTTTTTAGTGGTATTGTCATAATTTATTCCTAAATCTATTAAAAATAAATAAGCACCAGCCTGTGAGATCCAAAGCAGAGAAGAATGTCATAGGAGCACTCATCGAACTTGATACAAATATTAGAGTAGTGAGATAACAAAAAGAACAAACTAACTGTAAGTAGCTAATAGGCAACATCCGGATTATCATTTTGGTCAATCACGAGCAATATTCTTCTGATCAATTTGTAGTGACTGAATTGCTCTGATCAATGAGTAATAAAGATCTTTTCCCTCTGAAAAAAATAAGTGCGGTTCTATCTTTGTTTGTTGAGAAACATGTCACCCATTCCTCACTTCTTTTCAGGGATTACAGTATCCAAGGGCAATTGCCTTGGCGACAGCTCAGGTATTCATAGCAATTGGACACTTCACCTTCGCAATGGCTTGGCGGAACAATGTGCTGGCACACTGCTTATCGGGCTTGGGCAGGCGCCCACTGGGCGTCGTGCCAGCCGCTGCCTCGAACTGTTTGGTGTGAAGAATTTTGGAGCTCTGTACAACTTCCTTACAGTCGCAAACCCTGCAGGCTCCCTGGTTTTCTCAGGAATCATTGCGGCGGCATCTACGATTCTGAAGCCAAGAAGCAAGCTGACCAGCACCTGAACTCAGCATTGCTGGCAATGCCAGGAAGATTACTGGAATGGTCTCCGAAGCCACTCCTGCGCTGAAGTGCGAGGGGCAATCTGCTTTTTTATCTCGTCACTGATCATGTCGGGGTTCTGCGTCATCGCTGTTATCCTGAGCTTGATTCTGGTCCACCGGACGAAGATAGTGTACACGAATCTGTACGGTCAACCCCGGGCATAAAAGGTCAGTCATTGAGGAACAGATCAAAAGGCTACAGGTGTTAAAGCAGAAGGTCAAGTTTTTTTTGCGCCGTCCTTCTGTTTATGAGCTATAAATAATTTATGGTGTCACGACCGCGTCTCCTAGTGACTGCACATGGGGAGTTCAATATGAGAGTCTCATGAAGCATGGAAGTGTATGGTGTTCTGGTGTTTTGTCTGAACTTCTTCACTGCTCTTTTTTGGAAATGATATTCTTCATTCTTTTTTGGGGGCGTAATAACCTTCAGTGGTTGGCTGGTCAACTCCACCGGTCCGTTTGCAAAAGTAAAAATAAATAAATGGGAATAAAACATAGTTCACATAACTTAACAAAAGACACTGTTCACTAACAAAAAAAAAGAAAAACATTAAGATAGTGGAGGTGGCGGCCGACGTCCTAGTCTTCGCCGATGACGATGAAGACCTGCAGAGGTGGCTAGACTCTTTTGGCCGGTGATGGAGGTGACAGTGGCGCATCAGGAGGGGCCGCTTGCATCGCGGACTCGTGGAGTCCAGTCCACTTGGCCTCCTCCTGCCAGGAGAGCTCGATGGCGGCCATGAGCTGCTCCTCCGCCATCGCCTCCTCCATTGTCTCGCCGTCCTTCAGCAGGTCCTCCCCCGTCTAAGGACGTCTATTCCTTGACGTACTGCGTGGCCGTGCTGCTGTACGCCGTCGGAGGACCCCGCCTCGTGGTTGTTGCGGCCATGGCCAAACCAGCCCTTGCCTCCGCACTTCGTCATTGGAGTCCTATGGTTAAGCTAGGGTTTCTATTGTGTGTTCATAGGGGAGTGGAAACTGCCAGTGGGGACTAGGAGTGTGGATAGCACATTGATCCACATTAAAAAAGGAACAAGGAGGTAGATGGGCCACGTGGGTTACTCTCCCTTGGTCACTGTGGTGTGATCCGCACGAGGACCGTGGAAGGACATCGTTCGGACGTCTTGCGTTGTCCGTGTCTATGAATTGTGTAGGAGAGTATCGGCAGCCGTATGTTGATTCGATGGAAGAGAAGAAACTCTAGTTGTAGAACTAGAGGTTAAGTATCGATCTTCCTCAACAATCCTTCAAGGTCAGGCTCGGTTGTGCTCTGATCTCCAATTTTGGGTCTGCGATCCTTGCTTTTTTATAGTTGGATATTGAGGAGTTTTCTTTAGGGTTAATTTAGCATGATGTCCAGAACATGTAATGTTTTAATTGGAATCAACAAATTTGTGTGAACCTATGGAGTCAAGGTAATATCAACATAATCCACATATGTATTGTTAGTCAAAGGGCCATTGATCCCGTAAGAGATCTCGTATATCCAAATCTCCAATTGTTTCTCAATGAATGGCATGTTCTCAAATAGCAGAGGTCTTCGTGATTTGGCTAAACATTTGTTCTTTGCCGATTGTGTGAGAGATTATAAGTTGGATTTTTTGGGTATTTCTGAGACTGGTAGACGTGATTTCTCACAAAGTTAACTCAACCGCCTTTCTGGTGGAGTGGATTTTACATGGGTATCACGGCCGCCGCGGGGGCAATCTGGAGGAATCCTGTTAAGCGTCAGAGATGAGACAATGGAAATCTTAGCCAGTTCGGTTGGATATTTTTTTATTAAACTCTATATCCGGAACAAGGCTGATGATTTCGTTTGGTCTCTAGTCGCTGTATACGGGGCTGGCCAGGATGTTTATAAAGCGGACTTTTTACGTGAGTTGGTTAATCTTGCTAAGGACAATCCCTATCCGATTCTTATAGGTGGGAATTTTAATTTGCTAAGAGTCCCTCATGAGAAAAGTCAGAGCCGGTTTGATGAACATTGGTCTTTCATGTTTAATGTTGTCATTGACAGTTTGGACTTAAGAGAGGTTACAATGTTAGGAAGACAGTTTACTTGGGCTAATAGTCTTAGGAGCCTATATCTGAAAAAATTAGATAGAGTGCTTATGGATACCGAATGAAAAGATAAATTTCCTATGATAACTGTTCGCGCTCTAGAGCGTATTGAGGCTTTATCGGATCATGCTCCATTATTATTATCTGTCGGAACACCACCACGAAAATCCAAAAAGAGTTTTAAGTTCGAACTGGGATGGATTGATCGTGATGGTTTTATGACCTGGCGAAGGCTATTTGGAAAAAACCAGTTAGTGGTCGCGCACCCATAAAACGTTGGAACAACAAAATATGCGCCTTGCGTAAGTTCCTCCGTGGTTGGGCTAGACATACTGCTGGTATTCTTAAAAAATAAAAAATACGCCTTTCTGCTATTATTAATGATTCAGAGGCTTCAGCGGAGGTTAGGTTATTGACTGCATAAGAGATTGAGCTTAAAAACCAATCGAATGCAGAAATTGCCAGACTTCTGCGTGAGGAAGAACTCAAGTGGTATCAACGTTCTAAAGCTAAATTCATCCTTAAAGGAGACGCGAATACAAGATACTTCCATGCTGTTGCAAATGGCAAGCATAAGAAGAAACTTATTCACTCTCTAATTCAGGATGAAGGAACCATTGAAGGTCGACATCTTAAATCTTATATTACCAACTACTATAAATCCTTGTTTGGGGCACCACCAGAAAATTCCTTCTCGTTGGATGAGTCCCGGACGGAGGATATTCCTCAGGTTTCTATTCTAGAAAACAATCTTCTGACTGCTTCTTATACTGAGGAGGAGGTTAAGAAGGCCGTCTTCCAAATGGAACATAACAAAGCGCTAGGGCCTGATGACTTTCCAGTAGAGTTTTACCAAACATGCAGGAAGTAATCAAGGTTGACTTGATGCGCTTGTTCGAGTTTTTGCACGTTGGTCAGCTGGACCTCTTTAGGTTAAATTTTGGCAACATAATTTTACTACCTAAGGTTAACAACATAGAATGTATACAATAGTATCGTCCAATATGTCTTCTTAACGTTAGTTTTAAATTTTTTACAAAGGTTGCTACGATTAGACTGAATTCAGTGGCTGATCATGTTGTTCGACCTTCTTAAACCGCTTTCATGCAAGGGAGAAACATCTTAGATGGCGTTGTAACCCTGCATGAAACGATACATGAACTGCACTCAAAAAAACTAAATTGGGTTCTATTCAAGATCGATTTTGAGAAGGCATATGATAAAGTTAATTGGTCTTTCCTACAGCAAACACTCTGTATGAAAGGTTTTTCACAAGAGTGGTGTGCTCTGATACAGTCTTTTGTGTCCGATGGTAGTATTGCCATTAATGTCAACGATGACATAGGTAATTACTTCCAGACCAAAAAAGGGCTTCGACAAGGGGATCCATTATCGCCTATACTATTTAATATAGTGGCAGATATGCTGGCTATCCTTATTGAGAGAGCAAAAGGCGATGGACAAATTGAAGGATTGGTTCCACATCTTGTTGATGGTGGTACATCTATTCTTCAATCTGTGAGTGATACAATGCTATTTATGGAACATGATCTGGAAAAAGCCAAGAACCTGAAATTAATACTTTCAGCATTTGAACAGCTATCTGGGTTGAAAATAAACTTCCATAAGAGTGATTTGTATTGTTTTGGCGAGGCTAAAGACGAGGTCCACCTGTATGCCGATCTCTTTGGCTGTGGTCAAGGGCAATTTTCAATCAATTATCTGGGAATGCCGATACATTATCGGCGTCTCACGATAGCTGAATGGAAACTCGTTGAGGAAAGACTTCAGAAACATCTTAATAGTTGGAAAGGTAAATTGCTATCCCTCGGTGGAAGACTGGTACTCATTAATTCAGTACTCACCAACATGGTACTGTAATCTGTATATGATCTCATTCTTCCAGTTACCGAAAGGTGTCTTGTCAAAAGTGGATTATTTCCGCTCAAGATTCTTTTGGCAAGGGGATAGTAAGAAAAAGAAATATCGACTGGCCAAATGGAATGTCGTTTGCTGACCCAAATAATATGGTGGATTGGGCATACATGATTTAAAAGTCAAAAACACCGCATTACTGGGTAAATGGTTATTCAAACTTCTTACCGAAGAAGGGGTCTGGCAAACCATTCTATGGAGGAAATATGTTGGCTCAAAAGCAGTGTCTACACTAGTTTGGAAACCAGGTGATTCATACTTTTGGGCTGGATTAATGGCTTCCAAAATGCACTTCTTCCGGTTTGGCAATTTTAATATTATGGATGGTTCACAGATTAGGTTCTGGGAAGATAAATGGCTTGGCCAAAATTCTCTCCGTGAACAATATCTAGCTCTATATTGGGTTGTTAGGCACAAAGGGGATACTGTAGCTGAGGTAATGAAAACCAATCCTCCTAATGTGTCTTTCAGACAAAGTCTCCTAGGTCCTAGACTGGTGTCTTGGAATAATCTTTTAGTAAGATTATCCAGGATACAGCTATCTGAAGGCATAGATGAATTCAAATGAAAATTATTACATAGTGGTAAATTTTCTGTTGATTCATTTTATAGAGCTTTGATCCAACCTAATATTCCAGTCGATGACAATAGTAAAATTGGGAAGATGAGGATACCCCTTAAAACGAAGATATTCGCTTGGTATCTCCGTAAAGGGGTGATCCTCACAAAATATAATCTTGTTAGGAGGAATTGGCATGGTAGCACTGAATGCGTATTTTGTCACCATAATGAGACAATACGCCATTTATTCTTCCATTGTAAATTTGCTCGTGCTATATGGTCAATCATCCAAATAGCCTCTGGTTTATCTCCTCCTCGATCGGTAGTCAATGTATTTGTGGCTGGATGAATGAGATTGAGGATAAATATGAGACTTATTTAGGGTGGGAGCGTTTGCCATTATTCGGTCGCTTTGGCTATGTAGAAATGACAAGATTTTTAATAATGTTGTATCTTCTCCCTTGCAGGTTATCTATCGAGCCACGACTGTCCTCCGATCATGGACTTCTCTACAGCGTATGGAGTTCCGCGACTTGTTTGTGGAGGGTTGTAGGCGGTTGGAAGATACGACGCGAGATATCTTCTCTCGGCATGGATGGCAGCAATCGCTGCGGATAGATCTTTCTTAGCTAGTTTGGAGAACTATGTTTTGTTTTACATTATTTTATAATTCAGCTTTTTTATTGCTTTGGTCCGAGACTGTGTGGTTGATCGGCTGTGTGCATCCTAGCTATGCAGAGGCCGGGTGTAAACTGACTGTTAAGTAATAAAGCGCTCATTTACAAAAAAAATATTGTTAATCAAGGGCAGGACTAATGGTTCAACTATCACCAATATTGAGGAGGTCCTTATTGTTGAATCGCAGCCATATGAGCATAAGTTATATATGACCCTGAAGCAAATCGATGTCAATGCTATATACTCAACTAAGCAGGATTTTCCTTTAAAGTTTAGTTGCACACGGTTATGTTGGATCGATGAAAAGCATGGTGTTGACACCATCCTTGTAGTCCGGGTTGATCCACCGGAAGTGGGTGACAACACTTCTGTTGTGGTTCCTTAAATTCTGTTGCGAGGACCCCTGAGTTTGAGAACAGTGAAGGACATTCGATATCTACAACTCGGTACTCCAATTCTTGAGATGCATATGCCAGATAGACTATAGTTAGAGCCACCCATGGGGCATCAACTGGTATGGAGCATAGAGGCTCTTGAAGTTTGCAGATGCGGCACTTTCAGATCCAAGTTGTCAACGGATGTTTGGTTCCTTTTGTAGTTTTCGTTGTTAGTGTCACGTGTTATCGTCGCTTGTATTTCAGTTGTGCCACTTTTCTCGCATGTAACTTTCTCTATTCTCCAGAGCCTCGATATACTATGCTCGTTAATATTAATACATCCTCGTGTTAAAAAAAGTAAAGAAAATGTTCTAATATCATCTTATATTAAGGACGAAGCGAGTATTAAAAGACAACACTGTGCACTATGCATTATGCAGGTAGTGTCATACTAACTACTGGTATCATGGCATCCTCTATGATAATTTGCACTGCTAGTGACCTAAGTGGTGTATCTAAGTGAGATTGTATTTATTAATTTAGGATCATGCTTGCACGGGGTTAGATAATTATCTTTTTATCTAAGATCGCGTGCAAGAGACATATATTAACAAAGATAGAAGGCTGATCTCTTTCTTCTTAAATATAGTGTCACCTCAAGGATTTGTGTATGGTATCGCACTAAGAGTCAAGCATTTGGGATAGCCTGAAAGTGAAGCAAAAATATGTCGGAGGATGTAAGGGCGATAACAAAAATGTAGTAACGTACTAAAAATAGAAACCAAGATAAATTTTAAGATGTTAACATGCACTAGTTAGTATTACGCTTGCAATAATTTTGTTGTTGTTGTTGCTATTGTTAATGGAAGAGCCAACATCCAAATGAGCAAGAAGGGCCTTATATAGGTTCTCCATGAAATATAGTGATACATGAATTTACCCGAATTTCCGGTCCATGAGTGTAAATTTGTTGGCCCAGTGAAATTTACGCACCTTCTATGGAATTTCGGCCAAATTTCTGCCCCTTACTAGCACTGCCGGTCATTAGCTGTATTTCAAGGGCAAACTTCGTGAAATAGCAAAACTAAAATGATTATAACTTTTGCATCTAAACTTGATTTGATGAACTTGGACTTGTTTGAAGAAGAAAACAAGATCTAAAGATAATGCAGAGAAACATCAAAATACAACAAGGGAGGATGAAACCAAAAAATGAAAGGTTTTACCTCTCTATAAAAGATGAACCGGTAAACCTATAGAATAAAAAACACAATAAGATATTCATTGCAAATCCGTTTTTTGATGAACTAGAGCATGTTATGAATATAACCACAATGTCTAAAACCTTACATGGATAAGATCCAAATAACAATCAAGAAACATGATGCAAAGTATGCAAAGATTTGATCTCTCTCTGAAAGATATAGTCAAGTTACTCACTCGAGAGTCCTTCTTAATAGTATGACTATCTATCCTAAAGCCGGTTTTCCAACTAACAACATGAGACCATCAAAATACAAAACCTATCAAGATCATACCTTTTCCTTGCGCATTCCCACTTGAGATTGATGATGACGATCTTGATCTCCTCAAGTTGGAACACCTTTCTTGATTAACTTTGCTTGTACTTTATTTACAAAGGCTTGCGACTTTCTCCCCCATACTCCACTATGGGACAGAATCTTCTTTGTACTTGTATTAATATATCCATCGTCAACAAGGAAGGAAAGCGTAAAGTATATGATCTTCTCGAGATGGATCATCTTGGACTTGCACTACCTTGTTCTTCGAGTGTTGATTCATGAATCAACTCTTTGCACTGGCTTGATCAGCCTTGTATCTTTTTCTCATGACCATTCTTGGATCACCCTTGAATATCTCCTTGGCTTCTTCCTTCAATCTTGAAGCCAACATATGGTTCAAGAATTTTCAATGGATAATTTCTACAAGTGTAACTCGAGACAAATATTAGTCTATATAGATTATCATTAATTTTCAAAATGGGGGCACACATGCATTTCCACTCGGGCCTTAGACCACGAGGGACGCACCAAATTGCCTTCCACCAGCATGTCACATCCCAAAATTCTCCTAATTTTGGAATGTGAAATAAATAAATAAGTTTGATTGATTGTTTGACTATGTTGAAAATTCTCAATGAGAAGAAACTTTTTGAATAGAAAATCCTCTCAACCTTGAATTCAAAATCTTATATTCTTTTGTTATGACCTAAGTAGCCATATAGGCAGAAGGGCATGGATTGATTATGGATGTAGAATTGGTGTGCAAGATTTCAAAATGAAAATCATGAAGCATTCATAAGCATTTCATTATATCCATGCAAAGTTCTCACGAACTAAATCCAAATCCTGATATCTAAATCCTATAGTTGATTCGCTCAAATGTTCCTAAGGGGAATTAAATTGACTTTATAAAACCCACTATTGCTAAGACAGCGATTATTGCTAAATTATAGCCTAAAAGATCCAATTAATATTACAAAATTTTAGAAACAAAATTGAGCTCATTTGGAGCTAGTATGAAAAAGTTATGGAACAAATACAAACACATAAAATATAAATAAAATGGAATATATAAGGATTTATAAATCCACTACTTCCAAACTAGTAAAAAGATTACAAATTTGATCCTACAATAATCTATTCGATTTTAAAAAAATTTAAAAACAAGAATCGCGTCATTTGGAGTTCGTATGCAAAAGATATAAGGAAAACAAGTAAATAGAAAAAAAAAGAAAAAAAATTCTAACGGGCCGGCCCATCCGGACCGAGCCAGCCGAGCGAGCAGCAACCTACGTGACCGATATGCATGGTTGCTTTAAAATCCATGCAAAATCTGTTTTGTCAAAACTATCTCTATTCAAACTTTCGTAACTTTTTACTACAACTCCGAATCGACTTTCGTTTGTTTCTACTTGTTCCCTACTCCAATACCTATCTCTACATCGTCTCAAACCTCCATATAAACTCGTGGAGCCATAGCTGTACGATTTTTTCTTCTCGAAATCCCGAATCTACATATGCCCGAATCTTATTTCGCTTTTTAATCCATCTAGACTTCGTCGTTTGCCTTCGGTCAAAAAACGAAAGTTGTAGGAATCGTCGAAATCATTCAATCCCGACAAACCTCACCTCTTTTCATCCACCACAGCCGGAGAATTTCGTATCGCAATATTTCAGATCTTACGGTGTAAATCCGAGATGTACTCGCGCTCGTTTCTTCAAATCCAAATTCCTTTGGTGAGAAGGTAGGAATAATTATTCCCCACAACTTTCATGTTCTGAGTTTTTCAATTTGACCTACGGATTTGTCTCTCTAACACGGATCTATTTCTTGTCTATTCTGAGCCTAAATCAGATGATCTCTTCTTCTTAACCCGGATCCTATCGGCAGGTGAGATCCAATCAAACCGGTGCATGCCATGTCGTCATCCCGGTCATCTTCCTCATCAATGCCACGTCAATGTAAGGTTAACATCTAGTCCCAGTCAGCATGCAAAGTCAACCTGTCCAGTCAGCGAAATATTTCCTGGAATATTCCGTTCGAATTTAAAATTGCATATTATAAATCTAACTTGTAAAATTCATTAGAAATTCATACCACGTCCAAAAATTGCATATAATATACCAAATTGAAGATAATTTTACGTAAAATAATCTTATCAGAATAGATCCAACTTTTACTGTACGTGGTTATTGCAGTAATTTAATTAGTTTTAATGGTCTTTTAGGTTAATAAATTCATAAGAAATTATCTGTAACTCCGAAAAATATGAACAATATATCAAATTGAAGCTACTGTAACGTACATTAATAATATCTGGTTGGATATAGACTTTGACGACTATTTAACCCGTAGCAATTTAATTAGTTTTAATGGCTTTATAAATCATTAAATTCATTAAAAATTAATTGCTTGTCACAAAAATATAAATGATATACCGATGGAAAGCTGGTTCCATGTGGATCATCAATATGCAATTAGTTCTGCCTTTTACTGTAAGGTTTTGCCGTGAAGATTTAAATGATTTAATGGCTTATTTAGAGTAATAAATTCATAAGAAAATAAATACTATTCATAAAATTACAAATAATATGTTCCTGGATTCACAATTCAGTGGAGATTACAGATATAATTTTAGTTTGATTTTTAGACAACAGAAACTATATGAATCATTTAAAACCATTAAACACTATTAAATCATACAAAAAGATTTATAACTACGATTAGGGTGAATCCAACGCCTACTGGTTCGTATTAACGTCTTCTATCCAGTAAACCTAAGAAACAAATTTAATTCTACAGTTAGAACAGTCGTTACAACAGAACTATTAAAAACCCTATATTGGCAAGTAATTATTAATAACAAGTACTCCAATGCATTAATTGGCCTCTTGCATGCATCATATACTTCAATATTGTTTAGAGAACTAAAGTAACAACCATTGTGACTTATTAAATTGTCATGCATGCATTTGTTGCATTTGTTTGATCTCTATGTGCTATTGTTTATGTTGTATGCAATTGTTTGATCGATAGATTGCGAGGAGTGCAACGTGTGTGATTGCAACTACTATGATTGCAAGTATTGTGGTTGTTACGAAAGAGGCCAATATAATTGTAAGGATTATCTAATCGACTACATCTACAACAAAGGCAAGTGGTGCTATCTTGGTCATAAATGTCTTATTGTTTTCCTATGCATTGCAGATGTTTTTTGTAGAATTGCATCTGTAGAAATTGATGTGTATATGCTATGCTATATCCCATATTATTCCATAGCATTCCTTGTTTATGAGCCATCGTATTGGTAGATTGCTTAGCTATGCTATTTAGGCGAGGAAGGAATCACATCATGAAAAGTTATATGTTTTGAAAGGCTTATGTTTTGCTAAATGACAAACCAATATGTTTTAATGAACCACACTGAATGGCATTGATTGGGTCATCGAGTGTATTTATGGTGGGGAATGCCGCCTGGGACACTGAGAAATGATTGGTTTCTTTGTTTGGAAGCTTTAATGCAACCATGTGCCAATAATGGAATGGGCGGTTGGTTGAACTCGAGAGGTTAATAGTAACTCGAACCACGTATCCGATGTAGATAGTGTAGTTTGGACCGGTCTTGGCGTCGGGATTGGGGAGCTACTTCCCACAGTTCCTTCTTGGACTTCTCCTATCATCACCCAATATGAGAGTGGTGGTGCAGTGAAATTTGGCCAAGTCACATGGGTAAGTGTCTTAACCCTGCGGGGTGTATAAACTAAGTGCTTAGCCGTGTTCCGGTTATGGACAATTTGAAGCGACACAATCTTGATGCTATGATATTTCTCACTCATCCTTATTTCTTAATTGCTTAAAACTTGTTGAGTGAACATAATTGGGCGGGAGCACACAGGAGTGAACCAGTGTCCTATTTATCGTATTGGAAAACTACTTTGTTACAAATGTTAGGATAAAGCTGCTGCTTTATGCAAATGAGCACGAACTCCACTTGGCCAAATAAGCATGTAGTTGATAGATCTGTTGTTAACCACTTTAGCCTACTTGCCATACATTCAATATATTGACCATTCGTGGCTGCAACGTTTTATGTTGCAGGTTATATCGTATCTGAGTGATCGTTCATAGGTCGCGAGACTCCACTCAACAATTGTTCGCCTGTGGCACATTTGAAGGATGGAGATCTACCTTGTATTCGTTTTCCGCTGTGTACTTGAATAAATAATATAAATTCTGGATCATATTCGTTGTATTTATGATGCACAGTTATATTTGATATCATTTTGTACTGTGTGTGCCAGTGAACCGATCCAGGGATTGGCACTATACACATGAACTCAGCCTTATCAGGCGAGGGTGTTACACAACATGGTTGCGCCCTGCCATTACTCTTTTCTCTCTCGTTTGAAGTTGCATGCTTGCCTTCTTGGCTTTATCACAGTTGTGTCTATTCTCTTTCTACTCCTGCCTCATCATGGAAGCTCCAACCATACACCCAAATCATCAATCAACATGTGCGAAAGTTACAAGTCGTGACACGATCTAGCCCCCATCAGGTGTGCATCTAAGATTAGGTGGGAGTGCACTACCCATTTTGTTGCTGGTTTTGAGGTCATTTGTTGATATCGATGATCATCCTCTTCCCTCTTCTTCCTATTTCATCATCCTTTCCCCTTTTCCTTTATTTTTTAAAGTTAATGCAAAAGCATTATATCTTGATACATTGATATAAATAAAGATTCAGGTTCAGGTTTGAAACATAGACAACATAGGCTCTTATTTTATGTTCAAAGTTACCACCCCACGATATATAAAATTGTCACTATATTGGTGCTAAAGTTATCAGATGATAACTTATTAAAAATATAAGTTGACAACTATTAAAGTCATTGTTCAAGCGTGGGATCTTGCTCCGAAGTCCCATTTAATATAAAGCCAATGGTGAAGACTTGATTGCGAATTTAATACATACTAGATATTTAGGCTAGAAAATATTTTTATATGCAAAAACTAGTCACCCTGAAATTAGTCGCATGATGAGGAGACATTATCCGATGTCCGTTCTCGTATTTTTCAAAAGATAAATAGAAAAATCCTTTTTTTAGTCCGGCATGTATTTAATACGTTGCAATTTCGTCGGTCACAGCACGGGTTACATCTTTTGGACAAAATCCTTTTATTAAAGTCGTAGTACAAGCGGCGCCCCTCAATTTCTGTCCACTACAAAATCGTCCTAGCACGACAATTATATGCCTTGTTTGCAGATGTTCTTTTTTTTCTTCGAAACCAAACAGGTTTTGGAAAACATATTTTTGGAACTTTATTAAGTCGGTTGACGGCATCGCACCTTTTATTAAGTCCTTCGAGCCGTCATGGATTCATAACGGAGCGCGGCTTCGAATCGGCCGTCGAATCGAAATCCCCACATAGTAGTTTCTTCCCCCTCTCAAGCCGCCGCCGTCCTCAGAATCCGCCATCGCCGCCGCACCGGCGCCGCCGCCACCAGTCGCGCGAGCGATGAAGTCTATGTGCGGGTCGTGCGGCGAGGGCCCGGTGGTTCCGGACCTGGACTCGGGCGTGCTCGTCTGCACCTCCTGCGGCATCGAGCACGACGCCGGCGCCTCCGAGTTCGTCCACAAGAACACCTACAGCGAACACGGGGAAATCGAGGGCTCCTCCTTCGTCCGCCACATCACCGAGTCCCCTTACCTTGACAACAAACTACGCGCCGCCACCGAGGTCATCAAATTAACGACCGCCCAATTCTCGCTCTCGGCCACCCTCGAAGGCAAGGTCCTTGAAATGGCCCAATCCGCCACCGACGGGGACCTCGCCTCTCCGGGAACCGCCTTCCTCCCCGCGCTCGCTGCCGCCTGCGTCTTCCTTGTCGCGCGATCCCACCGCCTTCCGATCTCCCTCGCCGAGGCCGCCGAGGCCGCGGGCTGCACCACGTTCGCGCTCGCTGACCTCGCATCCCGCATCGCCTCCCGACTCTCCCTCCCTCCCCTCCCGTCCTTCGACTTCTCCGCCGCACTCGAACGCGCCGTGCAATATTCCGACAAGCTCAGAGAAGCCGCGGGTGAGAAGACGGGGGAGATTCTCTCCCAAGCCCGATTTCTCCTCCGCTGCGCCTCCAAGTGGTTGCTCACCACCGGTAGGCATCCCCTCCCACTTGTCGCCGGCGTGATTGCCTTCGCCGCAGAGCTGAACGGGGTCACCTCTGTGTCTGTGGAAGAAATTGCTGTGGAGATCTCGGCGGTGCCGCACACCAGCCGCCGCCGATACAAGGAGCTTGTCGCTGCGCTTGTGCGTGTCGCGCAGAAGTTGCTTCCGTGGGGCGCCGACGTCAATGCCAGAAATCTGCTCCTCAACGCCCCCATGCTGCTCCGGCTCATGGAGATGCGGTCACAGTCCGACCAGTCGGAACAGTTTCTAGAGAGCTTCGCTCCAGACATTGCCAGCATTGTGCAGGTGTACTCATCCGTTGACGAGGACGAATCCAAGTACCTCCAGATTGTTTCCTTGGATGTTGATGATTTGGATTTCAACAATTCTGGGCGAGAATCAGAGGATTTGAAGATCTCAGAGGGATGCATGTCAGATACTTACCAGAATGTCTTAAAGAGGATTGCTCAGCTAAAAGAACTTGGGAATGTTGGTAAAGTTGCTAGCAGGAGGAAGCGGTGGAAGATAGGGCTGGAGCTGGAACCGTGGATGGATTCACTGGGTAATGACTGGACCAAGAACATGCCCCTTGAGAAGGTAGCAGATATTGACATTGGCTATGATGCACCTCCTCCATCGTTTACTGCTGCAATGGAGTTGAAGAAGCGGAGGAGAGCACGGATTGAAGCTGCTAAGTGTCGGATTGATGAAATTAGGAAGGCTCCTGCTGCTCGTAGTGCAAATGCAAGTGATTCACCGTCTGCTCTTGGAAATGAAGATGTCTGTCCACCACAAAAAAACGTCAAGAAAAAGCAAGGGCGAAAGAGACGAGATGGCAGGGATGGAAGAAGAGACCATCTGGCAGAGAGTTCAAATGCTCCTGACTGTGGGAAGAAGAGGCGGAAAGAGGCACATGTAATGATATTGACTGGGAAGATTGTGTTATCGAGCTCCTGTTATTACATGGTGCAAATGAAGCAGAGATAGAACAAGGCCAGTACAAAAGATTGTTGGACTTGCATGTCTTCAGTGCATAAGTGGAGACAGATGAAAACCTGTCGATGCAGTGTCTTCGGTGTTTAGTATTTGGTTACTGGCTTGCTTCATGAACATAGGTTGTCATTATTCTAAATTGTGCATAGTTTTTGATAGAGAAATTTCACCCTGTTTGCATTTTTTGGGAAGTTCAGTCTAGCTGATCGTGGGAAGAGCATAATGTAATAGGGAAATGCTAATACGTGATACACTTACTCCTCAAAACAGGCTTCCGTCCCGCTTTATAAATAAAGCAAAATCCGAATACACAACATACCATCAGTCCCGACGCCGAGGCGCCAAAGAGTAAAGGAAAAGTAGTCTGCTGGGGCAACAGCACATGGTACACTTACTCTGGTAAAAACACAGAGAAATACGGCATTGGACTGATACAGTCCCCAGCAATTTTGATTTGCATAGTTGACTGGGGGATGTGTCACTTTGTGTACATTTCTATACTGCTTATTAAGATAATACTTGGTCGGATCAACATTGCTGTACAGCTTATGAATGACATATTTAGTTAGACTCGTCATTATTCTTGTTGTTCTACTACTATGGATGCATCATTTCTGAAGTGAAAATGCGTCTTGGTAGATCTTACTTCAATTAAGAAATATGTGTTTTAATGGCACGCAATTTGAAATCGATTTATGATGTTCTTTTTTTCCTTCTAACTTCCTTTTCATACGGAACAAGTTACATATAACTTAATTACCATGTAGTTCTTGTATTTAGCATCTTTTTGAAGGGCATGGTGGAGCTATGTTAGAACTTAGATGTCAGCTGGCCATGTACAGTTCATCCTGATATGAAGTACTCAGGAATGATGCTGTGTTAGTTTGTCAGGAGTCATGTTTACATGTATGTTGATGTAGTCATCTTCAGTTGTGTACTTAAACTGGTTGAGCTGTTATGCTGCACATGTTGCCGGCAGTGAATCCATATGATATATGTGGTAAAAAGTGATCCTGGTACGTAACTCATCAGATATATGAAAGCGTTTAAACAGAGGAGATGGGACGAAATTCTTCAGGTGAAAGAGAAAGACAGACAATCCAATGAGAAGGACTTCAAGTGTTGCTGGAAATCTCTGCTCTGGGAAAGGCGTTGACGTGACTTTGGAGAAGATGAGAACTATGAGCAGTTGATGGTGCTCCGTTGTTTTCCAGGCTCTCCAGTATTTAGAAATCTGTGCCAGTTGTCACCTCCAGCTTTAACTTGCATATTTTATTTTTGGTGATGAGTCTTCAGGCTATCATAGGCATGGAAGGTGCCTTCAGGCAGTGAATTTTCAGGTCACTGGCTATGAGCTGCGACAACTTCTGCAAAGTCCAGTGGTTAGTTTCACATTATACTTTTGTCCATCAGCATATCTTATCTTGTTCTTATTTCTTACTTGTTGGGGATAATACTGAAGTTCTTAAAATCGCCTAATCGATCAATTGGTGTGTCTAGTTCTTTTGCTTATCTTATTTCAATGACCTATATCACAGATGAATATCTCTTAGTGACAAACATGCATTTAAACAAACTGAATAAGAAGGTTTCTTCTAAATAAGAAGAGAATCAGAAGCCAATATTGTTTCCCTTTATTTGCCCTATTCATCAGATTAACTTTCTTTTTCACTTTTCCTAAACTAGTTTGTGATGTTTCTCTTAAAAGTTAACAGTTAAAAAAAACAATAATTTCGCTCATGGTTAATCATGCTCTTATTTTGACATAACAAACCTTCATGGATTATAAAAAAAATCTGTTTACAGTTAGCCAGATGAAGTGGTTCATAAAAAACAACTTATATTTCTTACACTTGGCCAGAATGAAGCGGCCAACCAAATTCTAGCAAACCAGATGCATTGGTCGACCAAATTCTTGCAAACCAGATGAAGCGGTCAACCAAATTTAGTACTCCAATTTCGAAAAAGATGAAAAATGAAATAGTTATTGAGCTTCTATAAAATTTGCAAGTATTGATCAACTTGATGCCAAATTGTGTCATCAATGCAAAATAAAATGATTAATTGTATAATTTAGAAACATTATAATTCTAGTATACCTCTCAATTGATCGAACATCAGAGATGGGGAAATTACTGAAGATACATACGATTGTCAACCAATCTTCATCCTTTTCCAGAAAGCTATCTTTGGGCCAATGCGTTTAATTACTCTTGCTGGCATACTTGTCCATGCACATTGCTTCAATCTTCAATCTTCTGTCATCCTTTTCCAGAAAGCTATCTTTTGTCATCATGCTTCTGTTGATTTTTATTTTCATTTAGATTATTTTTACTACTACGTATGACCTTTTCGTGCTCCAGCTACACATGGAGGTGCATGTTCATCATTTTCACTGCTTTTCGATTTTCATACATGAACATGGATGCTTTATTTATTTTTAGTGGATGCACATGGCCTACACATTATTGTTACTATATGGCCTAAAACTATGTTCAAATCATTGCATATTTCATCTTGTACGTCACTCAGATTATTGTTATTTGAGGTGGTGCCGCTGAAACATGGATTTGACCCAAGATTTTTTAGGACTGCTCTATAGTCTTCGAAACATGAATCTGTAAGAGCTGTACAGTCTACTGATAAAATACATAGACCGTATCCCTATACATGAATGCATGATGTTGTCTCACTGAGGTTAGACCTTTTGGTCTGCTTAGCTTGCTTTGCTTGATAATGTCTAAGAGTAGTTGTTAGATTAATATCATTGCCATATCTCTGAAATGGTACAGTGATTCACCTTTTGTCGATGTCAACATCCGCACTTTGCAAATGTGCAGTGCATGCTTCTTCGCTGTACTTGTATAATGCAGATCAGCAACCTTATATATTGAGTATATGGTTTCTTTATTTCAAAAGATAATTTACTAAATTGCAATCTTGTAGAATGACTAAGTATTTACATGATTTATACTGGAGCTAGTTAGATGATTTGTAGGATAGCATGCAACATGTTAAGGGTACAATATGATATTGTGTGGCTGTGGCAGTATACAGAAAGTACTAAATGAGAAAAACGTAGCTGTTGCGATCACTGGCAAGCCAGAGTGTGGCAGCTGCAGTCATCCAGAGTACGAGCGCCCACGCAGCTGGCCGCCGCAGAGGCCAAGCAGCGCCCTCCACCGTTGAGGCACGACTGCCGGCTGGTCCTGAAGGGCGCACCGTTCATCGTCTGTTCTAGCTGATTTTTAACTTTTCCCTATTTGTAACTGCCGATAAAAATGTCTTTAACTTTTTTGGGGATAATTATGCTTTCTCATTTTGCCTTCCTTTTCATGATTTGTTCCTGTATTGGTGGATACATCTGTATCTGGTCATGCCCAATTTGCCATGTTTTGTGTCACCACAATCATTCACTTTGGACCAGCACTGGCAGGGAGGGGACTGATCTTCACCCATGGGCTAAACCATAGTTCCTACAATTGATTTAGTTCAGTTTAGGTGGAGATAGCATGTGGTTGTGTTTGGGTTGGGTGTGAATAGAAATCTCAGTTTTCAAATTTGGTTCGGTTTGCTCAAATGCATCACGTGGGTCGGTTCAGGTTAATGTGAGTATACATATATTCATGTGCTGCAAGATGTTAATGGTTCAAGCCAGGGGAGTTGATTTATTCATGTTCTGTTGAGTGTTCATACTACTGATTTTGAACTGAAAATAGTGCAGGGGGACTCGGTGTTTGGTGTGTTTTTTCAGGAACCACATCATTAGACGTTTTGTGGATTCTTTGCCTAGGAGGCCTTTCCAGTGGTAGTCGCCATCCAAGCGATGATGCTTATTATGGTCTGTCCAACATTGAGAGCTTTTTAACAGAATAGCGCGTCAAGTGATAACGTAGTATTTTCAGGCTTCAGACTATCTTTCTTTATCAGTATTTTTTCAGAGTCTCTTTTTTCAGTCATCCCTTACTTTTTCATCATATCTATTTTCTTCAGCATCTTTGTTCTTCAATCTATTTATTTCTTCATTCCTCAGTCTAAAAGTTGCCATGCTTCTTCATTATCCTTCATTCGTGAATGTTCTTTTTGTTGCTATCTTTGTCAGTCTATTTCTTTTGGGGTCGGAGCCTTTTCTTGAAAGAAACCAGAAAAAGAAAAAAGTACTCTACATTCGGCATTTCTTTATACCATCCGTGTCTGGTTCACTAAGTATTTGTTATCTTCAGGCCATCTGTATTGTACAATTTTGTCATTGCTGATTCGTGGGTTCTGCTCTGTACATCTTTTGGCAGTTGTTCATCTACATTGCATAGCTCACCCTTTTACGTTCCTTCAGAGGCTTTGTGATCCCAGCTTTGTTGGTTATAGAAGACATCAATTTTAACATGAGGCTGTCTTTTTAACTAAAAGCCCGTTGTCTGGCTATGGATTTTCCTTCTCACGTTTCTGATACCATGATTGTTTGCTGGGTGCAAGATGTGCTGATAGTCTGCCAGTTGCTTGGACTGAAGTTCATGTTCTCTCCTGCTGATTCAAATTCTTAGTGGGGTTTGGTTTCTATTCGCCCGTCAGACTGAAGAAAGTGTCTGTTAACAATTGAAAAAACAGTTACATTCTGATCTATTGCAGACATTCTGTGGGAGCTGAGCAAGTACATGTGCCCACTTAAACTGGACCAAAAAAAACTGCCAGTCACCTAAATCAAAAACAGCTAGCTTTCAATTAGACACTCCCTTCTTTTTTCAAGAGATAATCCTCAATGGCATTACACTCTTCAGGCTGTACAAAAATGCACCAACAAACAATAAAAGCAAAAAATGAAGAAGAAAAAACAAAAGGAGAATTTTTTCCCCTAAAGCATTGGAAAAAAACCGTATGCAAAAGAATCAAACCCGGTATATGTCTATCGAATCCCCCCTAAGAAACATACATATGTATGCCAAAACTCAGAACAATACATCTGAATTACAGTTGCCGGAGCAGTCATCATCCTAGTGGTTGAACGCAGTGCAGTCTGTTCTGATCTCCCCACTGTCGCCGGTCTTCACCCCTACTCTCCCCAGCTTGATCATGGACGCCATGAACGCCTCGAAGAAGCTGGTCTGGTTCGCTGAAAACTGCTTCACCGTCTCCCGCGACGCGCTGTCCGTGTAGAGCACCTGGTCGGATGTGAAGAGGCCGAAGCCGTGGAGGAGGTTGGTAGTAGTTGTTGTCGAAGGTGATCGGGGTGATGGGGTCCATGTTGACGGCGATGGTGTCGCTGACGTCGCGCGGGCACGCCTTCTTGAGCGCCTCTGCGTAGTCCTTGCTGAAGGAGGGGTCGGTCTTCCCGGTGCCGCTGAAGTTGTACAGCCTATCCGTGAAGCGGGTGCAGTGGGAGAACCCGACCGTGTGCGCGCCGGAGAGCGCCACCATGTCCAGCTGGGACAGGCCGCCGTTCTTGAAGATGGCCGTGAGCTCCCTGACTTTCATGTCGGGGCCGGGAAGCTTCCCCTCCACGTCGCTGGCCCTGGAGACCAGGGCGTCGCGCCGCCCGAGCTCCACAGTCCAGTATGGGCCGTCCGCCTGTAATTGGACACATTGTTTCAGAACTGAAGGACGGAAATGCTAGCCGGTAGTAGAGTGGAATCGTGCTGCTTACCAGGCTGACGACGTCTCTGGCGGCGAGGGCAAGGATGTCGGAGCAGGAGACGACGCCGGGGCACCTTCTCGACCCTGGCCTTGACCCGGTTCACTGTGTCGTAGCCGTCCCCGGCGAGGGAGTCGTTGTCGCGCGTGTTCTTCTCGGCATCCTCCTTGGCAGAAGCTATTAGGACTGAAGCGTCACAGCCCTGTGTTTGAAAAATTAGAGTTTAAAAATCGCGGCCAGTGTTTAAATTTTCAACTGCATGAGAACGTGAACATGGCCGAAGCAGCTATATTAAACTCTGAACTCTGAATCTACTTTTGACAGCATAACACAAAAAACGCATCACAGTTACTCGCTATTTCTTTATTTTATGAAAAAAAAAAGTTTCAATGCAAAATACTTTATGTTCTTAGTTCAGGTTCAGACACATCTGGTGCTCTACGTGCGCTCACGCCTCACGCTCCTGCATCCTATGTGTAGGTCAACCCAAAATCAGTGGGGCAAAAATAGAAGATGAGATGCCAGCTAGTAGTAGTAACCAGAAACCGAGAAACGCCACTAATAAACGTCATTACGACTGTCGACAGCGGCATCTCTTTGATCTTTTCTTGTTCACGTCATTGAACTATATATACAGCTAATTATAAATTATATAGTACAGTACTAGGTACACATTTGATGCGTCTTTGAGACAGCTGAAAGCCTGAAACAGTGTAGGGTACAATTTGAAGATTTAAAACAGCTACAGAATGATCAGCTAGCACACTACAACTCTAGGTAGAGTAGAGGTGAAATGATTAATGATCACGATCGAGAGGGAGATCCGACAAGGGTGCCATTTTGATAATGAGGATAGCAGAGATGAAAAGTCGCGCTGCCACATGCCTGCATAGGCTGTCGCAACCGACGACCACGCGAGGCGATCGAGTTGTTCCTTCCAGCATCCACCTCCCTGGCTGGCTCCCACTAAACAATGCAAGTAGCTAATTCCCTTTTGGCTTTAACTAATCGTGTTTTTGTTTCTAATGTAGGAGTATGATCTGAAGCCCTGAATGAACTCCACCAAGGAAAAAAACATGTCTATCTGATGAAGATAAACTGATAGTGGAGATTAACATGGGGTCATGGCTGTCACTGCAGACATTGAAGATTTATACCTTTTCCAAAAGGAAAAGAAAAGTATAGAAGATGGCTAGCTTCTTGGAGAAGCGAGGGGAGAAGTGAGAGAGAGGGAACTTATTCCAAAGCAGAACAGGCCGAAGCTGAAGAAGCAGTTGGAACTTTTCTTGAGTTTTCGAAATAGAAAACAGTTGGAACTGACAGGAAATTAAACTGTTGAACAATGGAAAGGAATCGGCAAGATGAACCAAATGTTTTTGGCATGCTGCGCATTTCGTTCCGGTATAATCCTCAAGCACAACTGCGTATGTATGAATGATTTAGCGAGCAAAGCGAGAAATGCTCCAACTGCAGCAGATGCACGATTGGCGGCGATGGAGATGGACTCACGTTGACGAAGCAGTCGTGGAAGAAGAGGCGGAGCACCGCCGGGATGGTGACCACCGTCTCGTTCTTCTTCCTCGCGACCTCCTCCCTCACGATGGGCTCCAGCTTGGGGCACGACTTGCTGTAGTAGCCCGGTGACAGGGCGCCGCCACCGCTGCTGTACGCCGCCTCGCCGGACGGCAGCATTGCGGCGAGCAAGGCCACCGCTAGTACGGCGGGCATGCTTCTTCTCCTTTTCTCCATGATGAAGCTGTAGTGGTCGGTATTGGGAGGTAAGATGCCGGCGTGTAGGGTGTAGGGGGGACGCCGCCGGACACGGAGAGGACCCGGCCGAGGAGGCGAAATGGAAGCGAGAAGATATCGGTGGTGAGAGGTGGGAGGGAGAGCGTGGGGGATTTATAGTGGTCCTCCTATATCCCAAGACCCAATAGGCAAAATGTACAAACCCATATTTCAAGAATCTTTTTCTTCGCCTAATTGTGAAGCTCTTGGGGAACTGCTGGTCGAATTCATCATTTTACCTACTACAATAGGCAGGTTGCTTGATCCCAGTTTCAGGCTTGGATCCCGGAATTGCCGGCTCAGCGGACGGCAGCCGCCAGATAGATAGGTGGTCGCAGAGAGATCACATGCACCATACAAACTTTTTAGTGGAAAAGCAGACATGCATCATTTGTGAAATGCATACATTTGGCTGTTTGGTAACAGTTTTTGTTTTTACTTTTTTGTGATATGCTTTTTTTTTGCGGAAAAGGTCTCAAAAGACCGAGAGTTTGTATTACTTCGGCGGTGGGTGCGCAGTTACATAGAGGACCGTAAAAAATAAGAAAATTACAATCAGGTCATGTACTTTTAGAAAGAACACCCAAACATGGACCGCAAAAAAAGATCAAGACCTTGCTCAACACCGATGACGGACAACCTCCAGCAAGTCCTACTCACCGGGGACATCACCACTTGGGAGAGCCGAAACTTGAACGGTCGAGCCGTGGCCGAGGAAGATCCTTCGGAGGAGGAAGAAGATGCTCCTGCAAAAGACGCTGCAGACCACGGCAGGGTCAACCCCATGACCATGGATAGCATCGACAAGAACACACCGATACTTGGGAACCGCCGCCGGGAGCATAAGCTCAAAAGCTCCCATAGCCAACTGGACAATCCAGTCTCCAATAAGCCACCTAGCCCCTCCCCCCGCCCCCTCGCCATGGCCGGCTAGGAGAATAACTGCAGCTTGGAGGCCACTAGATGAATGATGGCGACACTTTTTATTTGGGGGATTCTCCTCCAAGGCGAGCTTCATCTCCTTTTTATTTGGCCGGCTAGGATCTTGATGCAATTTTGTGTATAAGACGTATTTATCATTAAATTATGTAGTTCTACATGATATAATATCGTATATCCTATTATGACACCACTAACACCTCTCTTATTAATTATATACATCATATTTTTGTTGGAGATATGTCCAAGAGACAATAATAAAATGGTTATTATTATATCTTTGTGTTTATGATAAATGTTTACATCTCATGCTATAATTGTATTAACCGGAAACAGTAATACTTGTGTGTTTTGTAAACATAAAATAAGTCCCTAGTAAAGCCTTTTGTTAAACTAGCTTGTTGATTAATAGATGATCATGGACATTAGATGTTATTAATAACAAGATCATGTCATTAGGAGAATGATATGATGGACACACTCCTATAGTAAGCGTAGCGTAAGATCAAGTCATTTAGAAGTTCGTTTGCTACAAGCTTTCAAGTACATAGTAACCTAATCCTTCAACCATGAGATCATGTTAATCATCATCACTGGATGAATGCTTTGATGACATCAAACACCACTTCCATAACTGGGTGGTTATAAAGGTGGTATTAGGTATTTTGAAAGTATGCGTTGAGGCACATGGATCAAGAGTGGGATTTGTCCATCCATACGATGATAGATATACTTTGGGCCCTCTCGGAATGTCATCCAATTGGCTTGCAAGAATGTGACTAGGTCACAAGGAATCACATATCACGGAACGAGTAAAGAATACTTATCGGCAACGGGGTTGAACTAGGTATTGGAGATACCGACAATCAAACCTCGGATAAGTAAAGTATCACGAGACAAAAGGAAATTGATATCATATGTAAATGGTTCATTCCATCAGGGAGTAATTGTAGAAATATGTGGGAGCCATATGAATTTACAGATTCCTCTATTTGTTATTGATCGGAGAAGTGTCTCGATCATGTCTGCACAATTCATGAACCGTAGGGAGACACACTTAAGGATTCGATGTTGTTTAGTATATATGGTAATGAGTTGAGACCAATGTTGTTCGAGTCTCGGATTGGATCCAGACATCACGAGGAGATCCAAAATGGTCTGGAGAATAAGATGCATATAAGGGAAGTTCAATTCCGGGGTTTGGAAATGTTTTCGGTGTTTTCACCGAAATCTTTTGGAAGGTTCTAGAAGGTCCACCACCCTGGAGGGGGGGTACATGAATGTGCCATGCCAATGTGTAATGGTTGCATCATACCCTAGGTCACTTGGCTGGACAATGGGAAGAGAAATGATCAAACTCTAGTTTGAGTGGTCAAACTCCAATTTGAAAAGTCAAATCCCAACATTGAAAGTCAAAGTTCATGGGGAGGAGAGGAAACCCTCTTGGGAGAGTATTCCCTCTCCCTCCTTGCCGCCGACCAATGAAGAGGAGTTGGGGGAGGACTCCCCTCCCCTTGCCGCCTCTCCCCTCCATATAAGGAGGGGTGGGGGCGCCTACTCCACCCCACCCCAAAACACTAGGCCAGCTGCCCCCCTCTCAAGTAGCCTCCGCCCTAGAGCCTCCTTAAGTCGCTGCCGCCACCTAGCCCCCTAGACGCCGGCCACCTCCACCCCTTGGCTTCTAAACCCTAGTTGCCAAGGCCTCTCTACTCCACCATACTCGGCCCAGCTTAGCGGCTGCGGATCTACTCCTCCATTTCACCACCACACCGTCGTGCTGTTGGAATCGAGGGGAGATCTACAACCTCCGCTGCCTGCTGGAACAAGGGAGAGGAAGGTCTATATCGAGTACCGAACGTGTCACCGACTGTGGAAGCACTACCGGAACGCGGCGCCGGAAGGATCGTTTTTGTGATCTTGAGATCGACAAGTGAACAACTACATCAACCACGAGAATCCGATTGTTGGAGATATGCCCTAGAGGCAATAATAAATATGGTTATTATTATATCTTTGTGTTTATGATAAATGTTTACATTCATGCTATAATAGTATTAACAAGGAAACATTAATACTTGTGTGATTTGTAAACTAAAATAGAGTCCCTAGTAAAGCCTCTTTATAATACTAGCTTGTTGGTTAATAAATGATTGTGGTTTCCCTATCATGAACATTGAGATGTTATTAACAACAAGATCATATCGTTAGGAGAATGATATGGTGGACATACTCCTATAGATAAGCGTAGCATAAAGATCAAGTCATTTTAATAGTTCAATTGCTATATGCTTTCTGATACATAGTAACCTAATTCCTTCGACCATGAGATCATGCATATCACCTTCACCGGAAGGATGCTTTGATGACATCAAACACCACACCGTGAATCGGGTGGCTATAAAGGTGGCATTGAGTGTTCGGAAAGTATTGGTTGAGACACATGGATCAAGAGTGGGATTTGTCCATCCATATGACGGATAGATATACTCTGGGACCTCTCGGTGGAATGTCATCCAAATTAGCTTGCAACATGTGACTGGCTCACAAGGGATCACATACCACGGGAACAAGAAAAGAGTACTTATCAGTAACGAGGTTGAACTAGGTTTGCAGAGATACCGACGATCATAACCTCGGATAAGTAAACTATCGTGAGACAAAGGGAAATTGGTATCGTATGTAAGTGGTTCATTCGATCGCAAAGTAATCGTAGAAATATGTGAGCCATATGAATTTCTAGATTCCTCTATTGGTTATTGTTCGGAGAAGTGTCTCGATCATGTCCGCATAATTCACGAACCGTAGGGAGACACACTTAAGGATTCGACGTTGTTTGAGTAGTTATGGAATGATGAGTAAAGAGACCGAATGTTGTTCGGAGTCTCGTATGGGATCCAGGATATCACGAGGAGATCTGGAATGGTCCGGAGAATAAGATTCATATAAGGAAAGTCCTGTTTCGGGGTTGGAGAATGGTTCCTGTTTCATCGAATGTTCTAGAAGGTTCCTAATGTCCCAGACTGAGGGGAAGGGTACATGAATGTGTCATAACAAGTTGGAATGATTGCATCATGTACTAGGTGTCATCGCTGAACAAAATAAAGGGTTAAATCAAATCCTAGTTTGAAAAGTCAAACGCCAATTTGAAAAGTCAAACGGCTATTTTGTGAGGTGGAGGAGAGGAAA
The DNA here is from genome assembly GCA_023614405.1 of Avena insularis. NCBI lineage: Eukaryota > Viridiplantae > Streptophyta > Magnoliopsida > Poales > Poaceae > Avena > Avena insularis. Next base: position 439,201 of record JAJUPC010000279.1, read on the forward strand.
CCTACTTGGGAGGAGTTCTCCTCCACCGCCGCCCACTTGAGACCGAGTTGGGGAGGACTCCTCCCTTGGCACGCCTCCACCTATATAAGGAGGCGTGCCTCCAAGGACACAACACCACGCCTCTAAACCCTAACCCTAGCCGCCACCACCATAGACGCCGCCGCTAGGGCAAACCTCAGCCGGCCTTGCCCTCCTTGGTGCATCTAAACCCTAGATCGCCGAGGCTCTCTCATAGTCCACCATACTGCCTCCCGCGAGATCTCCTCTACTTCCTCCATTACGCCAGTCTTAATCGCGAGGAGAGTGCTACAACCTCCGCCGTCATTGAACAAGGGAGATGAAGGTCTTCATCAAGCACCGAACGTGACCGATCATGAAGCGCTGCTTAACGCAGCATGGGAAGGATCGCTTCACGCGATCTTGAGATCGGCAAGAGTACGACTACATCACCCACGAGAATCCGCCTCGCTAAACACTTTAGAATCTTCGAGGGTGAGTTATTCCATCGACTGCTACAATCTAGTAGATAGATCTTGGCTTGTTTGTTTGTATGCGGTAGAAATTTTTTGTTTTCCATGCTACGAAACCCTACACCAATCTCGTTAGACGCTTTGGATATTTGAGAGTTAGTACTCTATGAACTCGTTGCACCAATCTCGTAAATTAGATCTTGGCTTTTGTGTGTTCATGCGATAGATCTTTTTGTTTTCCATGGTACGAACCCCTACATTTGTATCAGAGCCGTGTCTATGCGTAGATATGATGCACGAGTAGAACACAATGGTTATTGTGGACGTTGATGCTTTTGTTGTCGATTGCTTTTTGTGTACTTGGCATCTCGCGGGATTGTGGAATGAAGCGGCCCGGTCTAACCTTACATGACATCGTTCATGAGTCTTGCTCCACGCTCAACATGCAACTTGCATTGCATAAGTGGCTTTGCGGGTGTCTGTCTCTCCCACCATAGTGAAGATTCAATTTACAACGGGCACTTGACAATACTTGTATTAACTTTGTGGTTCATGTTCCTAAGTTAGAACGGTTTTATGCGAAAGCCCCAGCCACGTAAAACTTGAAAATAAGATTGGAGGCGTCTAACTTGGTTTTGCAGGGCTTGTGTTGTGATGTGATATGGCCATGATTGTGATTATATATGATGTATGCAATGATCCTTATTGTAAGTTAGCAACCGGCAGGAGCCTTATGGTTGTCTTTAAATTTCGTTTAAGACCCGCGTATCTATTATTCAAAGTAGTTGTAATAGTTGATGCTGGTGGATGACAACCATGGAATGACGCCATTGACCTGACGCTACGCCGGTGATGATGGAGATCATGTTCGTGCTTGGAGATGGAGATCGAAGGCATAAGAAGAAAGGCGATATCATATCACATATTTTGAATTGCATGTGATGTTAATCCTTTTATGCATCTTGTATTGCTTAGATTGGGATGGTAGCATTATAAGATGATCCCTCTCACTAAATATCAAGTAATAAAGTGTTCATCCTTAGTAGACACCATTGCTAAGACTCGTCGTTTTGAAACAACACATGATGATCGGGTGTGATAGATTCTATGTGTGCATACAACGGGAGCAAGCCATATTTGCTCATGCGTATACTAAGGTTAATCTTGACGAGCCTAGCATGTACATACATGGTCTTGGAATACGGAATACCGAAAGGTAAAGCATGAGTCTTATGATTGATATGATGAACATGTTGATTGTTCGCCTTTGAAACTATATCATCTCTCGTGATGATCATACTTGGTATAGTGGATTTGGTTCGTGAGATCACTAAAACAATGCGAGGGATGTTGTTTTGAGTGGGAGTTCACCTAGTTAATTTAAGTATTAAATATGAACTCAATTTTTCATAAACTTAGTCTAAACTCTTGCAAATATGTTGTAGATCATGGCGGCCCCTACCATCAATTTTAATGCACTCCTAGAGAAATAAAAGTTGAAAAACAATGGAAGCAACTTCGCGGATTGGTTCCGCAATTTGAAGATTGTCCTCAATGCTGGTCAGTTGACCTATGTGCTGGATGCACCGCTGGGTGACCTACCTGCACCTGATGCTGCCGATAAGGTGAAGAATGTTTTCCTCACTCGGAAGAATCAGTACTCCCCAGTTCAGTGTGCTATCTTATATGGTTTGGAATCGGAGCTTCAAAAGCAGTTTGAGAACCATGAGCCTTATGATATTATCTGTGAGCTCAAAATGATATTTGAGACTCATGTGGTTGTTGAAAGCTATGAGGCCTCTGAGAAGTTCTTTAACTGCAAGATGGAAGAGGGCAGCTCCGTTAGCGAGCATGTGCTTAAGATGTCTGGGCACGCGAATAAACTCGCAGATTTAGGAATAACGATTCCTAACGTGTTGGGTATTCATCGTGTCCTCCAATCACTACCACCTAGTTACAAGAACTTTGTGATGAACTACAACATACAACGCATGGATAAGTCGTTACCAGAACTCTTCTCCATGTTGAAGTCTAGCGGAACTAGAGATCAAGAAAGAGCACCAAGTGTTGATGGTCAATAAGACCACCAATTTCAAGAAGCAAGGCAAGCCTAAGAAGAAGGGTAACTTCAAGAAGGGTAGCAAGAAAGTTGCCGGGCCTGCAGAGAAACCCAAGGCTGGTCCTAAGCCTGATACTGAGTGATTTTACTACAAGGGAGAAGGTCAATTGCCCCTAATACCTGGCAATTATGAAGAACGACAACATCAAGAAGAAAGGTATATTCGATATAAATGTTATTGATGTGTATCTTATTAGTAGTCATAGTAGTGTCTGGGTATTTGATACTGGTTCGGTTGCTCATATTTGTAACTCAGAACAGGTGTTGCAGAATAAACAGAGACTAGCGAGAGACGAGGTGACGATGCGCGTTGGAAATGGCTCCAAGGTTGATGTGATTGCTGTCGGCACGCTCCCTCTTCATCTACCATCGGGATTATACTTAAATAATTGTTATTTGGTGCCTACTTTAAGCATGATCATTATTTGGTGCTCAAAGCATTCTCCCAACATTGGAAGTCAAAGTCCAAGCGGAGGGAGGAGAGGAAACCCTATTGGGAGAGGATTGCCTCTCCCTCCTTGCCACCGGCCAAGGAATAGGAGTTGGGGGAGGACTCCCCTTCCCTTTCCGCCTCTCCCCTCCATATAAGGAGGGGTGGGGGTGTTGGGTTCAGAGTATGGAAAACAAAAATTTCTACCGCATACAAACAAACAAGCCAAGATCTATCTACTAGATTGTAGCAACGAGTCGATGGAATAACTCACCCTCAAGATTCCAAAGTGTTTAACGAGCGGATTCTCGTGGGTGATGTAGTCATTCTTCCCGATCTCAAGATCACAGATGATGATCCTGTTCCCAAGGCTCCAAGGCCTCCATGGGTCACACACGCTCGATTGACGAAGACCTTCCTCTCCCTTGTTCCAAAGCAGGCATGAGGTTGTAGCACTCCTCATGATTCCTGCAAAGACAACGTGGTACCTAAGTAGAGGAGATCTCAGGCTTCGCCTTAAGCCGGAGCGAGTATGGTGGAGTATGAGAGAGTCCCTCGGTGTTCTAGGGTTTAGACACACCAAGGAGGGGGCAAGCCGGCGGCTAGGGATTAGCTAGACGGCGGCTAGGGTTTGCCCTAGGGCCGACGGCGGCTATGGAGGCGGCGGCTTGGGCTAGGGTTTGGAGGAGAGGATCTTGTGTCCTAGGAGGGCCTGCCCTCCCTTTATAGGTGGGAGGCGCTACTAGGGAGGGAGTCCTCCCAACTCGGCTTGAGGTGGGTTGGCGGTTGGAGGAGGAACTCCTCCCAACTGCTTTCCACTCCTCCTCTTTTCCTCTTTCCAAATTTAGCCGTTTGACTTTTCAAACTAGCTGTTTGACTTTTCAAACTAGGATTTGAATTAATCCTTTATTTGGTTCAGCGATGACACTTAGTACATGATGCAATCATACCAACTTGATACAACACATTCATGTACCCTTCCTCCGAGTGCCGGACATTCCCGAACCTTCTAGAACATTCCCCGATGAAAACACCGTAACCATTCCCCAACTCCTAAACGGACTTTCCTTATATGAATCTTATTCTCCCACCATTCTCGATCTCCTCGTGATATCCTGGATCCCATCCGGACTCAACAACATTCGGTCTCTTTCTCATCATTCCATAACTACTCAAACAACGCTTAATCCTTATGTGTCTCCCTACGGTTCGTGAATTATGCGTATATGATCGAGACACTTCTCCTAACAATAACCAATAGAGGAATCTAGAAATTCATATGGTTCTACATATTTCTACGATTACTTACATCGAATGAACCACTTACATACGATATCAATTTCCCTTTGTCTCACGATAGTTTACTTATCCGAGGTTATGATCGCCAGATCTCCGCATACCTAGTTCAACCTCGCATCGATAAGTACTCTTTTCTCGCTCCCATGATATGTGATCCCTTGTGAGCTGCCCACATGCTTGCAAGCTAATTGGATGACATTTCACCGAGAGGGCCCAGAGTATATCTATCCGTCATATGGATGGACAAATCCCACTCTTGATCCATGTGTTTCAGCCAATACTTTCCTAACACTCAATGCCACCTTTATAGCCACCCTGCCACGGTGTGGTGTTTGATGTCATCAAAGCATCCATCCTAAAGGTGATATGCATGATCTCATGGTCGAAGGAATTAGATTACTATGTATCGTAAAGCATATAGCAATTGAACTATTAATATGACTTGATCTTTATGCTACGCTTATCTATATGAGTATGTCCATCATATCATTCTCCTAACGATATGATCTTGTTGTTAATAACATCTCAATGTTCATGATAGGGAAACCACAATCATCTATTAACCAACAAGCTAGTATTATATAGAGGCTTTACTAGGGACTTCAAATTAAGTTTACAAATCACACAAGTATCAATGTTTCCTTGTTAATACTATTATAGCATGAATGTAAACATTTATCATAAACATAAAGATATAATAATAACTACATTTATTATTGCCTCTAGGGCATATCTCCGTCAATTGCCTCCCACTTGCACTAGAGTCATCTAATCTAGATTACATGGTAATATACCTAACACCCATGGCAGTTTGGTGGTCATGTTTTGCCCTCGAGAGGTTTAGTCAACTGATCCGCCACATTCAGATCTGTGTACTTTGCAAATCTTTATATCCCCATCTTGGATATGTTCTCGAATAGCGGAAAACGTAGCTTGATATGCTTCAGCTTCTTGTGTGACCTTGGTTCTTGCGATTGGCTATGGCGCCTATGTTATCACAAGAGATAGACATTGGGTCCAAAGGACTAGGAACCACACCTAGCTATGTAATGAACTCTTTCATCCATATCGCTTCTTGTGAAGCCTCCGGCAGCCATGTATTCCGATTCGCTTGAAGATCTCGCCACAACGCTTGCTTTGCACTCCTCCGCTAACTGCCGCACCATTCAAAATAAATACGATCCAGATTGTGATTTAGAATCATCCGGATCGGTGTTCCAACTAGCATCGGTGTAACCATTAACAACGAGCTGTTCATCACCTCCATAAGAAAGAACCATATCCTTAGTTCTTCTCAAGTACTTAAGGATGTTTTTGATCACATCCAATGATCCACTCTCGATCACTTTGATATCTGCTAGTTAAACTAACAAAGATATGCAATGTCGGTCTAGTACATAGCATAGCATACATTAGAGATCCTATGGCTGAGGCATAGGAGTCTTACTCATCCTTTCTCTATCTTCTCAGATGTCGGACTTTGAGTTTTACTCAAGGTCAGATTAGCAACATGGGCAAGAACCCTTTCTTGTTATCTTCCATTCCAAACCTCTTTAGAACTTTGTCCAAATATGTACTTTGTGACAATGATATTTGGCGCTTCGATCTATCTCTATAAATCTTTATGCCTAATATGTAAGTCGCTTCACAAGATCCTTCATTGAAAACTATTATTCAAATATTCCTTGACACTATTAAGAAGGTCTACATCATTCCCAATCAATAATATGTCATCCACATATAGTATTAAGAATGCTACAGAGCTCCCACTCACTTTCTTGTAAATACAAGCTTCTCCATAAGTTTGTATAAAACCAAAACTTTTGATCACCTTATCAAACGTTGATTCCAACTTCGATGCTTGCTTTAATCCATAGATGGACCGCTGAAGTTTGCATACCTTGTTAGCATCTTTAGGATCAACAAAACCTTTGGGTTGCATCATATACAACTCTTCATCAATGTCTCCATTGAGGAATGCTGTTTTGACATCCATCCGCCATATCTCATAATCGTAATATGCAGCGACATAACATAATCCTCACAGACTTTTAGCTTCGCCATCGGTGATAAAGTCTCATCGTAGTCAACTCCTTGAATTTGTTGAAACCCTTTGCACAAGTCGAGCTTTATAGATGTAATATTACCATCAAGACTGCTTTCTTCTTGAAGATCCATTTGTTCTCGAATCTTCCGCCATCCTAAGTCCACCAAAGTCCATACTTGGTTTTCGTACATGGATCCAATCTCGGATTTCATGGCTTCTTGCCATTTATTGGAATCGCTCATCATCGCTTCCTCATATGTCTCGTGGTCATCGGTGTTGTCCACCAACATGACACTCATAACGGATCATACCAATCTAGAGTGGTACGAAGTTCTCGCTGACCATGAGGCTCAGAGCAACTTCAACCAAGTTTCATGATCATCATCATTGGCTTCCTCTCTATTGGTGCAGCACCACAGAACTTCTTCCGGCGCGCTACTCGCAATTTCGAGAGAAGGTTCAACAACCTCGCCAAGTTCTACTTTCCTTCCAATACTTCTTTCGAGAGAAATTCCTTCTCTAGAAAGGATCCATTCTGGCAACGAAGATTTTGCCTTCGGATCTATGATAGAAGGTATACCCAATAGTTTCCTTCTGCATCCTATGAAGACACATTTTTCCGCTTTGGGTTCAAGCTTGTCCTGTAACTTCTTTACATAGGCTTCAGACCCCCAAAATTTAAGGAACGCATAATCTAGGTTTCTTCCCAAACCATAATTCATACGGTGTCGTTTCATCGGATTTAGACGGTGCCCTATTTAAAGTGAATGCGGCTGTTTCTAATGCATAACCCCAAAATGGTAGCGGTAAATCTATAAGTGACATCATAGAACGAACCATATCTACGAGAGTTCGATTACGACGTTCGAACACACCATTACGCTGTGGTGTTCCCGGTGTCAATCATGAAGTATTCCGCATTTCTTCAACTGCTCGCCAAACTCGTAACTTAGTTATTCACCTCCTTGATCAGAACATTGAAATTTATTCTTCTTTTTACGTTGATTCTCTACCTCACTTTGAAATTCCTTAATCTTCTCGAAAGTTTCGGACTTATGTTTCATGAAATAGATATACCCATATCTACTCAAGTCATCCGTGAAGGTAAGAACATAACGATAACCACCACGCGATGCTACACTCATTGGACCACACATCGGTATGTATGATTTCCAACAAGTCCGTAGCTCGCCCATCATACCGTAAAATGGAGTCTTAGTCATTTTACCCATCGACATGCTTCAGATCTATCAAGTGATTCAAATCAAGTGATTCAAGAAGTCCATCGAATGGAGTTTCTTCATACGCTTCACCCAATGTGACCAAGACGACAAGTTACATATATAGGTCGAGTTATCGCCGATTTCAAACGCTTAGCCTCAATGTTATTAATATGTGTATTTCCACCATCGAGATTCAATAAGAATAGACCATCTATCAAAGGTGCATGTGCATAAAACATATTACTCATATAAATCGAACAACCATTATTCTCGACTTAAACAAGTAACCGCCTCGCAATAAACAAGATCCCGATATAATGTTCATGCTTAACGCAGCACCAAATAACAATTATTTAAGTATAAAACTAATCCCGATGGTAGATGAAGGGTAGCGTGCCACCGCGATCACATCAACCTTTGATCCGCTTTCCAACGCGCATCGCCACCTTGTTCTTCGCTAGCTTCCGCTTATTCTGCAAAGACCGCTTCGAAGTTACAAATATGAGCAACCGAACTAGTATCAAATACCCGTGCACTACTACTTAGTACTAGTGAGATACACATCAATAACATGTATATCGATATACCTTCTTCTTGATGTTGCCGCTTCAAATCCGCCAAGTACTTTGGGCAATTCCGCTTCAAAGGACCTTCTCCCTTGCAAAGAAGCACTCAAGATCGTGCTTAGGTCCACTTTGGTCTTCTTCGCCGGTGTGGTAATGTTCTTACCACACTTCTGAAGTGTCCTTCCGCTTAGACTTGCCTTTCTTGAATTTGGTGGTCTTATTGACCAACAACACTTGGTGCTCTTTCTTGATCTCCACTTCGCAGATTTCAACATGGCAAAGAGTTCGCAACGCCTTGTTCATGTTTTGCATGTTGTAGTTCATCACAAAGTTCTTGTAACTTGGTGGTGATTGAGGACACTTGAATCCCCAAAGCATTGGGAATCACTATACCCAAGCTTTGAAGTTTGTTTATGCGTCTGCATCTTAAGCACATGTCACGATTTGAGATGCCCCTTCCATCTTGCAGTTAAAGAACTTTTCAGAAGCCTCATAGCTTTCAATTTCCGCATGAGTCTCAAAGATCAATTTGAGATCCTCAACAATATCATATGGGTCTGAATTCTCAAACCTTTTCTGAAGCTCCGATTCTAAACCATACAAGATAGCACACTGAACTGTGGAGTACTGAGTCTTCCGAGTGAGGTAAACATTCTTTACTTCATCGGCATCAACCGCAGTGGGTCACCCAAATGCATCCAAAGACATAGGTCAAATTACCACCGTGAGGACAATCTCAAATTATGGAACCAATCCAAGTTGCTTCCATTGTTTTTCAACTTTTCTTTCTATAGGAACGCATTAAAATTGATGGTAGGGGCTGCCATTGATCTACAACATATTTGCAATAGTTTTAGACTAAGTTTATGACAAATTGAGTTCAAATTAATAAATTTAATCTAGGTGAACTCCCACTCAAAACAATATCCCTCACATTGTTTTGGTGATCACACGAACCAAATCCACCACATCAACACCGATCATCACGAGAGTTGATATAGTTTCAATGGCGAACAATCGACATGTTCATCATATCTACTATATGATTCATGCTTTACCTTTTGGTGATCCGTGTTCCAAGACCATGTCTGTACATGCTAGGCTCACAAGATCAAACCTTAGTTCCGCATGAGCAAATCTGCTTGCTCACGCTAGTATGCACTTGCGTAATCTAACACACCCGATCATCACGTGGTGCTTCGAAACAACAAGCTTTAGCAACGGTGCCAACTAAGGGTGAACACTTTATGACTTGAAATTCATGTGCATGAGGGATCATCTTATAATGCTACCATTGTCTACTAAGCAATACAAGATGCATAAAGGATTAACATCACATGCAATTCATAATATGTGATATGATATGGTTTTCTTCTTTGTGCTTCCGATTCCATCTTCAAGCACGAACATGATATCCATCATTACCGGCATTGCATCAAGGTCAATGACGCTACTCCATGGTTGTCGTCCACCAGCTTCAACTATTACAACTACTTTGAATAGACACGCAGGTCTTTAACAAAAATTAAAGACAACCTTATATCCCGCCGTTGCCAACTTACAATAAGGATCATTGCATACATCAAATATAATCATAATCATGGCCATATCACATCACAAAGACACCCCTCGCAAAACAAAGTTAGACGCCTACTTTCTTTTGCATGTTTTACGTGGTTTGGGGCTTTCAATAAGTGTCGCTCTAACTTACTAACATGAACCACAACATTGATACTAGTATTGTTAATCACCCGCTGTAAATTGGATCTTAACTATGCTAGGAGAAACAGCACCAAGAAGCCACTTATGCAAAACAAGTTGCATGTCAAGCGTGGAGCAAGTCTCATGAACGATGTCATGTAAGGTTAAATGCCGCTTCATCCCAACATCCCGCAAGATGCAAAGTACACAAGAAGCAATCGACAATAAAATCATCAACGCCCATAATGACCATTGTGTTCTACTCAGGCAACAGATCTACATATAGACACGGCTCGATACTCGTTGGGTTTCAGAGCATGGAAAACAAAAATTTCTACCGCATACAATCAAACAAGCCAAGATCTATCTACTAGATTGTAGCAACGAGTCGATGGAATAACTCACCCTCAAGATTCCAAAGTGTTTAACGAGAGCGATTCTCGTGGGTGATGTAGTCGCATTTTCCCGATCTCAAGATCGCATAGACGATCCTTCCGGCTGGCTCCTAAGAAGGTTCTCAATGGGTCACATCGCTCGTACTGACGAAGACCTTCCTCTCCTTGTTCCAAAGATGCAGCGGAGGTTGTAGCACTTCCTCAAGGATTCCGGCAAGACAACCGTGGTACCCAAGTAGAGGGAGATCTCGCAGGGCTTCGCCTTAAGCCGGAGCGAGTATGGTGGAGTATGAGAGAGTCCCTCGGTGTTCTAGGGTTTAGACACACCAAGGAGGGGGCAAGCCGGCGGATAGGGATTAGCTAGACGGCGGCTAGGGTTTGCCCTAGGGACGGCGGCGGCTATGGAGGCGGCGGCGGCTTGGGGCTAGGGTTTGGAGGAGAGGATCTTGTGTCCTAGGAGGGGCAGCCCTGCCCCTCCCTTTATAGGTGGGAGGCGCGGCCTAGGGGAGGGGAGTCCTCCCAACTCGGGCTTGAGGTGGGTCATGTTGGAGGAGGAACCCTCCCCAACTCGGTTTCCACCTCCTCTTTTCCTCTTTCCAAATTTAGCCGCTTTGACTTTTCAAACTAGCTTTGACTTTTCAAACTAGGATTTGAATTAACTTTATTTGGTTCAGCGATGACACTTAGTACATGATGCAATCATACCAACTTGATACAACACATTCATGTACCCTTCCTCCGAGTGCCGACATTCCTAACCTTCTAGAACATTCCCATGAAAACACCTAACCATTCCCCAACTCCAAACGACTTTCCTTTATATGAATCTTATTCTCCTGACCATTCCGGATCTCCTCAGGATATCCCGGATCCCATCCGGACTCAACAACATTCGGTCCCTTTCTCATCATTCCATAACTACTCAAAACAACGTCAATCCTTAAGTGTGTCTCCCTACGGTTCGTGAATTATGCGTACATGATCGAGACATTCTCCTAACAATAACCAATAGAGGAATCTGGAAATTCATATGGTTCTACATATTTCTACGATTACTTACATCGAATGAACCACTTACATACGATATCAATTTCCCTTTGTCTTACGATAGTTTACTTATCCGAGGTTATGATCGCTTCAGATTCTCGCATACCTAGTTCAACCTCATATCGATAAGTACTCTTTTCTCGCTTCCGTGATATGTGATCCCTTGTGAGCCACCACATGCTTGCAAGCTAATTGATGACATTTCACCGAGAGGGCCCAGTATATCTATCCGCCATATGGATGGACAAATCCCACTCTTGATCCATGTGTTTCAACCAATACTTTCCTAACACTCAATGCCACCTTTATAGCCACCCGCCACGGTGTGGTGTTTGATGTCATCAAAGCATCCATCCGGTAAAGGTGATATGCATGATCTCATGGTCGAAGGAATTAGATTACTATGTATCAGAAAGCATATAGCAATTGAACTATTAATATGACTTGATCTTTATGCTACACTTATCTATAGGAGTATGTCCATCATATCATTCTCCTAACAATATGATCTTGTTGTTAATAACATCTCAATGTTCATGATAGGGAAACCACAATCATCTATTAACCAACAAGCTAGTATTATATAGAGGCTTTACTAGGGACTTCAAATTAAGTTTACAAATCACACAAGTATCAATGTTTCCTTGTTAATACTATTATAGCATGAATGTAAACATTTATCATAAACACAAAGATATAATAATAACTACATTTATTATTGCCTCTAGGGCATATCTCCAACAGGGGGTGCCTACTCCACCCTACCCCAAAACCCTAGGCCGGCTTCCCCATTTCAAGTCGTCGCTGCCCTAGATCCTCCTCAAGTCACCGCCGCCGCCTAGCCGTCGGCCACAAAACCTCTCGGCTTCTAAACCCTAATTGACGAGGCCTCTCTACTCCACCATACTCGCTCCGGCTTAGGCAAAGTCTTGCAGGATCTACTCCTCTGTTTCACCACCACACTGTCATGCTGCTGGAATCGAGAGGGGATCTATAGCCTCTGCTGCCTGCTGGAACAAGGGATAGGAAGTTCCTCATCGAGTACCGAACGTGTGACCAACTGCTGAAGCGCTGCCAGAACGCGGCGCCGGAAGGACCGTCTTCGCGATCTTGAGATTGGCAAGTGAACGACTACATCAACCACGAGAATACGATCTCGTTAAACGCTTTGGATCTTCAAGGGTTAGTACTCTGTGAACTTGTTGCACCAATCTCGTAGATTAGATCTTGGCTTTTGTGTGTTCATGCGATAGAATTTTTTTGTTTTCCATACTACGAACTCCTACAATTTTGTCATGATGATATGCATAATACTAGCACTATGGCTAGCCTAATAATTTGTCCGATCTAATGTATATCCACTCTTCCATAATATAGTATGTTTTGATAAATTTAAATGGTTTGTCACAAGATGCTACACTACATAACAGAGGGGGTAAGATCATCTCTAGCAAATCCCGACATTATCGGTTCAACCGGAAAATTCCTATTGTTTTCTATTTTGTGTATTTTGTGCCCACGAATAACAATATATAGTGGGCTAGATATAGGCCCATCCGGGTGCTACATATCCGGTTTGAAGGGGCGTATTAGGGTCGACTTCCCCATCGCTTTTTCGGCTATTTTCCATTTTTGGGTATTTTTGTGCCCATGGATAACAATATCTATTGGCCTAGATATAGGACCATCCGGTGCTACATACCCAGGTTGAAGGGGCATATCAGGGTCGATTTCCCCATCTCCCACTCACCACATCGCCTCTTCCGCCACCCAAATCCGTCGCCCAATCCACCCGTCCATAGGCCACCAAATCCAGCAAGTCACATCGGATCTGCAAAATGTGGTCGGAAAATAGCTCCCTATCGATCATGGACGCCATCGGCGCCTCCGCGAAAAGAGGGCCTTCTGTCTCTTTGTCGCATGGGCGATTTCTCCTCGCGCCCAGAACATGAGCGGCAAGAACGTATTCACCACACAGGCAAGTCGAATGCGGCACGACGTCTACTTCGCATAGTTCCGCGTGGCTGGAGCAGAGGCGGATAGCTCTTGGGCCACGGCGCACTAGCAACGACACCGCCATCATACATGGTGTAGTTGTCGTCGTCCTCCAAGGAGGATGAGAAGGTAGAGGCCAATGACGATGACAATGAGGAGGTCGTTTCTTGCTCGAGCCCAAGGAGAAAGTTCTCTATCGGGTGTAAGCTTGCTCAGTACCCATGGTGGCATTGTAGGAGATGCTATGCGATGTTGCAGCAGTACATCGCACACTGGATCAAGGGCTCACTGAGCAGCACGAGGCTAACTCCTAGGCTTGGTGCTTCAAAGCGATCCTCAAGCCTATTTGGCGACTCCGATGAGGAGTGAAGCGCCGCTTTGGGTCCTCGATGAAGTGACGCCACCGCCTTTTGGTCCCAAATTCAGGTTTAGGCCGGTTGTGCTAATTCAGGGTTTTAGCTTGTCCAATGTAGTGATGTAAATTATGTTGATGATGGACTCAAAGCTAATTTAGGGTTTTAGCTTGTCCAATGTAGTGATGTAAATTATGTTGATGATGGACTCGTGAATTTATGACCATCAGTTGTGTTGAGTGTTATTTATAATATTTGTTATGAAGATTGATATTCATATTGATCTTCTTCTTTTATATATTATAATTGGAAAGATTATGGAGAATCTCCAACCAAAGGAGCGCTTTGGTAGAAATTCAAAAGGAATTGGCGGGATTTTTGCTCTACCATGTCATATACCCAAATAGAAAATTCTATACCAAGGGATACTAGTGATTTAATGATCTCCATGTAATCGAATAGACGGGTTGTGATCTCCATGTAATCAAATTGTATATATATAAGAATTGTATCTATATAACCATGAAGATGTTCTGTGTTATGGAATCCTTCGTTGCATGTTACTTATGCCAAAACTCTCCCTCCTCTACCGATCCTCCTGCTACGGCAGACCCTCCCCCCATCCCAAAAAAATTCTGCCGTGAAATGCAAAAAAGTTGTGTCGCGACAGAAATCACCCCAAAATTGTGCCGTGGCAGCCGACTTTGTAAAATCCTGTCGCGACAGAGAATGACTAGTCCTGCTCAGACTATTTAATCGGGACTAAAGGTCCTCCACCCGCCTCCCTTGCGCGGCCACATGGAGAGACATTAGTTCCGTTCGTTACAAACCCGGACTAAAGGTTGGGACCTCTAGTCGATTTTGTAGTCCCGTTGCAAAACCGACTAGAGCCCGTATGGAACCGGGACGAGAGACCCGTTTTCCACTAGTGAACAAAATCTCTTGTGAATGCATTTTTCAATTTTCTAGGATATCTCCCGATCCATATTAATGGTCACTGGATTATGTATCTAACACTATAATATGTCTAGATACATCCATTTCTGCAATAAGCATGGATCGGAGGGAGTATGTATTTCCAGTATTTGGCTATCTGCTCTTGCGCATGATAGTTCGTACTGGAAAACACTTTTCTAGCTCCCTTGGTCCGACATATCCGGGTTCAGTTTACCGGGATCTGCTATCGATGCACCAAAATATAAAGAAAAGGAAATGTTTCCGGAGTAGGTCTATTTTTTTTTTAAATTCCATTATATTAAGCCAATAAGCCAACATGCCGCCTCATTAAAAAACATTTCTGTCCTCTTAGATACCTGGTAAGGAGTAGGTTTATCTTCTCAGCCCCCACTCTCGTGGTTTGGTCGCTGACCAAAGAAGACCGGCTCGATCTCGACCTAGCTCCCAGCCTTTGTCGGTCGGAGATGGAGAGGGGAGGTGCCGAGTAGATGATAGGTTAGATGTAGTTGTTCCGGCGAGATGCCGTAGTTTGAGTAGGGAGTTGGCTGTTTGGGCTAGTCTTAATGCATCTAGTGGTGGTCGTGGTGTGGTTAACTCGTGGTCTGAGGTGTCAAGGACGAAGAACCCCAGAATCTCCACAAATAAGCCCTCAGACGCCTTTCTTCTTCTACTATTGGGGCCTTCTGTCTTCTCACTCTTGCCGCCATGGCGACGGGGAGAGAGGCTGGAGGTGCAAGAGTTCGACGGTGGAGGCAGGGTTCCTATGTTCTTGCATCGGCTATACCATTAGTTTGCCGACGAATATTGTCGCTGCTCTCATGGGCGGAGTATGTGGAGGTTCCTCTTGCAGACCTTCATAGCCTGGCGGCACCCAGAACATCACGACGCCTTCTTCGACCGCCGCCAAGGTGGCGAGGAGGATAAGAGGTAGGCCTTGATGATGCCGCTCTTCGCTTTGCCTTGTTGCCTCCTCGAGCTCCTAGCATGGTGGTATCGATTGTCACCGGCATCCATGCCCTTGATGGGCTTCTTCCACGCCGCGAGGGCGTGATCTCAACCTCCAAGATGGAGGCCTTATGGGGCAAGGCCGGGCTTCACCAACTCTTTTCCGCCAAGTGGTTCGTCCTCTTCGGATCGAGATGGTCATGGCGCTGCACATCGACGCGGAGGTTCAAGGACCTGATTATGCTTCCGTGATTTTATTTAGGGTCCACCTTGCTTATTCACAAGACTGTTCGTAATTTTATAATTATAGTGGTCCTGTAAAATGTACCCATTGACTGAACATTAATGAGCATCGGGTCCTTCACGACCTCTCTTGTGTTCAAAAAAAAGTAGGTTTAAATTTTTTTTTGGCGAATGAAGGAGTAGTTCTAAATTGATTGCGCTAATGCACACAAAACCAAATGCGTGTGTTTGAATTCACAATTTTAGTTAAATTGTATGACCTTTGATAACTGACAACGACACTGCTTGGACCACATACAGAACCCCGCGTGTCACGAATACCGCAGACGATGTGCCATCCAAACTCATCTAATCAAAGGTTGGTGTGCCAGATTATTAGATTATTATTATTATCAGATTCCCTCGCCAAACCATGCATTGCCAACACCAAACCACCAGAGCCCCAAATACGACCCCCAAGTCGTAATAATCGACACTGAGCTCGCTGTTTCTTTTGGTCCCATTCGCGTAGTCGTTCTGATCGAGTAGTTACGCGAATCTTTCATTATCGAGAAGCAGTCACGCTAATCATTGTCGATCTGGTCTTAGCTGACACCAAGACGTATACTAGTGTATACCGGATAAATAAGAAACACTTGAATACTTGTGGAGAAAATGGAGTCGCGCGCACATGGCTTCCAACTGTGTTCGTCGTCGGCAGGCCGAGTTATTTCAGGCGACGATCGAGCGGGGCACAGTCTCGTATCGGTGTGATGATCGGTTTTATAATCGACGGTTATGCTCCTGCACCCATTGTTTTCGTATGATGATTAGGAAGTCATGAACCGCAAGTCGTCCCGAAAATACTTAATGCGTTGATCCTACTACTAGTATATTTCTTTTCTTCCTCTCCACCATAGCTTAGTTGACCGGAGAAGCGATGCGTGCGAGCACGGCGCGGCTGAATGCGCGGCACGACGACCGTCAAAGGGCTAGGGCTCGCGCATGCGTCGCGCGCACGATTGACGGATGATTCCGCCTCCTCCTCCTCCTCGATCGCCGGCCGTCTCCTCTAGTACTAGTAGTATATCTTAGCGGCCGCGGCCCTCACTAGATCTTAGCCGCGTTCCGTGCCACGGCGGCGAGCTTTCAGATCTTAAGCCCGGTTGTGCGTGGACGCATGTCGCCTGTTTGCAGTCGGCAGCACACGCGTTAAGCTGCTACAGGCCGCCAGAAATACAGAACGCCATCCGCGCAAACCAACAAGGAAAACGAGCAGCCGGTGAGCAGGTCGGCATCTTGGACTAGCAATTGGATCCGACGAGTCCTCTTGTCTCCTAGCGTATTTGCCAGAAATACAGAGGTTTGGCTTGTCTGGTTGCAGTGCGGTCTGGCAAAGGCTAGTCGTGGACAATGACAGGAGCAATTGGGGAACAGAAGGATGGATGGATGGGTGCATCATGTGGAAGCAAGCAAGTACAGTGCATTGCTTGTAGGAACAGAAACCCTTTATATTCAGACTTCATGCCAAGAACAATCCCTTTTCTGTAGTATATACTGAAAATGAAACATAGAAGCCGTCGTGTATTTTTGCAGGGCACCCGTGCTGTTGAACTATCAAATCACCATTTTCCACATGCAGAAAAACACAGGTCTCAGCTCTGCTGATCTACTATTTATCTTGGTAAAGAAAAGCATTACACATCATCAGAACGAATCTCCGTGCCACAAGAGTAGACTAACGAAAGCGTTGCTGCTGCGTGGGGAACTTGCAAAGTAAACACAGTGCATGATAAGAGAAAAAGGAGAGAGGACGTCTGGTTCTCGAGAAATCAGAAGATGGACGAGACGACCGCGGAGACCACGGCCGCCGCCACGACGCCGTAACCGATCCCCGTCGGAACCTTGAAGCCGTTGGCGGTGTCGCTCGCGGGGGTGGCAGGGGACGGAATAACTGCAGGTCAGGGGAGACAAGAACAACACCTTGAGTTAGTAAGAACATCTTTTGACAGAACTAGGAGTATATGTCATAGCCGATTCTGTATGGCCGAGCTACATAGCCTACAGGTAGGTTCTCTTCTCTGAGATTGTCGAGAATCTGAAGTTCTGTGAAACAGATTCTTGAACATGTAGTTATTTTGACAGAAAGGTGAAAGATTCAGATAACTTACCACTGGAGGCGTTTGCAAACATAGCGTAGTCTGGTGAGCTCGGGGTCAGGTGCAGTAGGTCTAGCAGCAGGGCAAAGAAACATCAAACATTAGAATCTACTGTATCAACAAAGAAGAGCCATTGGTCAAACTAGAGTACCAGCACAATCATCAGGATTAATTTAGAGTAGTGATCAGTTGTGCAGTGTGATGCACAGAATGTTCAGTAAGCAGACAGATTTGTAATAAACAGAAAAAATTCTCAAACACAGAAGGACAAGAAATTAGTCTTATGCAATTCTACCTACTGTCAAAAGTATTTTTTTAAGGGAATTCACTGTGATAAATAATAATTGTAAAAAGGCGGCTATGCTTATGTGCTTTATACAAAGGTCTGGTAACTGGGGCAGTAGGAACATCGGCTGAATCTTATTTCTCCTTAGCAGCAAAGAACCGGGACCAACATGAATGCCCACATGCCGCATCTTAGCCCCAGCACGAACACATGGCCTGCTTGGCCCAATACCCACACATGGCCTGCTTGGCCCAATACCCGCACATGGCCACGAACTTGGTTTGTTAAAGCATTAAAAAAAACTTGGGTTGTTAATATAGAGTTTGGTTAGTTAGTTTTTTTTAGGGGATAGAGTTTGGTTAGTTAAAATAAGCTAAATTGCCCTAAATGGCTAAAGTACCATAAAACGTCCATAGTAAGATCAAAATACTACTCTATCAATCTTCGGTTGCAAAACAAAATATCCACTGATTTTTGCTTCATAAGAAAAAACAAAATACTTCGCCAAGAAAAGCAAAAAGGACATGCCGTTAATGTGGAGTACTATGTATGTACTACTCCAATGTAAGTAAGGAGATCTCGATTTCTCAAAAAAAAAAGTAAAAAAGTCCTTGAGATCCATACTTGTGAACTCCAAAATTAACAAGAGTGGAAGCATGTGTTGTGTATGAGGTAGCTAAGCAAGGTAGGTTGCTCACTGATGCAGAGGGAGACGTTGGCGTGGGCGAGCTTGCAGGCGGCGGGCTGGGCGAGGAGGCGGTCGAAGCGGAGGCCGAGGTTCTGGACGCCGTGGGTGCCGCTGTGCACCTGCTGGATGATGTAGCACAGGCACTCGGGCCGCTCCTTCTGCGTCTCCGCCGTGTCGTCGCAGCACTTGGCCGACGGCGTGTCCTCGTGCCCCGTCGCGTAGTCCATGCAGTCCGACAGCTTCGACAGGTCGTCCTGACACTTGGTCTGCAGCGCGTCCTGCGCCATGGACGTTGTCGCCGCCATCGACACGGCGGTTACCACCAGCACCGCCGCGAGCTGCCACCACCGCGCCATCGCTCGCTACCTGACCGCACCGGGTACCGGCTAAGTTTCCTGTTCGGTTTGGTTCTGTACCTTGCTCGGCGTTGGTCTATGGTAGATGTTGAGCTTGTCGAGTAGAGGAGGAGGAGGCGAGGTGTGACTGTGGCCGGCGTTTATAGACAGCCATGATAGGAGGAGGAGACGTCGCGAGGAGAGGCATTCAAGTGGGCGGTGAGAGTTGGATGTGTTTGCATTCAAGACGGGGAGCGGCAGGCGGCACTGGCTGGTCAGGACTGTTCCTGTGATTGTACGTACTGCGTGTACAGGCTAATTTGCCTCGGCTACTCTCAGATAGTTCGATTCTTTATTATGCTGAAAAAAAACTAGAGATTTCAAGTTAGAGCATCTCTAACAGAGCTTCTCAAATTTGGTCCCATTTTATCCATGCCGACACCACTTTGGGACGAGAAAGTACCGTCGTTCGCCTCATGTCCTCCCCTTGCATCTAACAACAGCCGGCCCCAAATCTTGTCCTTCCCTCGAATTTGAGCCAATTCCACATATTTCAAACATAATTTGTAAATTAAGTTCAAGCAACAATCATTAAAATTCAAGATTTACTCCATTTGGCTTCCTTTGCGCATCCACATGTGCCCAACCAAATCGGATTGCAGTTGATCATGAGTTTACTTGTCTCCAATTTCTCCGTGGAACTTGGAGGTAGGCTTTAAATTTTATGGTGCATGCTCCCGCCATGCCACAGCCCTCAAATTCCCACCCTCCGAGTTGCTTGGCATTCCCGCCCTCATCCTCCACAATCATGTTATACATGATCACACAAGCCGTCATGACCTTCCACATTGTGTTCAAGCTCCATGTTCTTGCCGGGTGACAAACAATAGCCTAACGAGCTTGAAGAACAACAAATGTCCATCTCCACATCCTTTCTATAAGCTTCTTGCTCCTTAGCAAAACATGCTTCCATCGGGTTTGTAAGAGGATTGATTGTCTTCACAAACGTTAACCATGCAGTGATAAATACCTTCAACTAGATACTATCCTTGTTGTAGAGTGGTTGAGGATCCGAAGTTGCACCGTGTTCACCTCTACATGCCTCAAGAACACTGATGAACGGTGCAACACATTGATATCATTATAAGAACCTTCCATCCTAAAAAAAAGAATGCTAGATCTAGAGATCTTGAGATGCCACTGCCTCAAGAACGACTGTGCAGCCGTCCTTGTGTCCCTTGTACTGTCCCTGCCAAGCAAAATGACAGCTCTTCCATTGCCAGTGCATGCAATCTATACTCCCAAGCATCCTAGAAAACCCTCTTGAGTTGCCAATTTCCAAGAGCCGAGCTATGTCCTCTCAGATTCGGGCCTCTTAAGTAGTGATCACCAAAAACTTCCACCACGCCTCTGCAAAACATGTAACCATCTTCCGCTTCGTTCCCATGCTCTAACCTACCTCCACATTCTAACTATATTCTCTCTTTGAACTATCTTCACTCTTTGGATCATCTAACCAAACTCCTCGCCCCTTACTAGAATCATCTGACATGTCTCCACAAACCTCATCTCGAGGCTCCACATCTTCATCAATAACACTACACCTAGGGTCCACCGTTTCCTACAACAGTTAATAACATGATCCGAATCATAATCATCACATCTGCAATCAATTGAAACATTGAACTATAGGTCATCAACAATAGAGAGCACGAGATTAACAAAAACCCGACGGCCCTGAAGAAGATCAGATCATGCGAACAATGCCGCCAAAGAATGTTTGGCCGCAATCACAAAAAACTAGCCACCACCGACATCATTCAGATCGTGCAGAAAACTGCCACCACCTTCACTTTTTGGCACCTATTTATACAATTATCATTTAATTTTCACAATTTATTATAATTTAGTTCAAAATTAGATTCAAAATAAATTTCGGGCCATTGGTGTTGAGTGGACATTAAAGTGTGAAAGGATACTATGTCGCCTAGAGGAGGGGGTGAATAGCGATTAAAACTTTTACTAGAGTGGCTCAACAAAGGTGGAATAAAACTAGTGTTTACTTTATAAAACACAACCTAGAAACAACTAAGGTTCACCTATGTGCACCAACAACTTATGCTAAGCAATACAAGCAATAAAGTGATAGCAAGATATATATTACTTCAAGCACGAAGGCTATCACAATGTAAAGTGCATAAGTAAAGAGCTCGCATAGAGATAACCGAGGCACGCTGGGACAACGATATTTTACCGAAGTTCCTCCCAACATAGAGTACGCCCTGCTTGGGAGACTTCGGTGGTATCAAACCACCAACGCCCACAAAAGTCCTCCCTGATTCTCCGGTGAATCTCACCCAATGGGATCGATTCACGCCCACTATTTCCGCACTTGTTTGCGGCAACCGAACCTCTCACAAGGTTGGGGCACTTATCCACAACTTAATTGGAGGCTCCCAACAAACGCCACAAAAGGCCTCAACAATGCCACCTAGGCCACAATGCCACCAAGGCTATTAAACTGCCTAGGGTTCCAAGAACCTAAGAGGGGACAAGCTCCAATGAGCAACTCAAACCTAATCTCCGAGGAGAACTCAAACCGATGCACCAAATGCAAAATGGCAAGAACACCACAAAGATGTTCAAATCCCTCTCAAGTTCCAACAAAGATACTAAAACTAATGGGGAATAAGAGAGGAAGAACAATGGAGGAAATCCACAAAAAGACTCCAAGATCTAGATCCCAATATGTTCCCTCACTTAGAGGAGAGATTGATTGGTGGAATTGTAGATCTAGATCTCCTCTTCAAATCCCTCAATATGCAAGAATCATCGGAGAGATTGAGAGAAACAAACTCAAGAAGGTCAACAATGAAGGGGAAAACTTGCAAGAATGGTTGGGGAACCATTGGGAAGAAGGCCTCTAAATAGGTCCCCGAAAATCCAACCGTTGAAGCTCAAAATGCGATCCCGCAGATTACTGTGACATTCCCGTGACTAACTGACATTCCCTAGGGATCCCAGGTCGCTAAACGCACTTTATTCAAGACTAACCGGTATTAAGGTACTACCTGACCTCCGGTACTACCGTCATCCCGAACGAAAACGCCATAATCTTTGCATCCGGGACGATTTGATGATCTTGGCTGTCAAGAGGACAACAAGCTCTAAAAGATCATGCAAATAAACATCATAGTCCAGCAAGGGGTGATAGATCCAAATGACGAAAGGTTTAACCTCTCTCAAAAAGATGAACCGATAAAACCTCCCACATCGAAAACATAATAGAAAATGCATATGAACTGCCGATGAACTAGAGCTTGTCATGGAGATTAACACAAGCTATAAATCCTCACATGAGTAAGAATTAATAATGGAAGGTTTTACCTATCTCTAAAATATAAACCGTAAAACCTCCAAGATCAAACGCAATAAGATATAAAAGGAAATCCGCTTGATGACCTAGATGTTGAGATATGCCCTAGAGGCAATAATAAATGTAGTTATTATTATATCTTTGTATTTATGATAAGTGTTTACATTCATGCTATAATAGTATTAACAAGGAAACATTAATACTTGTGTGATTTGTAAACTTAATTTGAAGTCCCTAGTAAAGCCTCTATATAATACTAGCTTGTTGGTTAATAGATGATTGTGGTTTCCCTATCATGAACATTGAGATGTTATTAATAATAAGATCATATCGTTAGGAGAATGATATGATGGACATACTCCTATAGATAAGCGAGTATAAAGATCAAGTCATATTAATAGTTCAATTGCTATATGCTTCTCGATACATAGTAATCTAATTCCTTCACCATGAGATCATGCATATCACTCTTTACGATGGATGCTTTGATGACATCAAACATCACACCGTAATCGGTGGCTATAAAGGTGGCATTGAGTGTTCCGGAAAGTATTGGTTGGAAACACATGCGGATCAAGAGTGGGATTTGTCCACCATATGACTCTGGACAGATATATTCTCGGCTCCTTTCCTTGTGAAATGTCATCCAATTAGCTTGCAAGCATGTGGACTGCCTTCAAGGGATCACATATCACGGAACGGTAGAAAAGAGTACTTATCGGTAACGTAGGTCGAACTAGGTATGCAGATACCGATTTATCATAACCCCCGGATAAGTAAACCATCGCGGAGACAAAGGGAAATTGATATCATATGTAAGTGGTTCATTCGATCGCGAAAAGTAATCGGGAGAAATATGTGGAGCCATATGAATTTCCGTATTCCTCTATTGGTTATTGTTCGGAGAAGTGTCTCGATCATGTCCGCATAATCTTACCAACCGTGAGGGGAGACACACTTAAGGATCTGGACGCTGTTTGAGAAGTTATGGAATGATGAGAAAGAGACCGAATTTTGAAAATTTCGAGTCCTGATGGGATCCGGATATCACGAGGAGATCCCAGCATCGGTCCGGAGAATAAGATTCATATAAGGAAAGTCCCTGCTTCGGAGTTGGGGAATGGTCTCCAAGTGTTAATTCACTCGAATGTTCTAGAATGTTCCGGAATGTCCGCAAGATCCGTGAGGAAGAAGGGTACATGAATGTGTTGTAATGTTGGTATGATTTGCAATCATGTACTAAGTGTCATCGCTGTTCCAAATAAAGAATTAATTCAAACTTAGTTTGAAAAGTCAAATAGCTAAATTGAAAAGTCAAATCTGGCTAAATTTAGAAAGAGGAAAATAGAGAAGGGAATCAGTTGGGGAGGGAGTCCTCCTCCCAAGCCGGGCGACTACCCAAGCCGAGTTGGGAGGGACTCTCTCCTCCCTTGGCCGGGTCGGCCCCTCCACCTATATAAGGAGGGTAGGGTTCCTCCTAGGGACACACAACTTCCACGAAACCCCAGCAACCCAGCAAATGCCAACATGTTCACCATAGTCATTGCTGCCCCTAGGGTTTCTCCCCAGTCAACGACTTGGGCACCTCCAAGTTCCTAAAGGCCAAGCGCAATAGCATGTAATTCACCTCGGTGAATTACGCCCTAGTATGCAAGCTGGATGATCAGAAATGGTTGAAATAGTACTGCGGCCCAAATGCCACTCACATGTGTAGATTTTCGCCATTCTCCAAATCCATTTCCCAAACATCGGGACAAGAACGGATGTACGAATCGGGCAAAGCGAAGGGATCAACTATACACAAATGAGTATGTATGCAAGCCACCATACAATAGTACATCGAGCCATTCCATCTAAAAAGAAAGGAATATAGTAACGTCATATACTATGCAAGATCCAAATATCCTAGATAGATATAATAGCTTTGGGATATCTCCTCATACATCAATCAATGTGAAAGTGATCAAGCGGAAGCGGAAGACAAAATCCTATAGCACTGGATAAGAAGCTAAATCGCATAAGATGCCTACATAAATAAGCACATCCCGCCCACAGCATCTCACGATCCCTCGCTCTCGAATCTCTACACCAATGATCGCCGCCTCTCTACATCGGGGTCTGCCTTCCTTCCACCCAAAGATTCATCTTGCGAGTGTACCTGCTCATCTGAACCAATAATTTATCGTGTGAGACCCTAGGGTACTTTAGCAAGTCTTTATGCCTCTAAAGGGACACAACTCAAAGTGACGGTAATTGCAAAGCGAAAAAGATAAACCTCTAGCAATTCTATAGATACTCGCTAACCATCCGCCTAACCAGTAGATAGACGGATGTCCGTGAATTAATAACAACAGCTTATAATAGCTTAGTAACGGTAATATCCATACAGATCCATCCTCCTCCTCGCCATCGACGAGGAAGCTTGGACCAACAACCCCCATCCGCTAAGGCAGCTTTATTATCCATTCCGGGTGAGTATTGCACTATTTACTAGTCGTGTACTTCTAGTTCTAGTCAAATTAGAAGCGGTACTTTTAGTTATGCTTGTCTAATGATCGAGAAACTGTGTCTAAGTCGCCCATAATCATGTGGACACGGCCAGAAGTTTTTGTACTTCGCAGGTGCACAAATAGCAACACACACTCCAGAGTATGCCCTGCCGGAAAACCAAATCAAAACCCAACGAGACAACACACGGACAAAGCAATCACAGATTCAGAAATATTTCAGGGGCCACCATTAAGCTGCTACCCAAGCAACGGAGTTAATGACCTTTAGACGGACTCAAGGTTTGCGCTAAGGCCAATGGTCTGTGGAACGCATCAAACCCGAAAATGTGGACTGGCTTGTCGGACACCGAAAAACACTCCACTTTCCTAACAAAGACAATGTGCAGCACCGACAATTTAAAAATAAAGCAGAAGCAGGGCATAAGTACAAGCATAGATAAATAAAACCTCGTAAACTAGTTTAGGCAGTGGCCCCAAGAAATAAGAATGAATCAAGCCTGCGGCTCATGGGGGTCCATAAGCCTCCGGATGTGGATAGCGCGTAATATTCTTGGAACAGAATCATACCGGGTCTTACGGGACACAAGTGAGCCTGAAAACCAAACAGCTAATATGGCTCACCGGCCACTTTCATTAGTTATCCCATTACTACTCAAAGTTAAGTTGTTTAGGTACCTCGCTATCCATCGACACCACATACCCTACACACATGTTTTCCACGACTGCATGGCTCAAAACAACTCCCGTAGTAATGGCTCATGGGATGGAGGAACAAGCTCGGGTGGGTATTAAAAGTAAAGGCTATGCATTACTTGGGGTTCAGCTTTAATGCAAATCAAGGACACCAATGATGCAAGAATAAGATAGAGGCAATAGGTACTATATGTATGCAAGCATGTGGTAGTGGCTTGCCCTGGCAGCTCAGCTTGAAGCAAGGAATGGATCCTAGAAGCTCCGGTTCTCTTGATATATCCTCATTGCCTAGTCAAGAAGAACCAAACAAAATAACATAACAATAAAGTACAAGTACATGAATAAATGCTACAGCAAACAATCATGCCATGTGATGAATGATGTGCCAATTTGGTATGGCATTAAAGTAGTAGCATGGCATGGGTAGTGGAACACAATAATAAACATTTTATTTAGTTTTACCCCATTTTATTCCCATATTAGTTGTATACCATTATATTTATATGATGCATGCTTCAAAAACAAACCTGAATGCATAAACAGAAAGGTCTCACGAGCTAATCATTTTAGACATATCATTTGTTAAATTTGGATTTATAAATCATGTTATTAATTATTTAAGAAAAAGGGCATTTTGATGGTAATTTAAATAACTTGGAAATTTATGTTCAAATATATTTTGATTGTATATTTGAAATCATGATTTTTCTGATTTGAAAACATATTATTTGTATTATTTTAGTTTATATTTTGAAAAATTATTTAAAAACATAATTATATCGAATTTGAAATAATTAGAAAAGATTTGAATTTTAAATGTATTTCGAAATACTTTTATA